>JAODIE010000010.1:5335578-5433050 GCA_027575565.1 Diploeciton nevermanni
TACGAAATTCAAAACAAGTTGACGGGCACGAGAAACAGCAATAAATGAAGGCTTTAATAAAATAGAACAAATAGAAGTTGTATAACTCAACATTAAATATTGAATAAAATAATAAAACATGATTAAATTAAGAGAATAATATAAGCGATACCATCTCACCCTTTCCATTCTCCATATTTATTTTTACACGGTTGCATGTACAAAATTACATTATTGTTAGTGATGTCCACGTTTTTTGTCTGAACACGTATACGGCCAACTTTTGAAAGGAATACACCCTTCCTAGTTTGCAAAATAAGTTCAAATCTATATTTACATGTTAGATTCTGTTTAATGGTTTAATAGCTCGTCTAAACCTTAACCTTTATTTATTATTCTAACGAATACCCGTATTCATTACTACACATCCGTTGTTATGACATGTCCATAGTCAGTTCTACCTTGAGAGCTACACAATCATCAACAAAATACATCACCTCTGTGAATCATCACCAAATTTACACACATCTAAACCAACAGAATTATTTTTGAAAGCATTCAAACACCTTGTTTAATGCTTGTCATAAATATGTTTAATGAAGAGATACAATTATGGCGTCGTTCAATGAACTCTGTCGCATTGTTAATCTGCAATTCATCATCAGTGGGCACACCGCTTAAATAGTTGGGGTAAACATCTTGAATGTTGCAAGTATTTGTAGTGCTTGAATTGAATCCATCAACTATGGATCCATGCGCTTACAATTACAAACTTGCTCGCACTCTCCACAGAACAGCTCATTTAAATAGTCCAATTTCGTAAGTGAATAATATAAATCTATTTGTTGCCTTATAATTGTCGAAATATGCTTAGGAGTATACAAAGTATAGAACGAAGGCAAATAAACGGACGGGACGAAGCTGGAGCTGTTCGCAGTCATCGTTTTGCAGACAAAAGATTACTTTGCCCACTAAGCCTTTACTTCTTTCGTTTGCTCAGAATCGGAAGGTCACGAAATGTTTTTCGCGTGGAGGCGGCTTGATTAAAACAATGCCACTCTGGTTCGTACCGTTTGTTTATAAAAGATTACAATAATTGCAAGATAATTTGTGAAATAACGTAATCACTTATTACATTATGGAACAGGAAATTTCCGATCGAGATGGCATTAACGGCACTCGATTAAACATTATATTCTAAAACACGGGTCGAAAATTGTTTTTACATCCCTTTTGTCGATTTATTCCTCACACTGCACTTTGAGGCACAAGGCTCTATTGTTCTATTAATCAGCATTAATTAATAAATAATTTAGTGTCAGGCTTATTAGTTTTATAAATTGTCAATCTTTTGTCTTATCAATCTTATAAAAGGGTACACCCCTAAAACCAAACAATATTCAGTGTGCAGCCACCGTGCTTGACGAATATACAGGATACGATAATCACTACCACTAGATTACTTTTTGATATCTTAAACGCCTTCTTCTGCGAAGGCTTCCAAAAATTGCCGTAGCAGCTGGTATTTCACAGCTACATGGCGGGGTATTGGTTAAAGTTTTCAACTAGCAATGATCGCACCTCGGTTGAACCTCATTGGTTACGATATTGCCTCTGCGCAAAGTTGTTATTCACCTGAAAATGTTCAAGTTTTGTATGCCTGTTATCATCCCAGGTAACACAGAAATAACGGCTGCGCCATCTAACTGATTGATAAATAGATATTTTTAAGAGCCCAGTATACGTAGATACCGAATTTCCTTAGGGATGGGTTTTAGTTCAGCCACTAGAACTGGAGGACAAGTCAATTGCTACGCCTTTCTCATTCCGACATGTCACCAAATTGAATTTTGATATAAAAATAATTCTATAAGAACTAAAACAGACTAAGAGTCTGTTACAAACATCATTGTTGGCTTTGTAATTTCTACTTCCATTTCTACGTCCAGAAAAAGCATGTGGCGAATAATGTCACATACTTCAAGTGACATTGCAATCCGGTAGAGTTTATAGATATTGGTGCTTCTTCTCATTCTTCTCCTCGTTACCGCCGCTTTGCTGCCTGCGGTTAGGCCTATGACATGTATTAATTGTTCCCGATATATTATTCGAGATGACTATGTGCACATGAGGATAACTCAGGGGTAGGTTGCGAGCCTCACCCAAGAGCGAAGAATACTTCTCGACAGTCAAAGTTATCAGTATGACTGCCGGAGCGAGTAGTGTTATTGTGCCTACTGGGAATCTAATCCAACCAGATATCCAATATTGATTTTTTTTTTAATTTCATTTTTCAACCGGGTACCAACATCGTTTTCCACTTCATTATACGTGCAACAATTTTTATAAGTATGTTAGATTTTGCTAAATGCTTGCTACCAAAGAGCTCCAGCAGCTCGTCCTGCCGTCCCCGAGCTTTAGTCTCGAACACATCTCAACCCGTTCTCATGGTAACAGTCCCATAGTCATCTTATCACATCCATAGAGGTAGGAGTTCTCCTTACTTACTTACATGGCAACGCTAGTGGTCTTCACTTCCAACAAGTATAATTATTGCAACAAAGCCGGCGAGGTGCATACTCTGAGAAGTACGAATTCAAATCCTGCTGGAGCTATCTATATTCAATATAATATATACTTCTAAAAAATTCATTTCCAGTTGATGCAGTTGATGACGCTCCAAAATAAATAAAAAATATATAACATATTTCACTACGTTTTAATTTATACAACTGTTCATCAACAAAGACTCTAATCTGTGCACAAATAAACCGATTCAGACCAATTTTATAATGACTTCTTTCTTTTAATTATGTTTCTGGACTTATTTGTTTAATCGCATGAACGGCAAAATTAAACTGCAGCGAAGTCAGTCTGATCCATTTCATAGTAAGCAAATTCAAAGTAAAACCATTCACATTGACGGGCGTGCACTTATCTGAAAGATAAAGATCATTAATAGAGTAAACTATATATTTACGCATCATGTTACTTTTTCGGTACAAATTCTTTATCTCTTCAGGTCTCATAAACTTTCTATACTCATGAGCTCCCTTTGGGATGAGATGAAACCAATTTTCAAACAAATAAATGTAATAGAAGCCGGTGAGTGGTGTTCTGTTCATCGTAGTAAAGAATGCTGATCCACCTGGCCGTAAGCATTTGAGTGCATAATGCGCAAATATCTCCTGGTTTGCCACATGCTCGATAACTTCCGATGCTATGACAACATCATACTTTTCTTCGTTCTGCTGAGAAAATTCCCTGATATAGATATGCTTATATTTCAGATTATCCTCTATGCTTGAATCTAGCTTTTTGTGTTCTTGGGCAATACCATAAAGTTTTTCATTCGGTTCGATGCCTGTTACTTGTGCGCCAAGCTTTGCTATCGCTTCAGATAGGTAACCACCTGAAAGATAATTCATTAAGTTTTGCTTCAGCTCTACTTTTTCAATTTTCCATTGATGAACTTCAGTTCATGACACTATAATATCAATTGCCAAAGAATTGAAGTCGCAAAGAGAATGATATATTAGAAACTTGTTATTAACTTATGCTTATATTTCAAATGCTGAAATCATCTAAGGTGAGAGAAAAATTGAAACAGAAATTGATCTTTAATGGACATATAGAACTTGTTACTATTACTATTATGGTTTTTCCAATCCTACAAATTATTGCCACCTAATTCGGTTTTAGATTCCTTTCCAGGCTAATTACCGGAAATCCAATTCAGGTATCTCCTAGGTGAGAAGCACACGCCATAATTAATACATCATTCTTCTTCCCAATTTTCGAGCGTAAGGCGTCGTAGTGTATGACTTCCACTGGCCACTCAGTAGCTACACCGCTTTTCTGTTTTCTGGCGAAATGCAGACTCCCAGCTGGTTCTAAACAACAACCTGCTGGCCAGTGCGCTGCTAATTGTGCTACCGAGAAGGATTGAATCAACATTGAATAAACATTTTAAACACTTCGTGACTCTACTGAATGTAGTACATGGTTTTATTTCAGTTTGTAAAATAAATGTGTAAACAGCTAAAAAATTGATATTTTCGAATCTCCCCAGTTTCCTTCCCTTACTTAAGTGGGTTTTTAAGCAAACTTTGAATTTGGCTTGAAAATATCCTCTTTACTTTAAATGTTTACAAATGGTAGTGTGATGGATGATTAATTGCATAAATACCTCCACAACCAATGTCTAAAATTTTGATATTCTCCAGTGGTTTCACTCCATTGATTTTATCCGCTTGCACAAGTCCTGCATTGGTGAGACTTTCAGTTAACAATTTAATGCGGAGTGATGTTAAATTCATAAGTATTCTCATGCTACCATTGGGATCCCACCATTGAGATGCTTCTTTGTTAAAGATGTCAATTTTACTTGGACATACAGTGCTGCATTTTGATGGCTTCTCACAAGATGTGGATCCTACAAATCTTAGGAGAAAGGCATAAATTGCTTACTAAGATTCATTCAAAATATATGTTCGTACCTTCTCATAGATCTGGTATAAGAAAGTGGTTTATTTAGGGTCCACATTTTATTTCAGTCTTTTCTTACCTGCAGCTTGAAAAGCTATTTATATATATATATATATATATATATATAGCGTACTCTCAGAAATAATTAATTGGAAGCAAGTTAATTTAATTGTTTTATTTCGCATTTCGCATATTCCTTGAACAATCAGACAACATACAATGTTGAAATTTTCACTTTGAGCAAACTTAAAAAACAATAACAAAGTGTTAAAGGATTAACACTTACTGTTGAAAATCTGAGTGCCTAAATTAAGAAATATTTATGTTTTCTTAAGTATTTTAATATACAACTGACTGCAGCCTGATTTCAGGCTTCCAAGCGCTAAGAAGGCATTTTCGATAACTTAATAGAAGAGCAAGAAGATTAGGTAAAACAATTTTATTAAGGTTGCAAATATTACCACTGCTATTGTCTAACTTTTAGCTCGCATTATGTCATTTGTGATTTGATAAAGTTTGCCCATAATTTATTTTTGTACTTATTTTTCCGAGTTTATTTTAGATTAGCTGCATGATTTAAATTCGGTTGCAACAGTTATATTTGACGGTTGGAAGAACATCAAGCCGCTCGTCCAAGCAGGCATCTTTGAATTAAATTGAAAATATATAATTTTAAAATTGATGTTGTTGATGAGTTAATTAGAGAGCGTTCATCCAAAGAGCAGACTTGTTCTCCACTAATTGTTGCATGAGTAGAATACATATTTACATATTTATTCGGCAGTCACAACCCGAATAAACGTCGCGAGAGCAACGAGGTTTTAGGAACCACGCCAACAGTTGGCATATTTTGTTGAACGATTACTGGCGCATCAATATATTTAAGGAAATAGTGTATTCAATCGTTTATATTAATGCTACTTTCCTAATGCGGCTAATCAATAATAATAATAATAATAATCAATCTATCAATTGACACATTAGTGACAGGTAGACGCCTACTAAACCAATGCAAACATATTTGATATTTTCTACGATAGTTTAGATACAGAGATAGATTATACGTCAAAAATATTCAGAGCTATGAACATGACTGGTATAAGATTATCTACCATTCTATATAAAGAAAGGTTCTTTAGATAAGGACCTTGTTTGAAGAAAAATTAAATAATAGTATGCAATATAATAATTTTAAATCAATTATTATTTTCTCTTAACAAATCTATAATATGTATAAAACTTTTAATCATTTTTGTTGATTTATTTGATGTATTTCTTTCAAATAAAGTCTCTAAGCAACACTAGAATGTTAGTGCTAATTAATTTAATAGTTAGTTAACTTTTTGCAGACAAATATGTACTTGAGTTTACGAATAACGAATTCATTTTGCTTAAAAACAATACAAATATTTTAATAGCTAATAGTGAGATATTATTGTTCATATATTTAGATCTTATAAAAGTATGAAGAATTTGAGATTTATTTGGCTAGATGATATTTTACCAAAGTATTGTTGAGTGTGGTTACGAAGTGAAGAAGGCAACAGGCCGGAAACGTTTTAACAAGTAAATATTAGTAAGTATTATAGTAAAATCTTATCAACTTAATGTATATTTTAACCAAGTAATCATAATCGACGATTGAAACAAATCTTAATTGTTACAATTTGTTGTTTAATAGTTACTTGGCTTAATGCCTTCACTCCTAGTCAAAATGTATCGCAAAGAAATTGTTAACATTTGGTGAAAATATATAACAAAATAAAATTTGCTCAAAAGGTGCAAAATTATACTTTTCTTTTTCCATTAATATTGCAACCGTAGTGCAATGGAAAGAAACCGGAGGAACCGTCTCGTTGATTACGGTAACCGCAATTGTTATTTAATTTGGAGAAGAGAAGAGCTTTCTAAATAAGCTGGCTGATGTAAATTTTATTGAAGTTTATAAATGGTTAGAACAGACATATTAAATAATTGAGACTTCAATTATTCATTATAAAAAATAGTAAATTTGTTGCGTTTTCATCTACTTCCGTTTACTCATTCCAAATGGCTTCACAGTTTGTATCTTCTTCAATAAAATCTAGAACAGAGAATCTATTATATTAATTTGATAGTGTTTATTGATGATATTACCATATTTTCCCGTTCGATTTGTTGCTGCAGCTTCTTCCTGTTGACTTGGCTATTTGATACTTTGGTGAAATAGCCAGGATCCATTCGGTACTGCGATGGCTTCCGATTGTGGCTCGCAATCTTGTTCAATAAAATCGAATTGTTTCGTTCAATCTCTCTCACTTCAAATGCAGTAAACGACTTGTTTTTCCCACGAGGTAATTTATGTGTCGAACTGGAATTGCTAATCGCTGATGTTGAGGAAGTAGTATAAATACGATCAAACTCGATTTCATCTTCCTCCTTCCTGACCAAGCATCGTTGCTTCATGTTCCGTTCCGCTTCGCATAGTTTCCCAATTCGTTGCAGTTCTAGTTTGGTGGCTTCATGTCTTTCTCGAAGTTTCTGAATTCTAGAGTTCAATTCATCTTGATCTAAAGTACAGGAAGACTCCATTTTGAGATGAGAATCTATTCAAGAGCAGTAATCTCTTGTTTGCTTATGTGTGAGAAATAACTGTTTTCAAAATTGTTTTAATATATAAGTATAATGGGTCAAGTGTCAGGACGTTGATGTTTACATGAAGTATGTTTGATTGAAACTATAGCAGGTTAGGGATATATCAAGGAGGAAAGCAGGAGGCATTTGTTTGGCTGCTTGGAAACAAGGAAAGCAAACTATGAGAAGTATTACTATGGAAACTAAAATATTGACTCTCATTTTTTACCTTGTAATCATAATAAACATGTTGCAATGTTTTTTATTTTGCGTATTCCGGAGATTAGTTAAGCAACCATACCATCGACAAACCTTCCTTTGGTGAGCTCTAAAATTGTATATGCCATTACCAGCGCAACGTTGCTTAGTTGGTTAAAGTACCTGTCTTCGTTTTATTATTATAGATGGGTTTAATTGGAAATTCCAATTACGTAAGGTAGTTACACGCTCAGACGGACTGGAACTTGCCAAACCCTGACTCACTAACCATCTCTCATCTAGGCACCCCCTTTTGGGATTTGGCCCTTGTATGAAGTTGTCATCCTGTGTCGTTGGCGATTGGATTAAACTGTAAGGCCAAAAGAACTGCTTTCCGAAAAAGAAACCAGTAAGCAGTAGAATCGCGACTGTTCAATTATCTCAGCGGGCGTAATAAAGAGCTTTTAATTGGAACCTCCCGAGTTGAATATTTCCCGACGTTATACTACTGGAATAGTATCCCATTGAATAATGGTTGTTAACTTGATACTCATTAATAAAAAGGCGCAAGAGAAGCTTGCCTTTTAAAGGCACACCAGTCAGCACCTTCATGGTTCGGCCTTAAAGTTCGAAAGAAAGTTAAAACCAAGGTTCCACCGAGATTTGAACTCGGATCGCTGGATTCAAAGTCCAGAGTGCTAACCATTACACCATGGAACCCACGGCGAGCCGCGGAATTTAATGGCAATTTCAAATACTTATGTTCATCTTTAGGATTAATACCAGTAATATTACCTGTAGAACAAAATTGGAATAGTAGTTAACAAAGATGATGTAATTTCGATTGTATATTGCCGAACAATAGTTGCAAGACTTGTTGTTCTTGTTAAATAAAGTTAGGAGAATACTAACTTGCTTGAATAGTATTCTGTATGTTTTACAGGAGACCGAGTAACACGCGCTCACCTTACGAATAGGCTGAGTGCTCCCAACCAACGCCACAGCAGAGGCCCTGCGAACAATTCAAACTTCAACAATTGTCGTTAAATTATACTTATACTCTCTTCTCAAAAAGCCTGTCAGAAGTAGGTTTCGCATCAACGCTTCTAGACGAGGACTATTGTTATAAATAGTAGTCATAGAGACGACATTGTGCGAAAGGAGATCGCGGCAGGCGATGAAGAGGTGCCGTCATAAGAACAATAACATGAGAAGACAGTCAGAGATTAGAGGATAATATCTATTTGTTAATAGAATTTTACTATAACACATACTAATATTCACTTATTAAACCTTTTCGGCATGTTGCCTTCTTCATATAACGAAGAAGATATTTATTAAGTAAATTTTAGTAAGTGTTACAGTGAATTTTTATCAACATAATGAATATTAAACACATATTAAACCACACTCAACGATACTCTAATCTCTATTTGTTACACTAAGCGAGTCGCAATAAAAGTAGTGCGTTTATGACAACTATAATTTAAATGACAGGCGACTTGATGGTTTGGCCCCATAAACTGTTCGGCCACCCCGACACGTTGAGCACCCCAGCGTATTTTGAAACTTTTCGGTTTTATATATTGATTGTTGTTGCCTAAAAGTATTTCTACCTTGCCATTGCAAAATTGAGTAACGCAACGTACTGGTCTCTAGTAAACCAGAGATCGGGAGTTAAATTTTAGCGGTTCATTCAACATAGAACTGGATTAACATTTATTCCTTCCGATCTAACTATTGTCAATTATTATTAGTTCGTTATCGATTAATAACCACCGGTATTAGTGTAATGACTTAAGATAAGCGATAAAAATTGTCTGTAAAAGTTTTACGTAAACTTTATTTTTCTACTTGGCTTCTATATCACTTTGTATGGCTTTGAAACGCTTATTTGTGATGAGGGAATTGAAGAAATTGGTTCTTAAAGAGAACTGAATAATTATCATTTTCCGACATTTACCAACTTCTGAACCAGTTATAACATGATCATTTACACCAATTTTATATAAAGTATTTAAACAACTTGAGTACAACTTGGAATTTTTCTCATAAGGACTCAACAAATTTGTGGGTAACCCGTCTTTTAAATCAAGCAAAGCAAATTTGATGTCTAAAAATGGTACATAGGTCAAATCGACCATCATAGTCTCAAAGCATACAACGCAGTTATAAAATAAAGCGGTTTAAGGTATCAGAAACTTAAAATAAAAATAATTGACTGAACAGCCAATACAAGGCCATATCCTGAAAAAAAAAACTAGAAAAGAGAAAACCTTCTGACGGCGGAATAACTCGCATTGATGATGGTAATTAAGAAGTGAATAATACGTAGTCAGTCCACTTACTTTGGCAGTAGAATTTTTTACATCAAATCAATCCAATGTGACAATTTTTAGTCAATCTATAGAATTAAAAGATTCAAAAGAATTACTTAGGGTATTAATCAACTTGATAACAGAAATAACACATAATCATAGTGAAATACACTGGCACCGGTAATGGGTGTTTAAGGCATTAGGCTGAAGTGTAAACTTGATCATCATCCAAGCGCAGTTCGGGGCTTCTGGTCGCAAAACATCCATAGACCATGTCTTTAAGATTACTTAAGCCATGTTTGTTTCAAGAATACGCAAAGCATTAGAAATACATTTGCCAAATTGAAATTATTAATTCTATATATTATATAATACTGCAAAATTCGACAGACCGGAAAATTTGACATTTACCGTTTCTGCAATGATCCATATCAATAAAGCTTCATTAATATTCCTAAACTTAAAACTGTGAGTGAATCAAACTTAGCAAACTAACACATAATAAAAATGTCACAGAAGTATAGTGAACACGTAATGGTAAAGAATTGTAAATAAATCTAACCATTCAAGCCCCGCACATATCACAATCACCTGGATTTTCTAAGGAACAAACCATAGCAGCCATATTCAGCTCATCTATTGAATCAACTTGATTTTCTTCTTCCTCATCTTCCGAGACGCAATTTCCATTCATCACTCCAATCTTTGGAGTACCATTAGCTTCACCTTTCTGTGGTGTATCCAGTGTTGCACCATTTGTATTGGCTTTCCCCGGAGTTCCATTTTCAGTGTTGACTATCAACTTTGACTTATCTACAGTAAATTGAATAGGTCTTGCTGCAGCTTTTGTCCTTAAATAATACATTCCAGTCTTCAACCCCTTCTTCCAACCATAAAAATGCATTGAAGTTATTTTCCCATAATTTGGTTTCTCCATGTGAATGTTGAGGCTTTGAGATTGATCGATGAATGCTCCACGATCAGCCGCCATGTCAATAACTACCTGTTGCGAAATCTCCCACACTGTTTTATAGATTTGTTTCAAGTCGTCGGGAATAGTAGGAATGTTTTGAATGGAGCCGAAATTAGCAATAATCTGATTCTTCATTACATCATCCCACAGACCTCTCTTGGTAAGATCTTTCAGTAAATGATGGTTAACAACCTGAAATTCACCTGATAACACACGCCGTGTGTAAATATTAGAAGTATAAGGCTCAACTGATTCGTTGTTGCCTAGAATTTGCGCCGTAGATGCAGTTGGCATTGGTGCCAAAAGCAACGAGTTTCTAACACCATGTTTTGCGATCATGGCTTTCAGACCAGACCAGTCCCAGAGAGATGTTGGAGTGACATCCCACATGTCATATTGGAGAATTCCTTTACTCACTGGGGATCCTTTATAGGTCGAATATGGTCCTTCAACTTCAGCTATCTCACAACTTGCTTCCAGTGCACCATAGTAAATTGTTTCAAAGATCTGTATATTCAATTTCTTCGCCTCCTCTGAATCAAAAGGCATTTTCATCAAAATGAAAGCATCTGCAAGTCCTTGAACGCCAATACCAATGGGCCTATGCCTTAAATTTGAGTTCCTTGCTTCTGGGACAGGGTAATAGTTGACATCGATGATTTTATTGAGATTCTTAGTCACAACCTTCGTAACTTTCTTAAGCCGCTCGAAATCGTATCTACCCTTTACGACAAACATGTTGACTGCAATTGAGGCCAAGTTGCAAACGGCAATCTCATCAGGTGATGTGTATTCAATAATTTCGGTGCATAGATTAGATGATTTGATTGTTCCCAAGTTCTGTTGATTGGATTTTCTATTGCAAGCATCCTTGTACAGAATGTACGGAGTGCCGGTCTCAATTTGAGACACGCAAATCGCAGTCCATATTTTCCTAGCCTTGATTTGGCTGTCGAACATTCCTCGCTCTTCAAAACTGGTGTAAAGTTTCTCAAACTCCTCACCCCAACAATCAGAAAGACCCGGACATACTAAAGGACACATCAAAGACCACATTTCGTCCGCCTCCACACGCTTCATAAACAAATCCGGAATCCACAAGCCATAAAACAAATCCCTAGCTCTCATCTCTTCCTTACCAAAGTTCTTCTTCAGGTTTAGGAATGCCATAATATCAGCATGCCAAGGTTCTAAGTAAATAGCAATGGCTCCAGGTCTTTTGTTCCCTCCTTGATCAACATACCTAGCTGCATTGTTGAAGAGACGTAGCATAGGCACTAAACCATTTGAATTGCCACCAGTTCCCCCAATGGGAGCACCCAATGCGCGAACGTTATGAATGTTTATACCAATTCCCCCTGCAGATTTGGAGATCATTGCGCAAGATGTGAGACATTTGAAAATACCTTCCACGGAATCCTCAGGCATCATCAGCAAGAAGCAAGACGATAGTTGAGGTTGTGGTGTTGCAGCAGAAAAGAGTGTTGGCGATGCATGAGTGAAATATTTCTCGCTTAGTAAGTTGTAGGTTTCGATGGCAGCTGGTATGTCAGCACCGTGGATGCCAACTGCAACTCGCATTAACATATGCTGAGGACGTTCGACGATTTTCCCATTCACGCGTAGCAAGTAAGAACGAGCAAGAGTTTTAAATCCAAAGTAGTTATAGGAAAAATCACGATCGTAGATTATGCACGAATTGAGTTTCTCTGCATTCTCCATAATTATTTTGTAGCAAGCATTAGAAATCAGTGGGCTAGCAAGACCTGTTTTCTCATTGATATTTTTATACAATGTTTCAATTACATCTAAAAACAAGAGGTTTTAATTGTGTACCAAATGAAGGAAGTAAGCTACATACCACTGAACTGCTTTGTTGTTTCTTTGTGTAAATTGGAGACTGCAATGCGAGCAGCTAGAATTGCATAATCTGGATGATCAGTGGTCATCATAGCAGCTGTCTCTGCTGCCAATGTATCCAGCTCAACAGTTGTAACACCAGGATACAAACCGTTAACCACTTTTAATGTAATTGTTAACTATTCAAGAAAATAAATAGATTTAGATTATTTAATAAATGATCAATGATTCATACATAGATATTCTACTTACAGGTTCAACAAAAACTGAATTCAACCCATAGCACAATTTCTGAATTCTTGAAGTAATTTTGTCAAGATGAACTTCTTCTTTTCTCCCATCTAGACAGCAATAAGAGATAATATTGGAAGTAATTAATCTATTAGCAAATGCTAAGCAATCATAATACTTTTTATGTCTTATAAAGTTTGAAACATTTGCCTACCTCTCTTGGAGACAAACATCTTATTCTGTGACTGGTTCACCATTGTATGATGAGTAAATGATTTTCAAGAACAAACGAAGAGCACAAAACACAGGTATAATTCAAGTGAAAGCCCGGCTATTCCAAGAAAACTGCAATATAGTCAAAGACGATGGAAAGCGTGCATCAGCTGCCGTACTGAGCTCTATTTTGGGCAATTTTGGCGGTAACTGAAAATAACCTTAATAAACTTGAATTGCGCGCGTAATTGTTTTTGTTTTGAAGATTCCTGTATAAAGCGCCGATTCATTGATACCAATATTACCAATTCAATTTCAGTTTTGCTTTTGATTCAAACGTGCGCTGATGCGAATACAATCGTACAGTTCAGTCAAGAACACGGAGACGCTGAATATTTATTTGTGCTTCCGGTTCAGTTTATCTATCAACTTCCTTTTGGTGCGCATTTCGTTCATATATAAAGAAACACATTTGCTAGTTAAAACCATCTTAGTCTTGCAGTCAGGTACTATATCCGCTCGAGTTGCGCAAAGTGTTCAATACAAGTCTTTGTAGTTAAGACGGCTTTAGTTTTACTTACTAAAATTAAAGCCCTCAATAAGTCTTTACTCTTCGTCACCTGCTCCCGGTTCACCACTGTATCGCGATACACGAGCGCCCCTTAAAATCTTCAACCTCGTGAAGACTATCCTGTCCTAGGCTAGGGCCCTTGGAATTACCGCTCCCAATTCCAAGAATGAGAGCCCAAGGTTGGTAGTCATACATTGAATCAGATAAGCTGAATGAATGACGTCAAAAAATATTGCTTAGAATACATAGAATTCATTGCAATACAATGCCCAGCTATTAAAACCAATTACGTACTGATTAAAACCTCATCACAGATGGCCTATATATTAATGTAGACAGCTACTATTTACGGGAAGTGGCTGAGTATCTTCTACTTTCTTAAAATTAACTATAACTACTTATAGTATCTTGCCTTCAAACTAACTAAATCACGGCTGAAAAAGAATATTGTGGTATCAAAGAGGAAAGAACCACAATCAAATTCAACTCATTTAGCTATTGTAAATTGCAGTACTATTGAAAGAACAATGTGTTGGCTCTAATAGTTTTGTCTTATCCAGGATTTGAACCTGGAATTCACGATCAAAGCAAGAACCACATCCTTAGACAAGTGAGCCGAAGGAAACACAGATTAAAGAAAAAAAAAACAAAGTTCCCTAACTTCCGAGAGCGTTGCAACTTCCCGGAATATACAGTTTTGTGCTTATTGAAATAATATGTCAAAACGAAGACAATTGAAACTTACCGATGTCGATCGGATTACACATATCGTGTAATAAGTAAAACCAATCAACATTTCGACTGCATTTCGGATCTTTTTCTCACATCCCTAACGTCAACAACAGCGCTCAACTCAATTGTTTTAAAATGTTTATTAAATAATAATAAAAATACGAGTGTTATACTCAACACTAGTTGAGTCTCAATCCTCGACAATAGAATTGTTGAAGAACAAAACAGTTTCTTCCTTAAGAAGTGTTTCTCGAAGATACCAACTGTAAACAGCAGTTCTGCGCAACGTTTCAATCTTCAATACTTGTTTATCTTGCTGTTTGTCAAGGTTATCAAATTGCGGCAGATTCATGAAGCACTTGTGTCGGCAGTGATAGCGAATAGCTAGATTCTGCTTACGTTCTAGACGAAGTTGAGCCTCGCGCTGTTCCTTCGATGGTGGACCCCAGCGGTAATTTGGGTAACATAGTTCATTGAGGCTCTAAACAAAAATAAATGTATTACAGAATACTATCAGATTATTGCTTAATACTTGCTTTTATTTTAATCCCTTTGTAACAAAGTTTGATACAATGGATCAGAAACAACCACAAGGCACATACAATGAAGATAGCTGCAAGAATGTACTGTACGACTACTTTGGTTTCCAGTTTGAACAAGTCAGTCACTGTTAATACTAGCACCAACTGCAATAGATAATAACTAATAAGTAAAACAATATTTTAACTCTTCTATCTTCATACCAGAGCAATGAAAATCATAAAATGCCATGATACGACCCAAAATCTTGCTGGTGGACTCCCGAAAGTAAACTCGTATTCATGACTCAACCTTAGCGGAGTATAAACAAAGTACGTGCAGAGGACTAATAGACCAAAATTAAAATTGTTTATATAGTTCAAACCACGCAGCTCGAATGAAATCAGCGTCTGATAAACATATGGAAATTCGTTGATTAGCCGGAAACCAATGACAGTCAATGTGACGAGGAACATAAACAGGGTGGCATACGCATCACCATTGGGAATGATTTGAATGAGTGAATCCGATGCAGCCAAGATCATGTACACTGAGTATATTACAGCAATGAGTATCATGCAAATCAGCCATGTGCTTTGCCAAATTGTGGAGAAGCGAAAGGTGGCGAAGAAATCTGGTGCCATTGCAAATACAATATCATAGCCTAAGATGAAACAAGTATAGCCTTATTTGGAACATACTTTAGCGATTGTTGTATACCTTCAAGAGTAAAGCATGCAATATTTTTCATATTATACCTCATTGAGATATCAAACGCAAGAGCAGAGTATGTTATGCTCATTAGCATCAGCACCAGGAATTTGATGGCTTGGTGGACAACGCTGCAGGTGGCTGGATTCAGATGTGGGGGCTTCATCGATGCTAGCCACATCAAAATTGGTAGGCTGTTTGTCTGGAGACTTATAGAGACGAAATTGACTACAAACTATACCAGATTAATATAGGAATATTATGTAAAGCTTGGTCCTAAAAGTTCTAGTCTTGGTTTTCATGTTTCAGTTTTAGAGGAAACTAAATTCGCATTTTATAAGCGTTGTTAATTTGACATAGATTTATAAATAAAATTTTATAATTGCGGCTAATTGCAAGTGAAAGTGACGATAGATAGCTTTTCGGCAATTTCTTATAAAAAAAAATTAAGAGCTAAAAGATTATAAATAGATGAAGTCATTGAAATGAAGCAACGGTAAATAAATAAGAGAGAATTACCTTAATTGTTATATTTGTGTAATTCCATACAAATGACTCCAAGAATCTAAAATTGTTGATAGCCACCGAAACCACACAAATCCCAGCCAAAACAATGACCAACACCTGCGCCTTAATTGTAACTTTCTTCAACATCCCAATACCATTCGAAGCAATTAGAAAGCCGACAATACCAAGAACAGGCCCATAATATTTGCTAGCAGGATCACCCCAATACTTGACATTCTCGTCCAACTTTTGGCCCACGTTGCCAATCTGTAACACATCATATTGGACAAAATACTGCGTGGAGAAGAACTCGTAATTGGAATCACGCTCGCGTGTTTTGGTGCATTTCACATTGTGCTCCATTTGGGTGATGAATGGAACGCAATATTCATTGGCGGACTCTAAAGTGCAATTCTTCCACACTTTGCCTTTGATGAACGTCAAGAACATGAACTTGACGACTGCTTCGATGTTTAGCAGGCGGCGAGATTCTGCAATAATAAACGCCAGAAAAATAGGGTACTTAATTGCAGAGACAAGAGGCATGCAGTCGGTGAAGAGGCGAAGGGAGAGGGAACCTGAGTAAGAAACCATGCTGATTATCCACATGTTGAATGGCATTTGAATGAGAGTAGATACGAGAAGATAAATTACAACTGCAGCACCTGGAGATGAAATGCAAAAGATGTTTAGAACATAGGCTGAAATAAATATGTTTATAGAACTTACCAACTCCTCCTTGGTTAAAGGCATGTCCAAAACTGACTAATTGAGACATGTTGAACTCGTACAGAAGCAGGCATAAGTAGAACTCTGTGGAGGACAAAACCACTTTGCTTCTTCCATGCTAGAATTCATCATTAGTACGAAAAGAAGTAGTATAATCTGAATTGTCACGTTTTTAATTTATTGGCTAGTGGAATTGTAATCGATTGATCGTGCTTTGTTCTAATTGAGCATATAAAAGATTACATTAAGTCACAGTTAGAAGGGGAAGCTCTTGTTGATGAATTAATTTAGTAAATGCGCTATGCGTGGTAAAACTCTCTGCAATTTGTAGATTACTTACCCTCATTGCTTTCATGAACAATTCTCTAAATCTCTCCGTTACGTTAGTAATGCGGGCTTTTCTCAGCTGCGCTCGTGTATACCATTGCTTGTTCCGCTTTATCATGTGCTCTTCATACATAGTCTCCCACACATCCGGAATGCGATAAATCCTTCGCTTACCAACATTCTTCGGCTTGAACCAACGCCATATCTTTGCTTGCACGCGCATATCAAAATCAGACTCAGCATCTGGTATCATCACCTTGCCAGTGTGAATATTCATTTTGTCAATATCATACTCCTCATAAGTAGACCCTAGTTTAGAGATTTCTGAACTGGGACAGTTGGCAAGTTCGTCCACAATTGCATTATCTTGGTGTCGCTTGATGCGACGCTCGCGCTGTTTTGCTTTAAGCTTCTTGAAAAAGCGGGCTAATCGAAATGAGAGTTGTTTCTCTATGTTCAGACGGGCGAACATTCTTCCAGCGCGGCCACTGGTGTCCACCAGAGCGTCATCGCTGCGGATATATTCGAAACACCAATGTCTACTTTGAGGAGCATCTCGGAATTGTCGGGCGTACTTTTGACGATAATAGAGTGCGCGAGATGATTTGCGTTTGTCCAGGAGTTTCATTGTGAAAGGCAAAAGCAAGCCGGTTTAGATTGGGTGAGGTAAAGGATGAGTGAATTGGATGAGAACAGCTGTCAAAGCTGATAACTATGACAACATTACTTATTTTACAAGGCAATGTGTTTAGAGGCAAGCTCTCACTTGAGTCTGCTATCCTGACATGTTGACGGGCTTGGTGTATTTTTCTAAGAGTATCTATAAATGTTTATTTCTATTTGCAGTTGAGTTGATTAAAGTTTATTTTGAAATTACTATTTTCTCTTGCAAATGCTCTTGACTTACCGTCCACTGTCGACATGAGCCTCTTTAGCTCAGTGGCAGAGCACTGATCTTGTAAACCAGAAATCGCGAACCTTCGATAAAAGGTAATTTAATACTACAAAACAATACGGTTACTGTGCGAGCTTCTTAAAAGCATTGATCGCAAACATACAAATAAACATAGGGTTGGTTTGGCATCTTTCATCTAGTTTTTCATCTATAGCTGATATATGTGTAGATAGTGCTTGGGTTAATATGAATTTTCACTTAAATATTACTATATCTCCCAAATTTTCTACTTTGAATCTTTCAATCAATCATTAGACACATGACGGGGATGTGTGAAATCTTTAATGTCGAAAGTAGAAAAATGCTTAGAGCATTAATTAAAAGAAGGATGAACAAGATTGTTGAGCTCTACAGTAAAATGATGACAGTCTTTCTTCAGATGCCACAATCAAAGATGAAGAACATGTTGGTGATAAGCCATCTCACTTGTCAAGTGAGTCCAGGGATCGGCAACCCACGGCCTCTAAAGTGCATAATTCAGGAAAAAACAACAAACTTAAAACGGCACGCTAACCATTACTGTTAACAAATTATTAGTTTCTTCGTTTTCTTGGTTTATTTCTTGCCCTGCACCTTGAAGCACAAGAGTCTATTGTTTTATTAATCCTTATTTAAAAAAATAATTTTGTGTTATGTTCAGTTTATCTTTTCGAAGAAAATTATTGCGTCAACACTGGGCGTCTCAGCAAAGCAATAGAATGCTAGCAGTAAAACAGTAAAATCAACGCATCATTACACTTCGCTTGACTTGTGCAGTACGTGTAGACGCAACGAGTAATCCATCAATTCAGAGTGTTATACTATTTTGTTATTTTTGGAGCGTACTGTAACCATGCCGGATATCGACACCGTACTTGACCTCCATTCCATTATAGTGCGTCAACTAACTACCAGGGTCATTAGCAGTTGTTGGGACTGAATTCTGTTAGAATGTATTCTTAATGTATGTAATATATGAATATACATACCACCCAGCAGGATTTGAACCCGTGTGCCTCGAATATGCACCTCGCTGTCACTGCTAGAGTCAGACGGCTTACCGACTGTACTACGGAGCGGGGCAGTTCAGAGCGTACCGAGAGTAATTTGTTTTACTGAATTATTTCTTACATTCCACCGAGTGTGTTGAGCATCTAAAATTCTAGAAAATATTCACCCCCGCGAAGGTCACTCTGTTCTAAGCCTCTGTCCCCTAGTTGGGCATTTATGTGTTAATTTATGTGAGGCGGCGCCTCTGTGTTAGCTGCGTCCATTTTGCGTCCATATTGAAAACAACCACTACAATAGTGGGAAAAGTGAGCGCGGAAGTTCTTCCGAAGTTGAGCGGAAAAGAAAAAGGAGTTCGAGAATAAGGACGGCGAAGAGATGGAAGAAAAGTTGACGACAGAAGTGAAACATGGACATTGAAGGAGCGATTGAAAAGCAAAGTTAATGCAGCAGAAATGCGATATTTAAGGTGTTTAAGCATGAAGTGAGAAGATGAAAGAACTAGGAATAGAGAGTATAGAGAAGTGAATGGAAAAACGGCAATTAGAATGGTGGGGGCACATACAAGGATGGAGAGAAACATACAAACAAGGTATAGGAAGTAAGAATACAAAGTATGAGAGGCCGAGGATAGCCAAGGAAATCACGGAATGACACAGTAAGGGAAATATTAGTGAGAAGAGAAAATGGAAAGAGTTTGTAAGAGGAGAACGAAGATCACAAATCTCTTAAAACCTGAAGGGGTTGAAAGGAATATATATATATATATTTCTAGGTTTGCTAGTCTGAATCATGGCCTAGTATCTGGCAAACGTAGATTCAAATCCTCGTCTACCGGGTAGGCTCCAGAACCCCTTCCACATCTAACCAACCTACTACTAACCCAATCATCATTCCCATCGGAGCTGGAGGACCTGATAAGGTCGACCGAGAAGAGGAGAAACCATTGGGTCACAATTAATTTATTATTGATTGGGAAAAACCATTCTTACAAATATTAAAGTAGTTAGAATCAGATTAACGTAACTCTAAATATTCTCACACAGAATCTATTTATAAAACTCATGTTCACTCTCATCCTTCTTAATGTTATTCTTGTAGCCCTTTTCAAAATCCTTTGGAAGAACTATATAACGATTTTCTCGCACGGCATGCATACCTGCCTCTTGGCAGATGGCATTGATATCTGCACCTGAAATACGATCAGGTCGTGCGACAAAGTCCTCCAAATCAACCTGTAATCCAACAAAAGAACATTAGTAACAATGCAAGCCATGAAATGTTAATAGAGATACCTCTTCCGACAAATTCATTCTTGATGTAATCGTGCTGAAAATCAGCCGTTTCTGACGTCTGTCCGGCAGTGGGAACTCAATTTTCCTATCCAAACGTCCAGGACGCAAGAGAGCTGGATCCAGAGTATCAGCACGATTCGTGGCCATAATCACCTTAACGTTTGTCGTCTGATCAAAGCCATCCATTTGATTGAGCAGCTCAAGAAGAATACGCTGTACTTCTCTATCAGCACCAGTCTGCGCGTCAAAACGTTTCGTGGCAATAGCGTCAATTTCATCGATGAAAATGATTGCCGGTGAGTTTTCTTTAGCTAGACGAAATACGTCACGGACCATACGTGGGCCTTCGCCTAGGTATTTCTGAACGAATTCGGAGCCAACAACGCGAATGAATGCAGCTAGAAAATACCCAATACAATTGTTGGGTGTGTTACTAATATTCACTTATATAGTGAACTTTTATCAACATACTAAGAGAAATAAATTACCTGTTGTGTGATGAGCTACTGCCTTTGCCAACATAGTTTTGCCACAGCCAGGAGGTCCATACATGAGCACACCTCTTGGTGGATCAATACCAATCTGCTTGTAGAGTTCAAAATGAGTCAATGGTAACTCAACAGCTTCTCGGATCTCCTGCTTCTGCATATCCATTCCACCAATGTCAACATAGGTCACATCTGGCTTCTCATCTGCCTGCAGCATGCTGATTGAAGAGTCAGCCTCAGGGGGCAGGACATCCACCAAGGCATTACTGTGTTTGTGTAATGCTACACTTGCAGATGGCTTCAATAACTCCCGATCAATTGTGGACAAAATTCTAACATAATAATTTGATCCAGTTGTGGAACCAACAATGCCAGTGTTCTGATCAACAGCTTCCAGGAACTGTCCAATTACCAAAGGCACTGACTGAATCCTCTTGACTTCTTCTTGTGCATGTAGATATTCTTTCTTAAGATTTCTTTGCTCATCCTTAATGTATTCTTCTTGCACCTCTAAAAACTCCAGCATTTGTTGAAGCTTCTTGTATTTCGTGTATAAGTCCTCCGTGTCTGCATCTTGAAGAATTTGTTTGGTTTCAGCCGGACTGCCTTCTTCCTGAAAGTCATCCATTTGTGAATAACAGTAGCGTGCTCGTAAAAGCATATTTTATTGAAACAATTAGTGTTTATATCAAAGCAATCGATGTTACTATAGGTTCGGTAGTAATTGAAATATTATTGTTCAACTGTTTTAATGCTTACTTTTTCGGGAATAACAACCTCCATAATTTCCATTTTCGATGACTTGTGTTTTCGTGACTGACGGCAACAAGACTCAATTTTGAGGTTAAGATGCTTTAAAAATGTATAATTTTTAGCGGACTCTGTAAACTCGGTACATCACATTGCGCACCCTGTTGATCACTGGTCGAACAGGACTAGTACAGTTTGATTTTGAAAAGCAGTCATAGCACATGGATAACTTCTTCTCATAAAGTATAGAATTTTTTGTTTATTAGTCTAAAATTATATTTTAATTAGCGCATTAAATAAATGTAGTAGTTGTTTTCGTAAAATGATTCAATGTTCAAATGTTAACATAATCACCGCGCAGATAACACTATCATTGGTGTCGTGCAGTGTAATAAAATGTGTACCGAGCCGGCGAGTTTGCATAAACTGATAATGATTATTTTGTTTAGTAAACATGAATTACGCGAAGTTTCAAGGTAACTCGTTACGTATGTGTCTCATTTGGCGACCTAGCAACTTTATTAAATCGACTAAAATTGTACAAACTTTGCAGAAAAGACGAGAAAAGCACGCAAATGCAACACTAATTCTTTGCTGTTTTCAGTCAATGTTTACATTAGTCGTATCGGAGTTGTTGACGCCGGTAAAATTAAATCAGGAAATAGTGCGGATCGGTACCGCCGTCGGCCCTTTTTCACTTTTTTAAGCGCAAGCGCGCGCTTATCTCGCGCCTGAGATTGGATTATTTACATTTTGATTATGTAATTGCGCGGCGCGCTCAAGAGTAGGCCGGCAGGCAACGCGCACTGGGCGCAGTACGAGACAAGAGTGTGCCGAGGTCCTGCGCATCCATGCGTGACAAGCAATACACGCACCGCGGCCTTTGGATAAATGGCCACGAAGTGGCGGCAGAGAACGCTAGAAGTCGTAATTTCAAGGAAATTGAAATTAAAATAAATAATCACATAATCATGATTGATATCAACACTATTGCGGAAAGACACAGGTTGCATCGTGCAACGAAATGTGAGGATTTTGCGGAACGGAACTCTGTTTTGATAACAGCACCGCCTAGTTTGTGTTCTTTGATTGATGATAATCCTATGCTAGTATTAAGTCGTACAGAATTACCTAGGAGGGAAACAAGAAACAATGCATGGTATGAGGTGTTTTTTAAGAACAAATATAATTTTACGATATAAAGAATTAAAGATACATTTTCTCATCCTATAGCTACAAGAATATAAATACACAAAGCATTCATCATCATAAAGGGTATTCCTGCTTCAGCGGCGCACTGGTTGTAAGCATGCGACTTGCTTTCACTTTTGCAGCTATAGTTAGTAAATTCTCTCTACATTCAAGTATGTGCTGCGCACATTTGGTCACTTATAGAGATAATATTGCAATAGTATAGTAGTAGTAAACATTAATATAAATAATAAGTTACAAATAATATAAATATTACAAATAAAAAATAATAATAACTACATAACATAAACACGCTGCGTGTTTCTCTCCCCCGCCCATGATCAACTCGCGCCGCATCGGAAATGAAACACTTGTGAGTTTAAAAGAAAGTAAGCACAAAACACAAAAATTAAATAATGATTTAACTAACTAACAAAAGAGAAACCCCGCACGTTCGCAGCGCAAATAAGGAAAGTATGAAAATTAAAATCGCATTCTTCGCCGGCGCCATATCATCGTCGTCTTCGTCTTCGTCATCATCCACAGCTCAATCAATAGAAGAAGGCACATCACGCGGACCGTGGTAAACTCAACAGGTTTCGCAAAGAGTGAGAAATCAAATTAAATAATTACATCATTCATCATATAATAACTTAGGGTTCCGCCAGTGGTAAAATGCGTGTGTCTCGCTGCTAACAGACAATCGACAAAAGCAAGCCGCGTTCGTCTCTTCTGTGTCGCAAATGGAAGCAAATAAATAATTATAATAAATACATTAAACGTACAAAGTGCGCGCGGTGTGTGAGCGTTTCGAAAGCGCACGGTGCGGTGCGCTGTGCTGGCGCGAGTATAAAAAAAAAAGTAAAAGAGAAGCGAGAAAAGCGAATAAATTAAATTAAATAAAACATGAATGCAAAACGCGAGCGCGGAATGTGTTTCTCATTTTGCCAGCATTGCATCTTTCCAGTTTTCACCAGCGACGAAAAGAAGAAACGAATCTCGAGCCTGGTGCTCGCGGACCGATGAGACACGCCTTAAATAACTAAAAACCTAGCTTGCACATTCATCTAACACCTCCTGCTTGCTTGCACCGTACGTCTTGTCTTTCCTTCCCTCGTCCATTTGCGTGCGTATTATCACTGAATGATATGTACAATATTTCTTGGTCTCCCGCAAATACAATTAACGTTGGCGTCTTTTCCTTACGTGAGCGTAAGAGTACAAAATCTAATTGTCTACACAATGTGGAAGTTGGCGTTAACATCTATTAGTAACTTCTCGAATGCTCGTCGCCGATTGCAGCGTTTTTGTCTGTCTCTTTCGTAAATAGAGCTTTATAATAATATAATATATTATGATATAATATTCAATTACTAATAATAATAATAATAATAATAATAATAATATATTAAAAATCACACATTATGAAAATCACTCTGCACGAGGCAGAAGAGCAATATATAACATAAATAAACACTGCGGACTTGCAAATTAAATAATCAGTAAATTGTCTTGAGTGCTTTTCGATCGTGTCAGGTTCGCGGTCAAGCCGGCGGCCGGGGGATGCTGGCGGTGGTGGCGCACCTATCGCGCAGTATGAACTTATCGTCGCACTACAAGAGATCGGCGTGCGCGAGCAGCTGCGGGCCGGGAGGGCCGGCCAGCATGTTAAAGACAGGCAGGCGCTGCTCCTCGATGCCGGGCGAGTGCAGCTCCGGCTCGCTGCTGAAGAACGAGCCCATCGAAGAGGTGGGCGACTGACTTAGACTGCACGGCGGGCTGGAAGCGGACGCTGAGTCGATGGATAGCGCCGGCGAGAGGGCGGCTGGCCGAGCACCTCCTCGCGACATCTGCATAGGAGCGGCGCGCGATGGCGCCATCAGCGAGGCGGCACTAGGCGCGCGCGCATTCTGCTGCATCACCTCCTCCTGGTTATGCACAAAATGACACCGGGGGCCGTAGGGGCAGAAGCCGACCGTGTGGTAGGTGCGGCACAGCTCCGTCTTGTACTTGGGGTGGCGCGCCAGGTTACGCAGCTCGTTCATACCGTGCGCAAACTGACACTTGTCACCGTACTTGCACACGCCGAACTCTTCGTACGGCCGGCACAGCTCGGTCTTGTAGCGGGAGGTGTTGACGGCGGAGGCGGCGCTCGCCGGAAGGGCGGACGCAGGCGCTGGAGCCGACTGTGTGCGTTCCAGGCGCCTGTGTTGCTGCGAGAGGTTACCCAGTAGGGAGGATACGAGCGTGGCGGCGTTGGTCGGGGCAGCCGGCGTCGACGCCATGCGCGTCAGTGTGCAGCGCATATGCGCGCCTGGAGCCGTTTCCGGGATTCCGTAATTCTGCAACAAACAAAACCATCGTCAATATTAGCTCCTCGTTAGCACCCAGCGCACGTCATAGCTTCGTCGCAAGCCGGAATTGAGTATTTTCTCCGCGTGCTCGCAATATGTAAATTTTGATAACGCGCGCGCGCGCGGCGCAAGAGAATAGCATCCCATTCCACACAC
The DNA here is from genome assembly GCA_027575565.1 of Diploeciton nevermanni. Taxonomy (NCBI): domain Eukaryota; kingdom Metazoa; phylum Arthropoda; class Insecta; order Coleoptera; family Staphylinidae; genus Diploeciton; species Diploeciton nevermanni. The sequence goes on from JAODIE010000010.1 coordinate 5,360,724, forward strand.
CGACGCGCGCGCAATACAGCCGCACACGCAAAGCACTTTCATCTCCCTGCTAACAATTGGTAAAAGTTCGTTCTACAATCCTACTTTCACGCAGTGACAACCTCACACACTCTGCGTCTAGTAGACTGGATGCGGACGCTGCGTGGCCGTCCGTGTGAAAGCTAACATCTAGTGGGAGTCAATCACTCGGAGAGTTGCCGCCGTCTTCGGCAGCAGCAGCAGCGCCAACATTTCTCTTTTCTCGCCGAGAGAAAGACCGGGATCACTCATCCGCACTCAAACACGCGTTAATGAAATGATCTATTAGACTATTAGACCACACTAGCCTCTTGCGTAGTCCATGGTTTACCAGATTGTACAATGTCAAATCTAATCGCGGATAAACAACTACGAATTTGTATAAGATATAACAGGCTTGTACAGGCTTGAAAGAGCAGAGTTGAGTCGAGTGGAAGTTTCGAAAGTTTCTTCACTGCTGGCGCGTTTTTACTGCATCCACGTACATCCTCATCCTACCAATCTACTTAGTAATCCGCATGCAATTGCAATTCTATCCTCACAGCGCAACCTAATCTGGTAAAATTCTAATGCCGTCGTAAATCTCCGAGCGCTTACATGCTAGGCAAATATTTCCCGAAAAAACGTACCTTAGCAGAAAACCCACGTAAAGAACAAGGCGAACCCGAAATTTTATTGCCCCAGCCACAGCTTCACCACATCTCGAGGACCTCCTCTCTTATGGAGGAGCTGGCTGCAGGCAACAGCATCCGCAATGCTTTTTACTACTGCTGGGCTGGCTGCAGCGAGAGCCGGTTCTGCAGGCCTTGAATTGAAAACGTACTCCTCAGCATGCTACACACTCGCATCCTACACAGGCAAGGAAGCGCGACGCACCTCGCGAGGAGCGGTCGTCCCTTTTGCCACCAGCCTTCTCGTCTACCTGCCGCGCCTGGATACGCCACACGCTCGCAACAGGTAGTCGTCGACGGCAAAAACCCGACGCACACAACTTGGCTCACCGAGGAGGCTAGATGATGATGGGCGAAGAAAAAGAACTACCTGCCAAAGAAAGAACCCTCGAAAAGGGCCCTAACTTGAATTTTTAACTACTAGAGGTGCGGCGCGGAGCAAGAACGCGCTTGGAATATGAAATAAAAGACGTACGCCGACAACGAGAATCAACAAACAAACAAAAAAAAAACAAGCGAAGTTGACGGAGAAAAAGCAAGGAGGAAAAAAGTAAAAACATTGTTGTTTTTTAAGTGAATGTGTGATGGCAAGGCAGGTAAAAAGTATCGATGACTTTGCGTTTATCGCCAGCGAGTGAACGTCAGTGAATTCACCCAATTCCAATTAAACACTACGAACATGATTTGCGATGGAATACCAACGGCGAATGCAAGTTGTAAACAGCACAGCTAGTGATTTGATTCACTTTCGAGCAGACTCTGTAGCGCCTCCAATTCGAGAGACAAGATTGATGACGAATGTGCAAAAGTCAGTCAGTCAGACTAATGAAACGGACACGATTCAGTAGTGGCCTAATGAGACTAGTGACTGTTAGCGGCGAATGAGTGGAAAGTTACCTTTAAAATGATATCGCCGAAATCGTACATCCCGTTCTGAGGCATCACCGCGGTCGACATAATTAGACTGAATCAACTGCAGCAATTGTAATCCGAACAGCGTCAATTTCCTGATCGACCGCGAGCAGCGCGAAATGCACACAAAACAGTCGCTAGCGTCAGCGCGCCAACAACATTGATGGATGCACCACAACAAGACACTCTGCGCACTGGTATATTCCGTGTGTGGCACCACACTCGGCTCGCGAACTCGGGATGCAACAAAACAGTCAAACACGACGAGTGTGTTCTCGGGGTTGGAGTGCAGGCGTCGCCGTCGTGTTTTCACCGCTTACTGAGCAAAAGTGGCGCGAGCAGATCTCCAAGCCAACGCGATCTTTCGTACACTGAGCGCTTGTTGTGCGCTGCGCTTGCTACTCACTCGCTGGCGGCCCCCCACTTCCAGCAGTGCGCGACTGGTGGAACTGCGACGATCCGAAACATGCGGGCTGCTCGAGCGTGCGCGGCGGGCGGCGGCGTCATTAGGGCAGCGACGGCGCTCGGCAATGGCGGCGACGCGGTGAAAACAACGGATAACGTCATGCTGCTGACGAGCGTTTCTTTTGTGCTCGCAGAATATGAGAACCATTTTTGGGCTGTAATTTGCAACGCGTGTATTTATTGTAAACAAGGGAATAGTTACAAGAACCCCGTAACAGGCAACCTCTAAAAACGTCATGGATTTAATGGCACGAAGAAAACCAATGCGGACGACAATATATGTCTTCCGGGTTATCGCTGTACAAACGAATCGAAAGTGAATCTTGTCGTATGACGCACCAGCTTCGATTTCAGGCGAATGTCATTTGTTTATCGCATCGTCAATGTCAATAAAGACTCCGATTCTTCGACGGCAATTGTTCCAATCACCTACCTCGTGTGCAATGTCCTCGTCTGTACTGTCTTGGAGCAATTTGTGCTCGTCATCATCTAACCGCTCCGAATCGAGATAGTTTTTGGCAATTTCAGCACATCCTTGCTCCGGGAAGTGGTGGATGTTCTCGGCAGAATGTGCAATTATTGCTCGGAGTATGTCCAGTTGGGTCACATCCGGCACTTGCAGGCAAATATCGCCCATCTTTGTATCGATTGCATCCATTAATGCGATGCGTGCTTTAAAACTTCAATTAAAAAATCACTCCAACCCCACGAGATGAATAGAATTTTGAAAATTTACGATCAATCTCGGCGAGGGCTTGAAGATGGCGTAGACCACGGCAATCGACTGAACACGATTCTGGCCACATGGGGTTTTTGTGCGACGTTGGGCCCGGCTGATAACGATTGCATTTGTTTGATTGTTTGTGCGGTGTTGTCATACTTTGCATAGGAGCTAACGCAAAGAGCGAAGAGAACAATGTGCTTCAATATTGATTCATATTTATATAATTTAAATATTATGTTGGCGTGTTAATCGCGGTGGAAGTTGTGGAATATTTGCAGCAAGCTTAAATATTTGTTTCACTAGTAGTTGGGGTGCATTCAGAGTTGCATATGGTGTTGCACGTTGATGATGAAGGGAAAGAGTAGTACAACTCGATGGCAGTGATAAGCGAGAGGAAGAAGTGTATTTAGTTTAACGCCTGATCGCCTGAGGCGCTAGTGATGACCAACAAAAGAAGGTGCTTTGTTTTGTAGGTAATATAAAATTGACATGTTAGGGAAATGTAAAATTTTCATAAAAAAAATCAAACAAATTAAGTTACATTTTATACAGTATTATTTATCTTTAAAATAAATTTATATTGATGACGTTATTGATACCTGAGTGCTATAAAAATGTTTTTTTAAATATTCATATCTCATGGATTTGATGTCCACGTACAATTTAGCCTTCGTGGAAGAAGTATCTTCTACTCTGTCTAATACATCTTATTTTACTTCGGTTAAATGAATATTGTTGACTCAAAATGATATACGTTAAAATATCGTTTTCCCAATTTCCCACTACTAAGTTGAAATTTATCAATCAATACGTACTCATAGGAATACAAAAGGAAATCCCAAAATTCAATGACAACGGTCTACGTGTCTACGTGTACTATTTCTAAATTTCAGTTTGCATGCCCTGAACAAGTGGTTTTCAACTTAAGGCGACAATGTGATAAGATACTTTTATAAAATTCTCGCCTTCTAGTTTGGCATCCCAAATCCCTTTGTACTTACTAATTTAGCCTCAAACACAAAATATGACGTCATGATCTACCAAGTTGCGAATCTCCACACCATCACTCAATCATAATTTATGCACGAAAATGTAACGCGACGGCGGCCAATACATCGTTGAGGAAGAACTTGCCCCTAAAGCTAAAATGTCTCAACACTGAAATTTACGTGCACGAAAATTTTGACAGCATCTCACAGGCGAAACTAAAGTGACAGACGATTGTCAACAATCGACGTCAAGTCAGCGCAAACTTCAATTTTATCATGGCTTCATTGCATCCAATGTATGAATAAGAAGAATAAATATTTTAAGTGTCGGATTGCGTGCGTCTCCATATTTTCCTCAAGTTTCCGCCGCTCTTTATACGAATGCAGCTAAAGCAAACAATTGCGGAGAATGCAATTGCTATTTGTCTGCTGGCAGAAACACGAGATAATAGTGATATAAATAAAATAAATTAATAAGTTGTTGAATTAATAAATTAATGAGGAGAATTCAATGTACTGGGAACAAAAGAGACTGCTCGAAATAGAATTGTCTTTGTTTGGTCAACAAAACAGGAATGCGAGGGATGTTAAGTAATTAATTTATGTAAATACAAGCTAAATAATTTGGGTGCTTTTGATTAGCAAATCGATCTTTAATTATTACACCAATTTCACAAAACTGATGAATAGAAACTCAATTTTAGGAAACAAACAACAAACACATTGTAATTCGCATCTATTTTTTATCACCGCTTTATGTTGGCTGGGCTGCATATCAATTAGGCGCTAATTGCACCATTGTTATTAATGTTATCACATTCTCCGATTGAATGGCAATAAATATGAAAAACAGCACGCCAGTCTGAATCATTTAACGCGAAATTTAAAAACATGTCACCGTAATTAGCATCGGTTGTTATCTAATGAGTTGAGCGGGTTAAGTATGCGAACGGCGTGCGGTGGCCCTTAAAATTTCCCCGTTTCTGACAAGGAAATTATGTAGATCGTTGTGTGATTACATAGAGAATGTTTAGCGAATTGTTGTGCACAATCAAATTATTATTGTTATTAGCGTATAATGTTTGAATCTAGTTTGCCAATCAGAGCTGAGCTAGTCACAGTGAGTGCAGAAAGAAAGTGAATTTCGTTGTCAATTCTGACAAATACATTACTAGTGCCACCACGCTGACCATGTGTAAGAACCTCGTGAAATTCTCGTTACATTCGCTGTTTACGATGACGGCGGCGTAACATTGATGTGCGTTTGTTATGCCAGCGCGGCCGTATACGTAATGGTCAGCCATGGGAAAGTGGGCAGGAATCGGAAGAGAAATTGCTATTATTATTATTATTATTATTATTATAAAAAACGCAACTAGAGAAAGGAGTTGCAAAATGATGATGGATGAATCCAGTGTTTGCGAAATAGAAAAAAATTGATGTATAAAAAGAAATATTTTCGGCATGTTGTTCATTTTGTTATTTGTTGTTATTTTTGGAGCTTAGTGCAACCATGCCGGGATACCGATACCCTACTTGACTCAACCTAGTAGTTGAGTAGTTATTACCAGTTATTATATTGAATAAACCCCCAGCAGGATTTGCATCTCGCTGTCACTGCTACAGTTATTAAATAAATATTAGTAAGTGAATTTTTACCAACATAATAAATATTAAACACACTCAACGATACTTGGAAATATTTGATGTCAATTTTAAAAAACTATCATGCCAATGCTGCAGCAAAGAAAGTATTTATGTTTTATGGATGTATTTAGTGTCTTATATTTGACTTATCTATCCTTACATTGTTTGAAAATAAGTATTCGCAGCTACTCCCTTCAGTATTTGTTAATAAATACTTTTAATCATTTGTTTTGAGCTAAACTAAGAACTTGTTTAAAGTTCACGTTAGTCTAACCAAATCTCTTCGATTGTATATTCCTTGTAAGTTGACGCGCCCGCCAATTTTGTCACTTCAAATTCAAATTCACAAATTCAAATTTCACACTTAACAACACCACACATAGCAGGCGACCATTGCAAATCGAGTGTGACGCCAAACAAATAATTAACAAAGTCCATCGCAATAAACGACGCGACATTTATGATACAGATGTTGCTGGATTTTAGCATATTTACGTAATATTTAAACAAGACTGAAGCACAACTCTTTGACTATTCTGGGTGCTTCGCAGTGCTTTGCTTCAGCGTCACGCGCGATGCGTGATGACCGAAAGTGCTAAAAGTTAACCAATGTTAATCAAATATGCAAATTTATTGCGTGCTAGAATGAACGAGCAATTGACAAACGATGCGCAAACCAAGTGTTTAGATGTGCTTCCTCGAATGTGTGCAAATTGTCACAGGAATTGTGATTATCAAGTAGTGAACAAATTGTGTTTGGGCGGAGGAGAAGAGAAAAAGTTGGATGCGGGAAAATGCTAGTCTAATACAAGTTCAAGTCTTGAAAACTAGAGTAAATCAAAGAATTATGATTGCTTATCTAAGATGGGCGCCATAACTGATCAACTGTATTTACCTAACGTATTTCACTTTATTGCTTTATTGCAACACCAATAAAATATTAATTTATTTAACAGAAACTATAAGATGCCTAGTAGCATAGTTCCGGATAAGTTTAGTGTTGTTTCTTATTGAAATTTGTTGGTATTAATCATGTTATAGGTGATTTTTATTAATGTGATCTTGATAACCCACACGGGAGTTCTCTAATTGCTTATTGTTTATAACCTAATATTTGTTGAAAGCTCCACAATATACTCAATTATTTTGCATTGATCAAGTGACAAATTTCACTTTATTGTGTTAGACTAATGATTAGACTAATAATTTATTGAGTCAAAAATTAACAATATTATTTCGAATCAGTTTGCAGCGAAAGTTATTGTATTACTGGGAATAATTGTGTATTATTTAAAGAATATTGTATCATTCATATTTGAGTTATAGCCAATTTTTCAAAATGGCGTCTCTAATTATTGAAATTTCAATTTTCAATACTTATTGCACTTAAACTAATAATGGTTTTCAACTAACAGTTAAGTACTAACAGTTATCGCTTAACAAATTTGATTAATCTGGCGTAATTATTAGGTGATATGACGTATACCTTATTAATTAATCTTCAGAAATAAAATAGCATTGTGCTAATTGAAAACCAATAACCAACAAACAATAAAATTAGTGCAACGTATGGAATGCATTTCTAGTTACAATTGTGCATACTTTAAATAATACTGAGTGTGGTTACGAAATGTTTAAGATTAAGAAGACGTTTCTGGCATGTTGCCTTCTTCAATATGAGAGTAATTTAGTGCAAGGTAATCGACTGTTTCTTCTGGCAGGGATGGGTATTTTGTGGATTATGAGATTAGTCTTAAGGCTTTAAAGATTATCATTAAGGAGCATTTATGGAGTATTTAGTTTATGTTTGTAGATAAACCTTCAGTATTTCTTTTTAATATTGTTAGTGTTGTATCTATGTTGTTACCTGCGTGTGAATATTTAATTGAGTGGTTGGCAAAAGGAGCATAATATGTTTAGGGCTTTGTACCGGATTTGAAAATTTCTCTTGGTTTTTCCTATTGAAATGGGTGGACAAGAGTTGCAGATTAACTTGTTAACTGGATTTGTTCGATATTCAGAGGATTTAATGGGTTATCTTGTTTGTCCTGTATGCAATTTTAAAGTTCTAAATAATTCTGTTATCTTGTAAATATTGTTGCCAGTGTAGGTAGAGTATTTTGTGCCTTGCGATAGTTGGGATAGATGTTTTGAGTTTTGATTCTGTGCTTAATTGGGTTGTATTTCTTATGTTGGTATTTCTTTGGTTTTGTAGCCGTTTTTAATTTTATTGAATTTGAAATTGTGTTTTTCTATTGTAAGTGGTGTGTTAAGAGGGCGATGGAGTAAAGTTTTTAATCCTTGCTTGAACCAGTTTATTGAGCATCGATTTCGTAATTAGTTTCATCCGATTAAATTAATTAGAAAAGCAGTGGTGACTAATGCCAGCCACACTGGTTATTATTCATTAAAATAACTTTTCTTGGCATCGCATTTCATTTAGCATTTTCTCATGCATTATTCTATTGTGCGTTATTTATGTTATGCACTCGAGAGAGGTGAGTCACGTCGCCTGGAAGGAAAACGCGCCGTGTAGATAATGAACGACACATAAATTTCCATGAATTTCCATTTTGTGCGCGCGGATGGGTAATAATCATTTTTCAATATTCAAAGCGCGCTCGTTCACTTAAAACCCGCTCGAACTGACTTCGAAAAGTGCCATCGAGTTACAACGGCCTCCTTGAACTATAAACATTTTTACGCCACAAATCCTCTCCACTAAGACTGCTTAAAAGCGAAAGCACAGAAAGCACAGAAAAGTTCAAGTCCATCGAGAACTAGAGCAAGAAAGAAAACTGCGGGTGGGAAGCGGAATCGCCGCGAAAAGGAAGAACTGCTCGCGCATAAAAAGTGCAAACAATGCAGAGAACAACAAACGTGCTGTTGTGGATCGCTACTAAAATATATTAACAAGGTTACATAACTGTTTGCTCCTCGCCGTTTGTTTTTTCATTGCGCTCTCATCGTCGAATGCTTCGTTAACCTGAATTACACCAAGCCAAGAAGTGCTTTTGCTTTTGTTGCCTCGTTGATTACACGCACATTTAATTGAAACTATAATGGCGCCATCTTGAAAGGCAAAGTTGGGTGGCTTAAGTATTAAAGAGAGTATATTAGCATTCAATCTGATTCGGAGCGAAATTCATTTGCTATTCGCATCTGCATTTAAGATTATGTCCCATCCAGGACAGCGCCAGCAACAAATTAGCAGCAATTAATCCAAACTCGGGCGAACATTCAATCCACATTACGCTTAATTACGAAACCGTTGACCATCTCAGCCCAACTCAACTCGCATTAAGTAGAAGACACATGCCAACTTGTGAAAACATGTTCGACTCTTCTCGATAACTAGATAAAATACATCCAGCGAAGAGACTAGATTAACACTGCAATAAAGCTCATTTACTAAACATTTGTAGACATGAAGAATAACATCTTCATACAAATGATATTTGAAATGTTTCTTGTCTATTTGAAAATGAGACTGAGAGGAAGCAGCGAGTTTCACGAGATGTGGCAAACCCATATGTGCATTGTGCACATGTTTGTAGCTTAATGACTCGTACAATTAACGAATGCGCGACGCGCTATTGGTGTCTTTTAGTCAGTTTATCCATTTGCTCCGTTGCTCTCCCGCCGAGATGGCGGCGAGCAAAAAACTCGGCAGGAAAAATGCGTCGTGCATGATGCTATCAAGAATCAACGCGTGTTGTTTTCTTTGTTATGACAATATAATTTCAAAATAAATTGTGAAAGCAGAAAGGAATTATTAGTGAGAGCAAGATTTGTCAGAGTATCGCTGAGTGTGGTTACGAAGTGTTTAATATTCATTACTCAACTTACTAACACTTACTAATTTTTTTATCTGACAACGCAGCAAGCCATTCTCCAAATTACTGTTTACTAAGTGTCTAGTGTTGAGTTTTATCTACATAATGATTCACTTTTGATTAATATCGCATGTAGTTACTTAGAAAATTATTAATTGGAAACGTAAACTGAGTTGCTTCACAGCCATAAAAATAGACTCACTTCGTTAAAACACAAAAATTCAACTCTCCAATTATTGCAATTATCACGATTCGGTTTATCAAGTTTATCAAGCACAAAGAAGAAATCATTGTGTTTTTGTCATTAATTTTTTCAATTCCAAGCAAGCTATTTTAAGCTACTTAAGAGTTAATAATATAAAGGGAAACATTGTATGTATGCATTGTATGATTTAGGACATTTATGAAGTAAATCACAAAAAAGAATGTGACGTTAACTGTGGTTACGAAGTGTTTAATAATCGTTTATGTTGATAAAAATTTATTGTAACACCTACTAATATCATTGAAGAAGGCAACATGCCAAAAACGTTTTACAAATCAATATTAAGCAAATATTATAGTGAAGATTTATCAAGATAATAAGATTGTTCAATTACTTTATTCTATGAGCAATTTCCATTGAAACTATTCAACTATTGCGCTAATAATCCTGCTCTTATATGCCCTTACACAATAAACAAGAAGATGCCTTCGCTTTAATCCATTGACAGAGGACAAATCTTTGGTTGGTTGCTTTGGTTCTCTGCAAGTACAATAGAAAGTAAAAGAAAGCACAGATTGAACTTTAGCAAGTATTAAATGCAGATTATGTGATGCATGGTTGCTTACACTTGTGAACTTGTATCGAAAATATGAAACCTACTACCAATCGCAACAAAAGTTATTACTTTTTCTAAACTGCAGTACTCCATTGTGTCGAGTTGGTGCACCGTGAATTCAATTATTCTTATTATAACTATTTAAACACAATAAAAGCGACCGGGAACAATAGCCGAGTGTGCGCTGAACAAAAATCGAAACGCAATTACTTGCCGCAAATTAATAAACAACTTGTAATTTATGCCTAACGACAAGTGCGCGTAATTGTTGATTTGTGATTACTGCAGCTCACTGCGGTGAATGGAAGAGAATTCCAAGAACCATTTGCGATCGCTTATCTTGAGCTGACTGACGCTCATTATTCATGATATTCATTCGGATTGGTAAATATTTGTTTGTTTACGGCCGATTGCAGGATTATTGCACTTAAATGATGTTTGCGTTGCTGGAGAAAAGGGCTCGTTACTCAATTGTTTGGAGTGTGGCCAATTCCCACTTGTAAAATGTGCACCAAACACGTGGTGGATTATGGCTGGAAAATATGGCCGAGATCCTCTTGTTCGATACGAAGCCAGAGGCTGCAAGTTATCGTGGCTGGCGTATTATTCGGTTGTGCAGGCTGCTCTGCGACCATATTTTCGTAATCCAACATCGGCAGAGATAAATAATGTCCAAGTAATTTTGTTGCTACCGTTTGGTTTCGGTCGAAATCTGTTCCGTTTCCGGCAACAATACGGCAACGCGGCCAAATCGACTTCTACACTTGATTTCGACGTGAAATTAATGCACACGGCCCGTTACACCTCGCTGGGCGTAATCATCATTGCGACATGCACATCTATGCAGATCAGGCAATCAGGTGGGTTTTCCGCTACAATCTAAAACTACTTTGCTACTGCAACTACTAGATTCGAACAATTGCGACGCGAAGTTAGGAGGAGGGAAAGATTGATTCGAGCATCACTTTAATTATCTTGTTTCCTAATACGAGGCTGGATGGAATGATTATTTATGACAATAGTATAATTTAAACTAATAATTACTAAATACTTATTTACATGAGTCGCAAATTTGGTGAAATCTAGTTTCATTCCGTTTTTCATTTTCGACGTAGAATTTCCGTGTTAATTATAAACGATCGCTTCCCTGTATCAACTTAATAACCTAATTCACTACACCTGCATTTCAACCTACTCCATTTCCTGCTGAATCGCAATCCAGTTCCGTGTTCCGTAGCAACCGGGTCCATTAATAAGTTTCGCCATTCTTCGCGAGAATTACCACTCTGCTCGGAACGTGCTCGCTACCGTCCCGACGACGTATTCCATCCACTTGCATGCAAAACCTGCATGACTGCGCGGTAACCTTCAAACTTTAAATAGCTAATCACTTCCTACAATCGAGCGCCGCGCGACTCGGACCACAGTCGCGAACGCATTGCGAACGCGAGCGAATGGTTGACAATCACCAATCGCGATTGATTGCGCCGCGACGCTGGAAAATCGACATGGAAACAGGAAGCTCGTATGCTGCGACGTAAATTCCGGCTTTTCTTTGCGCGCTGCTCACTGGGCGTTGGAAACGAGCAAACCCGTTGCGAGAGTGCATGTCCTAATGCGAATTGCAACACACCTTGCTCTCACATACAACAGGAACGCACCTTACATTCGAGAATTATCACCTAGCCTCACCACGCACAACGGTTGCATGCATACTTAGTTCGTATTTAGCATCTCTCAGTATGCTGTACGTACAAGTCCATCTCTGAGGTGCGCTGCCAGCAGCAGGTTGCGCGGCGTCATGTTCAGGTTATCCTTGAAAGCAGCCGGCTGCCTAGATGTGCGGGTTGCACGAATCGAGCAATACGCCAAACTGCACGGAACACATATCGACGTGAACAATATTGCAATAATGCAGCAACAATGCATTGGAAATAGTTGCTGCATGAATTGCCAGCCACTACTGATAATGCTCGCGATTGATTCACTTCTTACTGCGAATTACAGCTGGGGATAATTCATTTAAAAATTCTTGCACTAAACCACGCTTTAAAATTCTATATACACTTGATTGAACGTTTTGTTCAATTTTGTTCTGCTATTTCTTTTGTTGGAAATTTTGATGTTTTATGACTAATCGTAGGGGTTTAAGTAGGGGTTAATGATATGGAAGTGTAATTGGGTGTGATCATTAAGGAGTGTAGGGTATTACAATTTATGTTTGAAAATTTAGAGGTTTTCTTTGATCTCTAAATGCTTCTTTCCTGTTTTTAAAATGCTTGGTGTTGTATTGCAAAAATGGAATGATATAGATATATGAGGGCACGCAAATGTTCCTTGTACCGGATTTGAAAATATTAGTTTGAAGGATTTCCTATTCTTTTTTTATTAATAATGTTTTAGAATGTTTTCGTAATTTTGTGGATATTATTGACAGTGTAGGCAAATATAACCTTACAATCCTAAGGTTTATTAGGATAGTTAAGAGACGTTTTGGTTGTTGGATCCGTGTTTTATTGTGTGTCTAATTTTATTGAATTCGATATTGGGTTATTTTATTATTCGTTTGGCATATTCAAATTTTGCTTTCGAAGCAAACATGCACTTCATACAAATGAAAATACTTAAGTTTGGTAGGCCACGCAATTAAAAAGACAATTAAAAAAATCAGCTGAAAATTTGTTGCTTTTTTTCTAAATTATTCGGGACTTGTCATAACCTCCAGTTTTCTAAATTAATTTCCTAGTATATTTTTCCAGCCTATCATCAATTTCCAAACATCTCATTTATATAAACTTGACACTAGATGCAACCTGCTATTAATTTTTATCGTCAAAATACACAAAGTTTTATTAAGTAACCGCTCTAATGACAATGTAGCCAATAACAATTACACAAGTGCAATCTCAACAACAGATTACCATTAATGCGAGTTATCCTATCTTAATTGCACAGAAACAGACAGACAAGGTGGCAAGAATAGCCAGCCCACTTGTTTAACACAGATGAAGCATATTTCGTCGCTGGAAATGGAATGATATACAAGTAAATATTATAGCTGGCGCAATATTTTCCGAACAACAATAACGTGACAGTATTACACAAAGCATGTTCGAGGGAATTTTATCAATCGTTTAGGTTGGAATCTATTTGAAATAAACGTAACCTAAAATTGCACATAGCATTCCATCGAAAACGATGTGATTTATACTAATTTAGGAATATAACACGGAGTATGGAAATTCTGGAACATTTAAGCGACGAGGCGTTTATCGCGAAAGGACAGTGTACGACGCAAATATTACGATAAAAATGATACATAATTCAGTCGGGCACAAAAGCCGACTAATTCCGCACATAACGCGTGGTGCGGTTGCGCTGGCAAACAACACCAAGCCGCAGTGACAACTCTTCTTATCAGTCGCTAGACCAAAACACGCAAAATGTTCTATGATATTCACAGCGACTGACTGAAAATATGCCATTGTTTTAATATGAAAGTCACTTGACTAATTTGATTCTGATGCATCCGCAGCCATCTTGTTTGACATTTGACGGCAATCTAATCAGTGCAACACATCCGCACATCCTTGATAGGGCCTCTTGCATATGAATTTAATGTATTCAATCAATAATATTATGCCGCTCGACACCGTAAACCTGATAGAACACCAAAGCAGCACTTTATTGTTTTCGCGGCGTTAGTGGAAACTGGAAACGGCGACAACCGCCAGCAAAAATATGACTCCCATACGCGCCTCGTTTTTTGCTGATTGTTGTTTGTGGCGCGTTTTTCTGCCGCATCATAATGTAATTGTAACGCTCGCAATGCACATGAGATATGTGCCGCCGCGAGCGAAATTTGCAACTTTGAAAACGATTTTAATTTCAAACCGATTCAATTCCCACCTCTACGCACACAAGCATCACTTCGTAGACGAGACGACGTTCACACTAGCATCAAAATGAGACCAAAATCAGATAAAATATGGAAGCAGCCGAAAAAGATTATACTTTACTGCGCTTTGAATTTTTTGTCAAGGCTGGAAAAAATCGAACTCTGTTACGGTTCCACATTCGTCTTTTTTCTATGTTTTTGTTCGACAATCTTGGGATGTCATAAAGAAGGCTAAAATGTCATGTGGACGTGTGTGAGAACTTACCCAGGCAACTTTAATCTTCTATTAGCCGTTCCAGGCACAAGGGCGAACCCACCAACAAGTGAGCAGACACCGTAAACATTACTCAAATTGTAGAGGAAGAAAAACTTGCCTTCCTTCCCTCAACTTTATGTCTGCAGGTCTTTTATTTATACCACGCATGGGGCACAAGTGTTTTCTAATCGCTTTGTGCGCCCTGTTGCACGGGCTAAGATGGTTCTCAGTTCAAAGCACCCTCTTTCTTGAAAGCCAAGTGTATTCATACCTTCCCCTTCCTCATGGCACAGCAACACATAATTAATCATAACTATTCAGAAATGTCTTAAGGTTGCAATATTACGTCACCTTAGTTCAATGTTAAATCTGTAGTCTGAGCCAACAAATTCTACTTGTTAAATCTGCTTGAAGACACCTGGGCTTTTAAATGAAGGGTTGTCTTTAATGCAATCCCCGATTGTTCACCCCCATTCGCCGCTTAGCCTTGCATTCCGCTGCCTGTGTGTTGGTGGCTGGCTGCTCAGATGGTGCATGGGCGAGTCGTGGGAAAATGAACATGTGCAGAGCATCACCACAGAGCATACACACAAAAAACCCGTGTGTTCATGCTTGGCTTGGGATGATGAACGCGTTGGCAAATGGCAAAACGGTCCTACAACACCCACAAGCAAGCAGCACATGTGCTCTGCACACTTGGAAATGAACACGAATTTCGGTCTTGCGCACCGTAAACAGTGCAAACTTGAGGCACACGTGTTAGTCAGGTTTGGTATGGATTCGACGGTTCCTAATAGCGTGGAGGGTGGTTTACTGCTTGACAAACAAGCGGTCAGAATTGCTTTGGGTCGAGGGGTTAAGAACAACATTAACTTAAGTTGGGATAATATTTTAGTGCGTTTTGCATCTGTTTATTAAGGGACAATTTGAGAGATGGGATGTTTTTGTTATGCCTCTTCATGCTGATTTTTAAAATACAGTTCAGGCAATTTTCATTTCAATTAAATAAATTTAATTTAATATTGTAATTTAAGCGTTATTAAGGTTCCTTTTAGAATATTTTAACCTTCTAAATCAAATCATTTTATAAATATAAAAAACAAATATTTCTTGCAGGTTAAAATTTGCTTGGGTAAGTTGAGTTCGCAACAATTAATCTTTGAGGGCGAATAATACAGTAACTATCAGAGATATCATATTGATTATTTGTTCATTCAAAACTGTCATTAATATACATTAATATCGTATTTATAAACACGAATTTATAAATATAATAAATAATATGAAATCTTCTGCTTTTTTGTAACAATCCCAAATTGTAATCTAACCCATCATTAGTTTTTATAACATTTTGAAATGAAATTCTCTCTATGATGATTCAATAATGTGCCATTTATTTACACGTTTGATGATTTTGTTTGAAATAATCTATTTTCCCAAAATGTTTTATCCTAAATGTAACATTGTGCAGCTACACCTCAAGTTGTTCGTAAAATGTTCTATCTTTATGTAAATTGCTTTTGAAGCTCATTGAACGTACTGAATATATTGACAGCATCCAACACCTGTTCCATGCATCATCATCATCATAGGTGCTTTCCGTTCCGTCTAACGTTGCCCATTGCCATCTTCCCTTCAACCTACGCTCTGTAGTGATCTTATACACTTGTATATCATAGACCAGGTAGATCTCTCCAACCGTAGGTAAAAGTACAAGTTGCGATGGATCAGGTTGAAATCATTCGAGCCTATTCTAGACCGGTACTATTCCCCCCTTCAATCTTACCTAATCTCGCTCACTTGTTGCCTCTTCATCTCTACACTGAGCACCTATTGGATGTCCAACATGCAGGTGTTTTTCCGTCGACCAAATAGGGCGTTAGACATGAAAGTAATGGAACGTGTAGATTAATGCTTGATTCGCTCTACCTGCGCTTGAACCCAGAGCCACATCATAGATAGGTAAAAGAAGTAAAAATCTATGAACTGGAAACTTCCATCTCATCAAAGTAGGCTTTGAACGGGTTTAACTACCGTTAACTCCAATTAGCATGCATCTCAATTGCAACAGACCCTACTAGCGGTTGGTTAAATAATTGATTAATTAATTAATTAATTAATTAGGAGGCGGTTTAGCGTAAAACTCCGTTAGTGTGCGACGAAGAGAATTAAGCAATTGCCAATCGGATACTCCACTTAAATCAGGTATGGTTAATTAAAATGTAGGAGAACGATTTTGGCCGTAAACGTTATTTCGTCATTCTATGCTTACATAATATGTTTGATTGAATGAAGAATCAAATTTCTTTTTTGAGAATTGCTCCGAGCTGTTTTGCAAGAAGCAAACAATATTCACGTTTAGCACAAGTTTACTTTGTAACAATACTACGATATGAGGGGTCCGCATGAAAAGCAAGCAAAACGACAAATTGCAGTCGTTCTTAGGGCTTTGTTATCGTCTCCTGCGGTTGCGGCTCCTGCAACATGCAAACGGCAGCTGACAATGCAGTTTGCACTCAGTGCTAGAAATAAATAACTCCCAAGTTACCTCTTCACATTTTGACTTCCTTGCGGTTGCCACAAGACGGGGTAACTTCTTAAGATCAATTCGTCCAGTGTATGAGCGCATAATCGTTCCACTTTCGACTGTATGAAGAAAGTTGTTGAATAGGGAAAGTGAATCGCACGCACTGGCGCGGACAACAATACAACGCAGCCAGCATGGCGAGGAAGAAGTGAAGAAGCACGAGGTGCTTGGTACATAGTGCCACACATTGCTGCCGAGGTGCACACAGTCAGTAAGAGATAGAGTGGAGTAATGACTGCGGAAGGTGAAGAATAAAGCGAATACGTTATTGGCAGCAGCATGTAATGATTGTAAATTGAATAACAATTATCGAAACGCGCTCATCTTGATTCGGGGGAAACCTGAATTAACCTTACTGAATCTAACTTTGAAACAATCGAACAAAGGCGTGTTATAATGATGACTAGAACCAACTGTGCGATTATTTTGCTCTTTGTCTTTCAGATAAAGCCAAAAATTACTGCACGTGAAATAGATCTCTCACTGAATCCTACATTACAATAATAAAAAGAATCAAATTGAAAACTACAGGTACCGCAGAAAATAAGAACAATTTTGCAATAATTAAATTGGAAAGTCATGTCACATATATGCGATTCATACAGATAAACCTATTTCTATTCTAATTCCCTCTTCGCAATCATCAATTTACAGCAATTTTTTTTCAAAACTGCCCCAAATCCCAAACATTTCGGCTCTCTGCTGAGTGATCCCCTAATAGCAACAATTAACAACCGAAAAACCGAAACAATCTAACTACAATATGACCTCAACAAGTTGCTCGTCAAACAGATTTGAAAAAGCAAAAAGTATCGTATTACACGACACATGGATGAAAAGAACACCCCTCATAAATACCAGTCCAACCATATTTGACAACTGAATTGAACACACAGATGACAAATGGAGGAGATTGAAAGAGGCTGTGATGGTTGTAAAGTGGGTGGCAGACGCTTTAAAAAATACGCTTAACAGATTTATAGGCTGGCACCCCATCACTTACAGTATTGAGCATTGCGTGAATGAAAGTTCAAAGCAACTGCCTTTTTCCAACAGAACATGAAGTTGTCGATTCAAGGCTGCCGCACCGGAAACATCAGTGCAATCAGTCCCCAGAAACAAGCAGTGAGAGTGCTGCTGTACACGATAATGAATCGGCGATTATGATTTAACGCGGATCCATTAGATGCACGGCATGCATGCCAGGAATTCGTTGATGATCATGCGAATCATTATACAATCATAATTAGCCATTCAAGCTGCTCAATAAGCATACTCCATTGGCAATGATGTGGTTTGAGGTTAGGATTAAAGTAACATGATCCACATCGCTTTACTGCATTCAACTCATACCTGGGAAATGAATACTTCAATGTAATGGCTAAATGAGCAAATAGATAATCTGATGTCTATTAAACGTATAAGAAAGTGCGGTAGCGTGCAGGGCTGCCAGTTCAACGAACTGCCACTTATTTCGCACTTTTAGTTTCAGCGCGTTTTTGCGCACTTTGGGCCGCTTTCGAAAGGCTTATTTATTGTAATTTTCGATAGAAAACGCCGGCGAGCACGCGTACGGTATTAATTGAGTTTCATTTCGATGCAATTATTTAACGCCTCGCTGGAGTGCGATTGCGAGACGACGTCTAATGAATGCGAACGGAGGGACTATGTTGGCAACGTTACAAGGCGGTATGAAACTAAAACAGGGAAATTGTGGACATTTAAATAGTCGTAAAATTGATCATCATCTCTTTGATTTTTGAACCTTGATGACAACTAAACTAAAAATCCTACAAGAATCATTCAAAGCTAATATTTATAGGGTGTCCAAAACTTGAGGTTAAAGAATAGCACTTTTTGGTAACTTTTCTTAGGATTGGTAATAATGCTAGAGAATGGAAACTTTTTTTTTTTTATGATTTGTAGTTCCAATTATTGGGGTTTAACTATATCAATACAAGGTTGATTCTTGTTGTTAGCAGATAATATCAATGTACCTAAATATGAAGTGTGCGTCCCATGTAATAAAATAAGAAAGCTTCTTAATTTTCACAATTTGCACGGGCTGTTTTTACAAGACGGTTCAAGTCCTTAAGCTTCCTCACAACTCGGCCGTCTATCGTCATCTCAAAGGTCATCATCTCTGTCGAAATTTTTAATCTACCGGCCCGCATACGTTAATTAACATATTATGCAATTACCATCGACTACACCTCACTCGATGATAGACAGTCGAGTAATTACACGCACCGCTTCAGCTGGCTGCGAATTTTCAAATCTAAATTGCCTCGGCGCAGACTGCCTGCATTTCATCGATTGCGACAGGCACTGGACGTCGATTAAATGCACCGCGAGAGATAAAAGTGCGCCACAAGCGAGCACAGTGCGTGTATGCACGCAGCATATTAATGGAATAATGTGTGCGCGGCGTTTATGGCGCGCACAAAAATGCAGTATGCTAATGGCTGCGATGTAGTTTGTTGCGCGCCTTGCAGCAGTACAAGCATCGAGTGCGACTATGAGTTTTATGAGAGGCCGAGATGTGGATGGTTAGCTGAGTGTCTTGCATTCACAATCGACAACGACGACGCACTGCCAATGAAGACGTTTCGCAATGCGACGCTATTACAACGCTGGTGCGATTGTTAATTAATTACGGCATGCAATTGTATTAACATATTGCGAGCGTGTAAAGCGTATTTGTCGCCCACGTCGGCGCTAATGCGTAATCGCATTTGCAATGAATGCTTGTTGCTGGAAAATATGCACATCACAGGTTGGTTGGTAGTGACGGGGGCGGCATTATTTATGAAACTCTCAAGAAACACTATAAAAGATGGTTTCTCGTCTCTCAGGCCACCGAAAGAAATGTCAGAGGATAGGTTTTCCAGCTGGGAAATGATGAGTTATTCAAAAGACGTATTTCCCCGTTTGTCAATGCCGGCATTCAATCAACATTATACATTTCCACTCACATACGATGTACGCAGCCAGTGCATCTACCAACCGTCGCTTTGTTATCAAATCAGAGCTGATTTAGTTGTGCAAAAGCTTGAATTGCCTAACATTGAAGACCGCCACTCTTCTGTATCTCTGAAGTGGTAAGAAATTGATGGAGATAATTATCAACTATATTGATTACCATCAATTATTCCAGGATAAGATTAACTATATCTTCGCGTCAAGAGTACTTAGTTGCATTAAAAAGCATGTTTAGTAAAGGTAACACGAAAGTAAATGCGTGGAATGTTCCCACAGCTCGTAACAGCTCGCAGTGGAATTTCGATAAAACGATGTTTTATTTAAACGCTGATTTCCATTAAAGACCACATTTGTTTTACGGCATGTCGACTTGCTGGGCAGCATTTTACACTTTTAGCCGCGAGGTGCCATCGTGGAAATGATCTGAGCATATGCTGCATGGCCGTGTAAATGGGTGTAAAACTAATCAAGACTGTTCAAGACATTTCGACACGCGCTGCGCGGCAATCAACACTAACGACGAAGGTGTAATGGACGCAAATCAAGACTACATTGTGTGCAAGAAATGCAGAAAGTGAATAAACATGGACAAAAGTAAGAATAGGCAACGAAAGCGACTATTGTTTATATCAAGTGAGTAAATGCATCGTGCATGCAGCCAGAGCTAAGCAAGTCGAGCTAATTAGTTTGCAATAGAAAGTGCATGTCACGTCGCATGTGCGATGCGAAATGTGCACAGTGAAGGATGAGTTAGTCCTAAATGATACTGTCCATTTCTACTGATTAATAGATCTGCCTGCCTCACTGGAAACTTCATAATGTAAATTGCACCATGTTGGTAATTTAACTGAAAAACTTTCAACTACCCTTTCTTGGATATTACGAAATAGAAGTTTTGAATAGAATTAGTATCATAGTTAATGTGTTAATTGGTGATGCTTCCAAGATGGCGGCCAGAGTAAATAAAAATAGCAGTCCAGACGTGATGTGTTGATGTGATTTAAATTCGCCGCGTGGGTGTACCCCTCATCTGCTAGCATGTTTCACTTCTTAACCGCCAGTGGCCAAACGGCAATCTGAAGCTTTCATGCGCTCAGACAGAACAGATGAATATGTTACTCATTGCTTACGCGACTAGTGAACGAAACTGGAGTAAACGCATACAGTTTGTTGCGGCGAGATTGAAACATGTGTACAACAACTGAAGGAAGATTCCAGCTGACGCTCTCTTGACGACAAGTTGTTGCTTTTGTACACTGGCGACGCAGACTTGATAACATGCTAACACTCATCCAACCAGCAACAAGTGATCTCTCATCCTGCCAGCAGGATGCAGGCAGTGCAGTCGCCAGTGTTGTTTATTTCTCTTATTACCCACTAAACGACCGCAAACTGAACATGTGTCTACGTAAACAGGCTACAATTACGACGCTCAACTGCTCGAAATATTCAATAACTTATTCTTCGTTTTTCACCAACAAACCAGTAGAAGCTAAAAGCATTAATGGAATTTCCGCACATCTGCAAATTGCTAGCAGCGCCATCTTTAAGGGCGCCAATATGCTAGAAATTTGAAGTTCCAGTGAATTCAATGATGAAGTCATGTTGAATCCGAACGCATGTTGTAAAGTTAAAGACACTCGTTATAATAAAGTGTCGTGCACTGCGGCGTGGAACTTGTGGCACATTGTGTGTGCGTCGAGTGCGTGCGGCCTCGATGCAGCAGGCCAACGACCACGTCAATGTTACTCCTCACGAACGCACGCGACGACGCTGCGACTGCATCACATGTGCACCAACTGCACTGAAACAGCAGTGGCAAATCAAACAAATTCCATGCAAATCCCAAACAAGCGCACTTGATACCATACAGTAGCTGCACGGTATCAATTATCAATTGTGTGTGCACAATTTCTTCTCTCATTTGTTTTCCGTATCATTCTAGAATCGGCTGACCCACGTCATGCACGCAAGGAAGGCGCTGTCGACCTCCCGCGTTTAACATCCTACGTATTGCACACGTGAACCTAGCGCTTAAATATCAATGAACGCTGATTGGTAGTTTACGTCGTCGACGGCGTCGCTTCATTTGTTCGTCGATTAAGCGATACTGTTGACGGATTAGCAAGGCTCTCCATTCAGCACTTCAATGAGGAGTCAAGGGGAGTCGAGCGGATAGTTTTCCTGGGTGAATAACACAACGAAATGGTGAAATTCAATGACAATTTCTCCTCTTCGTCGCCGAAGACAATTGGCACGCTTTCGTTCGCATCGCGCGGACTTGTAGTGTTTTTTCGCTTTTTAATCAGCCATTCATTTCGCTTTCGAAGCAAGCGGTTACGACGGTCGCGCGTGTACACCGGCGGTGCATGCGTGCGGAGCGAAGTGCAATCGCAATAATGACAAGTGTAGTGCGTTTTGTTCGCTGGCGCAAGACACGCGAGGCCGAGATGGGCGGAGTAAGTAATCATGGTGTAGATGGACAACGAGCAACGTGCAGGGTAAAGAAGAGGGTATATTATAGGCGAATGCAATGTGTGAGATGCCTATTTTGGTACTGCATGCCGTTTGCTGGCATCCATACGGGACCTTGACCGAAGTGGGTAAAAGTGTCTGATATACTTGGGGCACACACATACGGACGATGCTCCCTGCTGCTTCAGGCAGTTTTACTTGGATTCAGTGTTCATTTCGGTGCTAACCTATGGAATTAGCATAGTCATTTTTGTTAATAAAGTTGTTTATCCCATCGCCAATTCGTTTTCACAATCCAGGGGATGGAGTAAGGTTAGGTTTGGAGTAAAATTGAACTTTCTAGAGGGCGCTATGAAACAAGAAAGCACTTGAACATAGGGGAATTTTTCTTACATTAAAATAGGTTATGCAATTCTTTGCAAAATCAGACCTCTTTAATTACAGCCATGCAAGGGGTCGTTTGTAAGTGTCATTGAGGACGCTATGCCGGAAAGTTCAGCGAAAGAATGTTTCGGAGTAAAAAACTGCCATGTGCATAATTCACTATTTTCATTGCCTTTTTAAGTGTGTAACTTTATGATTTCAAGTTTAGTTAGTCTACAACTCTGGTTAACTGTTTCTTTTTACCGTACTTTGATTGCATTTCCACAGCAGTGCATTGTTTAGCCAATTTAAATAAAGAACAGATGACTTCTCTTGCTATTAAACAATTTAATAATAATAAACAAGCAAATAGGTCACTTTCATCGCTTAATTTTGAAACATATTTGTCACATAACATAAAATTAGAGTGGCCCCCATTCTCCATTCACTGCAGCTACCGGAGATCCAAGCTAGTTGCGCAACTAATCGAAAATTATGTTCTGTTTGCATAGGAATATAAAGTTTGTTTTCGTTTCCAGAATGTTGTTTAAATAACTGCTTTCTGAGGCGCTGATAAGTGAGAAATTACATCCAAACTATCATTTATATCTAAGGGCCTTGACGAAAGTGAAAGTATGCCTTTTCTTCAAGGAATTCGCAATGGAAATGATAAAAGAAAGTTTTTTTTTTTTAATGCTGAAAAGTCAGAGACATTTCACAAGCAAGCCATCAAAAAGACATAAAATAAGTTTATGTCCATTTTAAGTGTCGTCTTCGATCCCTGTTGGGATATAGTGAGAATACTAACACTTAACGAACGCATTTATGAAATCTTTTAATTCATCGCAATTTACAACAATGTTTATCCAAATTCCGCACAACAAACGGCAACCAGGAAGTAGGCAATAAGCACCTATTAAATTGAATTAATTCCAATTCGTCTTGTACGACTTGTTGCAATGACGTCACTTTGAGCCATAAACATGCAAATTTATTGGATCACCCTCCGCCTTCTCGTTCGCAATCGGCTTTTCATTGGTACGCTGCTGATGATAAATCGCTCAGATTGCTTGCATGCATTGCTGGAGAAACGTGAAAAACTTTCGATTTTCGAACGAGCGATCCGGTTTTGTTCGTAATTTATGCGCTGGCTTTTTTTACGCCGCTTCACCTGACGCAGATTGTGTTTCACAACACGAGTTTCCTCTCGATCTGGCCGCTGCACAAGTTTGTTAATCCGGTAACGCCGTAATTCGAACAAGCGTGCCGCATTGAAATTCATAACCCGGGCATGGAAAAATCCTTGACGCTGCTAATATCAGCATTTGTACGCAAATTGGATGCAAAGCCGATTTGTAACCCACCTGGCGGCATGCATAACCTTCTCCAAGCAAGTGTTATCACATCTCACAGTCTAATCAATCCATTGGAATGTCAATGGGGAGGGCATCGTGTATTCGCACGTTACTTGGGACTTTGTGCCACTTGTAAGCGGTTTAGGTGGCTAATCAAATAATGGCGGACGAGGGGCCACGCAAAAAAGGTTATCTCAAACACTTGGAGTGTTGTTTTTGAAAACAACTGGAATTGTACGCACGGAGAGTGTGCGATAAGCGAGTGAGAGTGGCTATAATTAGATTAGTTGAGAGACATTTGACTTGGAGAGGAGTATTATTTGTTTTCGCGCATGAGATTAAAGATCAGTTAGATATTCGAAAACAATGAATATTGGGAGTATTGTACAATTGATATCTGGGGATCAAGTAGAAATTCATCAACATTATCACCGATTAAACGCATGCAAATCATAAATTTCTAATGAAGAAAAGCCACTAATCACAGTCATTGTGCAGATTAAAACCTAGGCGATAAAGCAACTATTAATTACTCTCTAATTACCCAAGCAGACGAAGTGCGCGGAAAAGAACGAAACATGAATGAAACGTAGCGGTGCGCATTGCACACGTGACTAAGCTGAATAATAATCACACCATTGCACTTCCAATGCTTCAAAGCTATATTATTCAAGTAGAACGCGACGAATGAAAGTGAAACTTATTTACCTTTTTTCTCTCTTCTCCATGCATATAATGCATGTAGTACAACAATGCGATAATACAAAGTATGGAAGCATTAAGCATTTGCTTGTGATGCTTAATTTAGAAGAATGGATTTCTCTCGCATGTGAAAAGAAAGGATGCGTGCGATCAACGTGAAAGCACGTTGCGTCATCACGATCGTCGATTTGAGAAGTTCCGAGCCAGCCGGAGATGTGTGCACGAAACTTGCTGGAAAGTCCGGCGACAACCTTTCAAAGTCACATTGTTTTGCGATTGAGACAAGACCTAGCTCAAGATTAAACGTGTTTACCATGCTAATCTATTGTTTGAAGACGGTAAATGTGTTTTAGCGAGGACGTTACTTTATGCCAGCGTAAAATAGGACAGATATCACTTAGCATAAGTCACCATTAAGCCTACTTTATGAGCAATTGTTGTATTTTATTGTGATTGCAATACCAACTGAGTAACTTAAAAATCTCGGCAAGAGGGGGCGTCCTGCGGTGAGGTTAAGTCATCATACAGTAGTCCGCTGCCTGCAAGGCATGCGTGTTTGTTGAAGCACTGAGCTGCTATCGAATCGATGCGCAATACGGGTACGCTTGTATGGCGGTGGCTTGCGTTTATATTTAAACGTATGACGCAGCCTGCGCAATGCTGACCAATGCATAATAAGTTGGCTATGTGCGATGCATCTTTACTTGCTTTCACGGTGCGTAGGTTAATTATGAATGGACTAGTTGGATGAGGCGAATTGACTAGTGCGTGGTTTGTCGACCTTTGCGACCGTCTGCGCTTGGAGAGTCCTTTGTTTTCACCATACAGCGAGTGAGAGTAATTGGATTTGATTAGCAAATTAAGAAGGATTGCTGTGGTTAATTTTCATAGTGCCATCTAGGACCGCGTAGTGAAAGTTACACCCAGGGGTATGCCAGTATCTATGTAAATTTGGAGATCATTGTGGTCCTCTAAATATATAAAATGACATTGGAAAACTAATCTCGGAACATTCTGATATTCGTTTCTGTTTTGTCATTAATCAGGCCTAATTATATTGTTTCTAGGCATGACTTTCGTAATCTCGCATAGATTCACTGTGCGCACATAAAACATGTACATTGATAACCTCTCTGATAATCTCTCACTTTTCTACTCGTATCACTCTTATCACACAAGAGCGAACGATCTGCCTCCTATCATTTACCCAACGTTTTTCCACATCGCACAGCCATCACACACACAATCAGTATAGATAAATATTCATCGATCCCATCTTGTCGCATTTCCCTGGAGAACCTCACACTAAGTGAGTTCTTGGATGTAGTATCACTGCTTTATTTGTAGTGCGATAAAAACAGGAAGAAAACCAATGTAGCTTAAGGCAATATTTATGTAGTGCTGATAACTGAACGCACTAAGAGCTAAAGTTGTCAAGTGGAGCAATTCAAGTCACATCTCAAAATAAAAAATGATGAATTGTTGCTTATGATGAAGATGATGATGATGATGATGATGATGATGTATTAATGTTGTTTACAATAGAGGTTTGAGTTGTTCCAGCACGGAATGTGAATCTACGATAAGCCAGCAAGAGAAATATTGTGTGTGATTTATAGCTTGAACCCTAAATGGGCTTGTGAAGTCACAAGTTTATCAGAGTTAAATTCATAAGCGCCAATAGGGAACTTGTAATTGCCAGTGAGATGGAGTGTAGCAGTACCCTCATTGATAGGAAAAATCCGGTGATAACTAGATGGATTTGAAGGCGTAGACTAAATACTCCCGTTGGCCGGATGTACGGTCTATTTACATACGTTGATGCCAATATTTTTTCTACAGAAAACAATAATTGATATGTGTTGTTGTTTATATTTCAAAATTGGTTTAGTGTGTGCGCACCATAAAAATTACGGATTTCAATAATAAATATATTATGCAATATTATAAATTGCACATAGCCATTTACATCATTTTGTACTTTAAACTATACATAAACATCTTCTTTATTGTTATTTAATCTTCGAGTTTAGGAAAATACATCTATTGCATGATACCGCATGCGGCACTATTTTAATTAGTTGCATTGTCATATTTTTATATCCATTTTTACGCGGACTGCTCACGTGAATATTAATGTGCATTGCGCATTTATACAACCAAAGCGGCAATGAGATATCGTTGGTTATCAGCGATTGCATTATCTCGCATTGCTGTACGCTGCAAGCGCACAATCGTATGTTCGTGCGTTTTGTTGCTGAGCCGATTGCCGCCCGCGGGGGCCATTGGCCGCTAATAAACGGTAACGGGCCACTGCTGCGCCTGCTGATAAGCTGCCTTGCAGGCCAACCGTGCCCAAGCCCAGCACTGCATCGTACAAGGGAACGGGAATCCTGGAAGGAGATTGGAGAGCGTTGCGATTGGCTGGTGGAAGCAGGAATATTTGGGGTGAATTCAGGGTTTCGATTGGTTAGGTGCCAGCTACTAGCAAGTTTATTCCGGTAGCCTCTTTTATTTCCCGTTGCTTACCTGTTCAGCTTGGTATCTATGTGTGGATCGCTGTATCCTGATGCCCTAGGTTTTCTAAGCAGAGTAAAACAAGGCACTAGTTGACTGGGTGCTTCATTGCGGTTCTTTGCCCGCGAGCGCAAGAAGGCAGCAATCGAGTGGGCTGCGCCGCGACCAGGTAACGGAACGCGCCTCTTGTTTTTGCCTTTTGCTTCGGTGCGCACACCTTTTCATATCGCATTGCAGCGCTTTCCAGCTCTGCGGAATCGGACGTGTTACGACGCGGCCAAGAGGTGAACATGCGTCAAACAGGAAGTTTTCTAACGGAGTGATGCACATGTGCACTGAGGAGAGTCACATGCAGTCGGCTTCTGTGGCTGTATCACGATATAACCTCATATTTCATCTTGATGTTCTAGTTGTTTCGTTTTCTTGCGGACGCCCTGTATGTTCACAATGGCTGAACTCAGGAGGAGGTCAAGTAGCATTTATAATAGCAGTGCACTTAGCAAACGGTAGGGACTTGTAACCAGGTTAATTTTTGATTGCAACCGAGAGAAACAACGGCAACGGAATTAGAGAAGAATATCTGGAATGTATGTGATGGGGATGTAAGTGAAAGCTACATAAAAGACTCATTAACAGCTTATTTATTTGGTAACAGCAATGAGTGATTTATGATGCTGATGATAATACATTATTGGAAAAAGTAGGCAACTTCCTTTATAACTCTGAGCGTGTGTTCTAAAAGATCTGTGTTTCTAGGACCCCGAGTTAGCAATGATACTAAAGCGAGTTTCTTCGGATAATTAGTGATGATTGAAATGTTTTCTTAACTTCGTACCAGCGCAAAGAAAACACCTCCACTCTTTCTCGCCACAATAGACATGCGTTGTTTGGCTCCGACACGCAGGGCATATATCAGTCGTGTTGGCCGTTTTCCCGATCGCGATTGCGGCCACGCCAACGGTAACGTAATACGTATTCCTATTAATTTCTGCTTGATCAATGATGCGTGCCGTAGCCACTTTCTACAAGATATGGCTGACTTGTGCGCGATAAGTTCGAAATCGGACGCAATGCGAGCGAGTGGTAGCTACGTCGATTGATTAGATGTATATGCAATAGTTGAGCAATGATTGAAATTGGGCACAACCAGAACAAAGTGAAGAAGGAACATTTAACAGGACAGTATACTCATTAATAAAAAAATCAACAAGGCAACAAATTGAACGAGGCAAAAAAAAAAATGATTTGTTTAGGAAAACTAAACTATATAATTTGGTATCCATAAATAATTGTTTGTAGATTGGGAACTTGAGAAAATGATTGAGTAAGTTTGTAGACCGATTTCAAGAAATAAGCCTTAATTAAAATGAAGCTAAATAGATAAATATGTAATGAAACAATATCTAACTACTTATCAATTTTAAACAAATAATAAGAGAGTTTAATTGGCTAGCAAACTTATGTAAACTGTGACTTATTGAAATAAGAAACATGTTTACTCATTCTCTCAGACAATTTGTTCTGTTTTCAAATAAAATTAAAAGAGAGTTTGATGATATGAATAAATGGAGGATTTAATTGACTTCATTGATAATTTAACTGCAAAAACAATTTCTGTCCAAAATAATCTCTTATTTTCTTTCTTTCTGCTTGTCAATTCATGACACTACTTCACTTTTTATCAATTTATTGTAATATCAGCCTTCATGTCAAATAAATCGGCATTTTTATTCACTTTCAATCATGCTCCATCCAATGAAAATTCTCTTCACGTGTCTGCCTCAACAGCAATTCCGTATTGCCGACAGAATGTCAATTTTCACAAAGTTCATCTTAGTGCACAAGCAACAACATACACGCCATATTTATTGTTATTATATTGTCGTCGCGGACGTGGCATTCGTATGCGCAAAGAGCGTCAACCGTCAAAACATCAATCGCATGTATTAATGCTTGATGCATGCGCGCTGCATACATAAAACAAGCGCAATACAATAAACAAAAATTCTTTGCTACATTGCGGGTTGATTAAACCGAAGAAGATGATTGATTGCGCCGTGATTTCTTCCAAGCGATCTTGCAACCCTGTAGGAAACAAAGCATGTAAAACGAATGGTTTTCGAGTAGATTGGAACCCTCGAGGGATACGATGCGTGTTTGGTGTAATTCTGACCTGCCCGAACCTTTCTTGCTCGCGCATATAAACGACCCGTACACAAAGTCAACCAAAAATATTCCGTCTCGCGTTCGCAGGAGATTTTAAAACAGATAAATTTTAGCCCCTTGTCAAGAAACCTGCCCGTGCCAACAAAAACCTCTGGTGGGCCGAAGAACGGTTTCGAATCACGACCGCAGTCGCCCCAAGACGCTTATCGGACTCCAAGCGAGTGGACCAAGCTAAACCATGCGGGCTTAAGGCACATTAAGTGGCTGTCATTGAGTCTGGTCCAGTGTGCTCGTAAATTGGGAGTGTGGTGCTAATGCGCTGTTTGGCTAGCTGAAGACGGAGTTTCATGCCAAGTGGAAGAATCAATACAACATAATGGTCATAATCGAAGCACCGAGTTATGGAAACTCGTGGAATATCTCAAGCTTACTTTGAATAAATATGAAATTCTTATAGAACCTAATGGGACCTCACTTTCTGTCTTATTCTATGTCTTCTGATTAGATAACACGAAGTTCAGATCTACTTGGCGTGGCAGTAATTTTTTTTGTTCTCTGGCATGTGTATGAGAGTGTAGTGCATTTTAAGAGTAACACTCTGTATACGTAATTATATTTGTCAGTTTGATTGTTGAGCTGGTTGATGGTGTAAGCTGGCAATATAGATAATGATTAATCACGCTGTTATTACGCGCGTTCGGAGCGATATTGAGTTAGAAAAATACAAACAAGTCTATCGAGAGTGTAATAGATAGGCATGAATGTAATGAGTAATGAATGTTGTGGCATTAATCAGTGCGAGTGAAATGTTGATTACTGTTGGTTGTCTATTGAGATGTTGCGGTTAGTTGGGCGCATATCAACTAGAAATAGATCAGTTCGTGGAAGTGATTAATTTGCTGCCAAAACTGGAAGAAGAAAACGAAAAAACATGATAAGATGTGATTAAATGTATATAATAAGATTTTTGTTGTTTAATATATTTTTTTCAAGAAACCAGTTCAATATTTTTAATACATATCAGCGCTACCTATAGGAAAGTAGTCACACGACGCACACCATTACTGTTAACCTACCACGAGCAATATTTACAACTCTATTTTTGTGTTTCTTCGCCTAGGTGCAATGTGTGCACAATTTGATGTAAAACTATTTTGGTGACAATAACACTCTTTGAATTTTTGTTGAAGAAATTATTATCACCATTACATAGTTCATGGTTCAAATCAATACTTTCATTTTATGATAGTCACTAGATTATCAACCCTGTAAATTTATATATAACTTAATCAGCACACTCTAGAAAGTTCAATTTTATCCCAAAATCAATTCCAAATCTTATAACAAGTTCAGTTGTCAAATGAATTGAACTTGTTTCTACGAAGTAATCACGGCATAATTCTGAAGCCAGTGAAGTGAAATGACAAATCTTGCTCACTTATGTTCTGATTTCTTTTTTCATTCCTTCGTAAACTTCTTTTTTTTGTTGCTTCTTTTGAAATATGAGAAACATTACTTCTCTAATTTATAAGATGTATTTTCTGTTTCACTTCTGTTGGCTTGTTCCGTCTACAGCTTGCATAAATTCACTTTCACTCATATACTTACTACCTACACTGCTATTATAGCCAAATACGGTTACCAAACACGACTTCAGACAAGCGCCAAGATGTTTACACGCATCTTTAATAACATTGTTATACAATTCGGAAGAATCGCAAATGAACTAAGCAACATCAGAAACCACAACAACAGCTGAATACACCTTGTTAAAAGTTAGGAAATAAAATGAGTGAGAGACCATAAACATCTAATTGTTGTGGATGTTGTGGCAAGTCACAAGATAATAAAACTGACATTGAAGAGACAAAGGGAGTTTAAAACAGTTTACGCCCGAAGAGGTTTTAATTAGATTTAAGTGTGTTTTAATTGAACAAAGGGAAATGTAATAAGGAAGTTTAATTAAGTGGGGTGTATATATTATAAAAATAATTTAAGCAGATGGCAGATGGATGATGTTAATTGAATCCCATCTTTACTCAGTCAATTGATATCTAAAAACGCCATCTATACAAATGAGAAGCAATCTAATTCAACGAAAAACAAATGCATTTTACTTGATAATTTATTGCACTGTGATAAATGTTTCTGAAAAATATCTGTATAAATTCATGAGACACTCTCCGTAAGTCATAAAATATAACTTAAGATTATGGCAACCGTCTGCTTTTTGGCCATCTGTCGGTGAATAGCCATACTATGACTGTCAACTTTATCACATAACCCATGTCAACGTTTCTTATGCTTTCGTGATGATTTATAAAGCTTTCTG
This sequence comes from Diploeciton nevermanni, assembly GCA_027575565.1. Taxonomy (NCBI): domain Eukaryota; kingdom Metazoa; phylum Arthropoda; class Insecta; order Coleoptera; family Staphylinidae; genus Diploeciton; species Diploeciton nevermanni. Next base: position 5,392,440 of record JAODIE010000010.1, read on the forward strand.
CAGACGTTCTTTATGCCAATAAACAATCAATTCCGATTTCTCGGCTATCCAATAAATTCGCAACTCGTCATAATTGCATCTCACTTGCCAAGCGCGATGCAATGTGTGTGCCTCAGGCAATTTCAATTGTAGCCAGCCAGCTAGAGAATTGATGCGACTGGCTCGCGCCATTATTATTAGCATTAGAGCACGTCTAGTAGACCAGTAGCGCGTTTCGATGCGGGCGCAACCTTGGCCTTTAAATTGTGCCGACCGTATTTATTATTGTGCATTGTCTGCGGACATATGCAGCAATGTGTGATGCGCCAGTGGACGATGAAGATTTCAAGCGAAGCAATCCGAATGACGCGCATTGTATTAATCAGATGAGGGAAATACGATATGCTAGGACAACTTGTAATAAATTATGTTTTTTACCAGTTGCATTATCCATTAAGGAATAAATTATCGACAAACAAAATTGATGTTGATAAAGGTTTTGCGCGTAGAATGAATGTAAATAGTCATAAAGCTATGTAATAATAAACATTATTGTACCACTAATGAATGACTAGGCGTATTTATATTTAGCAAGGCAAATGATTGAGGTTCAAATTACATCCACATAAAGATATAGTTTTAATTAAATGTAGAGAGGTTGTAGTTATAATCAATAGTAATAACAACAACAAAGTGAGATGATAAAAAAAGATATTTGAATTTCGTGCAGAGATTCAAGAAGTTTAATAAAGTTTAGTTTGTTTGTTTTAAAATTAGTTTGACTTGAAATGTTGATACTGATTCAACTCGGTTAGGATTCTTAATAAAAATGATATTTTCGACCGATTCTTTTAAAATTAAATTGACACTATTAATAGAATGATAAATTCGCTTAATTAAGCCTAAACAAAAATTATTGGCTCTTAACCAAAAACAACAGAGATATGCGCGTTTCAAGATAACCTTCAATTCGATGCTTATGCAAATTGACGTTCATCGAAATTCCATCCGTGCTATTAATGATTTATTATAATCCTCTTCCGAATTGAACTTTTAATGCTCTTTGACAAACCATAGGAATTGCTTACGTACATTGGCAACGCTATTGCGCAAACATACAGTAGTATGTTGAAAATGTTCAGTCCGCGATAAACATATTTATTTTCCTGCTGCACGCCGCTGTAAAAATGATATAATTATGGTTTTTGGCGGGTCAACAACGATAAAAATTTGGGTCTGACAGCGAGCCGCGATAAGAGCGCGTGCGTCACGCTCAGTCGCCTCATGTGCGCTAATCACTGTTTGTTATTCATTTTTTCTTATCTGGCGTTTGTTTGCGCGCTCATATCCGCGTTGCAGCATCTTCATTTAACGAATTCTTACCTAATATTTACCCAGAAGAAAGGAGGATTTTTAGGTAAAGAAGAAGGATCAAAAATGCCACATTTATATTCGCGGAAACCCGTTTTCCAGACGAATGCAAATAATAGATGAAATTTCACTTTTAGACTATACAGTGCGTCCCGGCAAGTATGCACATCGGACACGATGAGCTTTTCTCAAAAAATGAATCAACAACTCTAAATTTATTTGCGCTGCTTAGAATTGTAAGTTTTATCACTTCAAGCGTGTTGTACATGCCCAAATTATGCGCTTCAAACATCTCAAGGTTAAGTCGCAATTTATTCCGATTGTTGAGTGGCTGAGTGGTGTCTGTTTGCATGTGTTTTTTGCACTACAAGTACATTGCAAATAAAATCCATCTCGTAATTTCTAAAAGTCGTCAACAGTTTTTTCATCTACTTGTGGGGCATCTACTTGTTTACAGATTTCAATTCAGCTATTGCTAAGTTGTCTTTTTGTATGACCTTTGCGTATGACGTATGTTTATTGATGAATTAAAAATGAGTTAATTAGAGAAGTTTGTATATTCTATTATATTGCTAGTTTCTTCTAGTTGAATTCAGTGATGTCTTTTAAAGAAGATTTTTGAAGGTGAGCTAGGAGTTTGAAATTTTTGGCATTTGGTGAATGTTGACTGGTTAGACATGTTGCGCACGGAATTGAAAAATCAAGGCTCAATTGAATATTGCCATGGTTTTTATGGACTAGGACCAGGCGTAGAAGAGAAGAAGCAGCGAAGCAGAGAGGAATTGCTGCATGCAGTATGTAACAATATTTTAATAGTTTATCACAAATATTTGTATATAATACTTGTTTTTCTTCGTTTATAATGCTTATAAATTTATTTATTTCTGAAGAAGTAAAATATAAACGAAAACGATTATGTCAAGTTCTATACGCGAGCAACAGATTTTGTTATGGTAGTTAAGGTTTATAACAATACTGCGCAATGAAAAATAATGAAAATAAATAATTATCTATGCGAACGAAAGATTGAAAAGATGCGAGTCGATCTTTAAGCCAAGGCCAAGTAATAACTTGACGATGAAATATATTCGAACCAATTATCCCATCTATCTACTGGGAATGGAATATTATAGCCGAACATGAATCATGTACAATATTTAAATATAATTAGCTGTTTAAACAGATTACAAAATGTTCCAAGAAATTTATTGAAATCTTAATTCCTTTCTTGACTGAATAAATACCAATTAAAATGCAAGAAAGTCTCAAATTAGTTCCTAAAAATATAATCTCATTAACGTACAAGCACTTCCATCCAGCCGAAGCCAACATAAAAAACAAAGTGGTCTAATATGTGTGACGTAAAATCACCCTCGCTTTATTTTTCCATTCACCATCAATTTTCTCTCAAGACTTCTCATTAGGTACTTCGTTCTGATAGCATTGTCTTGAGAATCTGATTTACACCCTTTTCTTCGGCTCTTCAGACTCTTCTATACGTTGATCAATGCAGCAAACTAGTTTTTTAAATGACTTCTTTCTTTTTTTCATTTTCCTACCGCTCTCTACTGGGTAATAAAAAGGTTTTGTATATGGCCATAGACTAGTTTAACGTTTAAAAGAGTAAGACAAGAAGGCAAAAAGGCAGATAACATAAAGCAACTCGGAGCAATCGAGCGATTTTAGACGTGTAAATGAGACTTGTTCTCGCTTTTAATTTCGTCTCTCAAGCTGATGATTTATTTCCGACGAGTTTGAAATTACTGAATTTTGATGGAATCTCAAGAGCTCGATTATATAATAACATACGTTCCGTTGGCTGCAAGTGAAATATCATCATTACAGCAATACTGTGGCAGCAATCAAAGTGCGTTATTAATATGCTTGTTATCCTTAACCTAATGAAAATGTTTGCATACAACAACTGTCCTGGACAATTCAACACTCCACATTACTCTGGGCTAGAATCATCGATTCGCACAACATCAGCAATATTTGTGGTCATGCGTGTTTATACACAATTATCTTAGTCATTTTGCTTTCTCATTACATTGGCGAAACCCGCATGAATCAAGAAAAACGGCATATACTTGCAATGTGGACCTTTGACCAGAGAGTGGGGCAGATTGCATGATGCTTGAGTGTCAATGTCAGTAATTTTGGTGTAAAATGTGGTAAATAGTAATCAGTACATGTTGTTTGGTAGGACGACAAATTTACTATTGAGTTGGTCTCATTCGTGATTCACGAGAATCGCGCTTCGTGCGCGGGCTCGCACCGGTGATTGCATAATGTTCTAATGAAATATAAACGATGGTATTGTAATTGTTGTATGCGCGTGTGTGAGCTCTGTTTAGGGGCTTTAGTGGCACGGGCAGATTTTGATTATTCAGTTGGGTAATGCAGAATTATGATGATAGGAACTATTGAAGTAAGACCATATCAATAATTCCAATTACGCCGAAACAATAAAACCATATTATGATGAAACATTAATAATAAAAAAAAAAAATAAAATAATAATAAAACTTTCATTAAACAGCAGTTTTAATAGGAAACTGTTTAATAGTTGCAACCTCTACAATAAAAATGCAGGATTTTACGGTAAAAGCAAGAAACTGCGTTAAAACTGAGAACACTAAAGTTGTATTTACGAATTTTAATTAATACCCGGTATTTGAATCAATATTATTAAGGCAACCATCATCATCATCATCATCACTTAGAATTTCCTTTCTTGAAACCTTGAGATATTGCTACAGTCTGCCACCAACACGTGTAATTGGTGTAAATTAAACTCATTGCATAGAGGTCTCTACAAACATTTCGCGCCCGAATGTTTAGTGCCTTCGGTGCATGTGGTACAACATTAAGACGGTCGCCGTCATCCCGACTGTCGCCATCGCTTGTTTACGCCTCGTATCTCGCCGGAGTTTATTTGCTTATTCATTAACCGGCCCAGCGATTGTGTAAAGCCGAAGATGTCACGTACATTCGACAAACACACCATGCATATGGCACCAACGTGCTGGCATGGTGAGCACCGGCTTGTGCCGAATGTGAAGGAAATTGTTGTCCGCGACACGTACGCGCAACGTGCATGCATATCCCATCACGTACGAGCGTGCAATACTCAGTAATATGTTTAATATTTCATCGTTGTGATAGGAAGATGGTCGAAAGCGTTCTTGCGTCGGCTCAGTTTTGATGAATATTAAGAAATAAATATATATTGTCGGGCTTACGACCATTAAGCGTCTGCTTCTTCTCATCTAGGAGACCTGGGGAACCTAAATTGGGTGACGCAGGATAGGGAAAGCCCTTCTCAGGGCCCGCTGTGAGTCTGAAAACGAGACTTCAAATCCTTGTACTCCTGCCAATTATAAGCCCCGGTTTTTCTTTATTCAGGCACGCTCTAAAAATACTAATTGTTTATTGTTGGTCAAAATCAGTAAATTTTTTCTTTGCACAATCCAATATATAACCAAAATCGATTAATCACTTTTATTTTCACTACCAGTTGGTATTTCTCATGATTCACAAAATGGTTTCAGATGCGCCGCATTGTTAATTCAGCATCTATCTTAATTGTATTGTCTTTATCGAAATAATTATGGAGGTTAATTTTATACAATTTATTAAATTTTCAATGGTGCTAGTAGGAAAAATGTTCTACAAATTGGTGATGGTTTAAATCACTTTTAAGATTATGCTCACTTAAATGTAGTTTTTAATTCAATTTTTTGAGGTTTTTATTGCATGTTTGCACGCTAAGATACCCGAGGAGTATCATTTTAATTCACCATTGATTTATTGCACATTGCAATAATAAGTGGTGCAAGAGAAGCAGGCACGAGACGCTCATATTCGTCTGACAGGTTTTTCAACAGTTTTTTTTTTTTTTTTTTTTTTTTTTATAGCATCACGCCACTGGCCTGCTATCGAACTATTTGTGAACGGCTTGTTTCTGTCTTCTTTGCTTCTCTACCAACTACTTCAAGTTCTCTAGTACCTTTGGCAACTCTAATTTTCTAACTTACTTGCTAATTTATCATAAAATATAACCTCCAAATCAGAAATAACCGAATAATGTTAAAGATGGAGCATTCTTCAAGACAAAAAAAAAAGTATTGCTTCTGTCTACAGAATGCCGTTGTAGATTTACGCATTGTGATTGTAAAGCATCACTAATAAGGGCATGTTTTCATGCAGATGGCCACAACTGGTCCTGGGTCCACTGCCCGCTTGGGAAGCTGCGCGCCGACCGGTTGCTGGTTTTAATGAAATCGAAATTATTGCCGATGGATTTCGATCTGGACGTGATGGCGCGTGTTGTCGACGTGGATGAATGACACTTTTCATCTGCTCTTCTTTTGGTCATGTTTAAATCTTCCATTTGTTAAGAAATCTCAATAATATAAATGTTTGCGATTACAAGTAATATAAGTTCATCTGCTCTTCTGTCAATAGTAACCGACATCAAATATTTTCAGTAGTCAATATTTTCTCTCTCCCACAAATATTTTCCATGTCATAAATTGCTTAATTATTTTAAATCAGCTTGTGAGAATTATGCAAATCACACGAGGATTTCACTATTGCAGTAGAAGTGACCACTATTACGTTCAAAAACTAGTGCACATGTCCAGCAAGTCATCATTAATGAATTGCGAGCGCCGTGCAATTATCGCATACGCATACATAATTTATAGCCACCAGGCGCTCGCAAAAGTTGCGCCGTGCATCATTGTTGATCGGCGTGAAATTTATTTCAAGTTATCGCGGCTGTAACCAGATTGTTGCGGTAGATAGAGACTGCAGCCTCATCCCGATTGCCTGGCTGCAATCTATAAGCGAACGTAATCGAGAAATCAGCCGATGATGTTGTAGTAGAGATCCACATCGAGATGGCTTTGCATCGATCCAATTAATTATTTTTATTATTATGGTATATATGGGATAGATTGTGGAGTAAAAAATATTTGAGATTAATTTAATTAGATTGAAGCATCGACAAAAGTTGTTGAATATACGATTAAGAATGAACAATAATTTAATAGACAGTCATGATTATGTCGAGTGGCATGATACATTCCAGCAATCTTCTAATATCAAAATAGAGAAACCAAACTGTTCCGATAATAATTAGAAAACTTTAGATTTTCTTCCGGATAATCCTCTGTTGTACACAGAACAATACTATAAGCGGACAAAATATCATTGGTTTGCTTCCTGAAAGAATTTGCTTCTACAGATCATATTCAATGTTATTTGGCTGTCATACTATTATTTAGTGTTTTAATCAAAGTCACAATGTTCAATAAAACAATCTTCTAATAATTTAAAATCCTCAGCAATTACAGCTGTTACACTGTGGAACAGTAAATTTCCGATTGAGGTGGCATTAATGGCATTCGACCAATTAAATTTTTATAAGAAGACAGATTTTCTAAAATTTTTGAATCGTCGATCATTTTTTTAGGATTTCGATTTTAGTATTTGATCGAATTGATGACCGAATAACAATTTGTAAATAGATACCGAAGAAATGTGTTAAAATGTAATTTGTTTATCTTCAAAGGTTCGAAAGTTATAAGTTCTCAAAGTGAGAATTTGTGATAGAGTGCAGACGCTGATATGAACGCAAATTCCGAACAAATCTACATTTGGAATGTAATGAAAGTATGTTTAAGTTACGATTAAGTATGAGTTGTCCAATACGACACTAGTTCTTCAATTTTCTTGACGCATTTAGTTTCTGAGATAGAATTTTTTTAGTCGAAAAATTGAAACTCTATTTTTACTCATTTTTGCGAGAAATAATTCGACTCTCGCTATCCGAAGCGAGCAATGCTCGCTGTTCCACAGTGTTATTCCTAACATGTAGAAATATTGTTGTACATCTATCGTGTCTTAATTTCTACATTTTGGGCATACTGCTTGCATACATAGAACATTATCTACAACGCTGTGTGTTAAGTAACAATTGTGCAATTGTTTATTGGCTGTGCAAAGTTGGGATTTCTTCACTCTCACTCTCAGCTAACATAATTTTGCGAATGTGGCTAATTTTTTTGTGCTGTTTATTATAAAATTCACTTTTTGAAAAGGTCGACTAATAGATGGCGTTCCATGCGATATAATCTATAACCAAATATAAATAGCTGTTGTTGTTCCTTTGTGTAGTGTGAGCAAAGTAAATTTCTGCTTAGTCAGTCATTGGCTGGCAAATAAATAATCCGTAAAACAAGGTGCGCCACAAACACAATGGCAGCACTTGGCAGTCCTGCTGCAGCGGCGGTAATTCTACGAAAATGGCAGAAAATAGCGCAGTGCCCCAACAAGCTCGACATTGACTTTGTGCGTGCGTGGTTTAAATATAATTCCCGCGCTAAATTCGCGCGTTAATGAGCTATTTTCGGCTGCGTCATACAATATACAAGTCATACACCATCCGATGCAGTTACATTCAACATTCAAATGTTGTTGAAATGCACTAACTGATCAATTTGCCTACCCACTTCGCACAGTAGGCAAATAGCGATATATAGTTTTCCTTCGTTTTGCTTTATTGCGCAAAGCCCTAAACCAAGGCACTAGGTACGTGCCCAGCAGCCATGTGTAGGCAATTCATGCAGGAGCAGCATCAAGCATTGGCTGGTAGCAAATCTCGACGGCAATCTCTCGAATCTCAATTGCTTTCCGATTACGACCGGCACGAACATGGCGCACGTCGTCTAACAAAAACAACAAGCTGTTAAACGGAATCAAGTGGAATCAAGTAGTTCGTCGTGCTTGGCTGCATACACTCAACAGCTCAACACCAACATTGGTCATAAGGAAACTGAGGTGAGGTGTTATAACAAATATCAATTTTTTTTCTCTTGCGTCCACTCCATTATACTGCATCTATTAGCAGTTAATAAGACTAATGAATTTTGTGGAAAACGACTGAGCTATAGAACGAGCCAGACATAGAATTAATTTTTTGAATGGTCAAATTCTTTCTACAAATAACATGTTCTATTTCAATCGGAATTCACTCCCTATGCGGGTTAATTAACCACCCCTATGCTGTTGCTCTGGATGAAATTGGACGTAATTTCGTGCAAATCAGTCTGATTAAATTTGCTTATGTTGTAACTTGATGGTGAAAGAGTTTATAAAACCATACGAATACGAACAACGACAGTAATCTATGTAGTTAATTCTTGTGAAATTATTGCAAACCGTTTAATATTCAACAAATTTCCTGCTTGGTTCATAATGATTTATTTCCTAGCCCGATTGGTTATTTATCAAGGAAATTAAGAAACATTCTTTCTAATAAATCAATTTCATTTATTCGCCTCTAAGATTGAACAAGTTTCAATTATTAAATAATGTAGTTATTTCAAATGAATGACAATGAAAGCAAAGCAATATAGTCAGAACCAGTCCATTACACCTAAACATACTTTGCATATTCCGTATGGATTCCCTTCGGTGAATTGATTGTCATAAATTGTTCGCAGGCTTGGTAAACAAAAACCTGTCCTAGCTACTACATATGACGACGCAGGAATAGACATTGTAGCTGACGTGTTGTTTGTCAAGCGAAGTCTCAACTCACGTATCGTTAGTAGTTATTATTTTAGCGTGTGAAAATTAAGGAAATCACGTTGAATGGTTGTGGAAATAAGAATGCGGATTGTAAATTTGCATACATCCGGCAAGTGCCAACAAATCGTAAACCAGCAAGTCAGGAATGACCTATCCCAGCAAACTAAATATATTAAACCGCGCTAAATACAAGTGCACTCTTATACCGTAATAAAGTTTAATTTATTTATTATTCTTCCACTCCTTACATGCCTGAATTCTTTTAAGAATAGAATGATTGATGTCATTTATCAACAGGTATCGTTGATATGTGATTTATGAATGTGACAAACTGCAATAAATTTTGTACGTGATATATCTATCACTAAAATTAATACCACAAACCAATTACTCTTCAAATATTTACTGTAATTTATCATTCTAATAGCGAATGCCACATTCAGCCATGCCTTATTCCGTTCATGCTCTTAAACACAATATTTTGCCATATTCAAGGAGCATTGCTTGTTGTTGTTGAATGTGGTTCTAATCTAATCTAACCTTAAGTCACATAACTTCTGATCGTAACAACTTCAAAAGTGCGCAACCAACACTAGATAATATTTAGAGAATAAATTTCCATTCAGTTAAACTATACAGTATGTTATTGCTATATTTTCTTCCATACATATAATAAATATTTATATTCTGAACTGTTTTCTATAAGTATTAGTGAAGTAAATTTAATTATTTTGAAAGTGTATATGCCTTGTGCGTCACTTTCCGCACATTAACCTAATAATTGACTATCCTGTCCTTCCTCGCATCTAACAATTTCCGTCTCTACTGCAAGCTTAATGTTTGTTTGCTCTCATCGTAGATTTGATGCGAAATACGTTTTGTGTTATGATTTCAACCGTATTGCAGCATAATTGACATTTCCTATTGTGTGCATCGCCGAAGCATCTCGTGCCAATCGTGCGCATCGGGCACGCCATTTGCTTGTTGTGCTGATAGATGTGACGTGCGCGTCCTTGCTCTCTTCCTTGCGTGTCGTGCAGTTTCCTTCCTCGACCCACCAGGCTGTTACTATTTTCGCTGGGATGGAAATGAACGAAATTAAGGTTGGTTTCTAGACAGGGACAGAGGAAAAGAAGATAATATGTATGGAAATGGGTAAGTTGGGGCTAGAAAAGGAATTCAACAAGTTTCAATATATTTGAAAAAAGACGAAGCAATAAGCTTGTTTGGCAAACAAATTGCTTAATGAATTTGTTCATTCGTTAATTGATGAGTGTTGAATTTATACACTACAATGCTGACAAACAAATAAATGCAGTTGTTTTTCTCTGCTTATATCTCTCAATCACAGTTGAGTTCCATTCACTTCAAACCAATAAACCATCAACTAAACAAATGGTTTATTTTCCAATGTCTTTATCCATTCTTGGTACTTTTAAGTCACCTCTGGATTCTGTTATTCGATAACGAAGGCAGAATCAATGGCGATTGATTTCAATAAACAGAAAATATTTATTTACACACTTCATGTGCTCGCGCGGCGACAAACAAATGCCAAGGTTACTTTATTGTTTTTACCGCTCTGCGTTCGTTTCTATGGCTGTGACAACAATGGCTGTTTTAATCGCTGACTTTCTTTCCGGAAACGAAATTAATGCAATGTGCATGACGTACATAATAACGTCATAATCAAAATGATCAGTATGGCATTTCGATTACTTTTTACAGCGCGATGGTAGAGGGCGCTTCAACAAATAATAATCGCACCTCTAGCAATTTTTAGGCCTTATCTCATTCACCAAATTAAATACTAATAATTAAATGTCAAGTTTCATTTGAGCCACTCGTATGCAGACAAAAAGGATCATTAACACACTTTTTTCCACATTTCAACTCGTTATTATTATCTTATCACCAAGGCATATAATTTCGAGGTTAACCCAACCCAGACAAATTAACGTACCAATTTCAGTGTTGAATTATATTAGCGTCACCTTTAACACACTTGCTACATTTCTATGTTTTAATGGGTGTACCCATGAACCCTAGTACTTCTAATTAAGGCGATTGCTATGTATTGAATCGACGTAAACATGTCAAGTATGCACAAGTATGCAACACAATGCGCACTGTTTGATCGAAGCAAATAAAGACGAAAATGCATCATAATTGAGTGAAATTCATGAGCATTTTTCATTTTCGCGTGGCAATGAGTGTGCCAAGTACAAGTTGGCTTAATTTCATTTCGTGTCAATGTCAGTGAAACAATGGCATTGTTTTTCGGTTAATCCATATTCAGGTGAACCCGCATCAAGTAGTTGGATGAGATGATAGCAACTTGTATGATAACCGATTTTATATCGATAAATAGTTATAAGCTAAAAAATGAGTTTACTATGGTTTCCCTGCAAAGCTTGTACCGCAGTAGAATGTAAAATAATCGCAACTTTTTATGGCTGTTATATAAAATCTAATAACAGTGTGAAAGTTAATGAATTTCATTGGCGGTTTAGCCTGTGAATACTGCGAGCAAGCAGCATTTCTCCAGCGACGGTGAAAGTGATCCGCGTGCGACGCCCTGCTGTCGCAATCCTGCCGCTCTTGGAGCAAACAAGCGGAGAAAGAGTGAAAACAACTCGCGATGCCCATGTACGACCATGACCCAGTCCTTTACTGCTTTGCACTCACAGACATTCAGAGAGATGAAGAAACGGACTTGGGAATAAATACAAACAGTATCTTGCGATGAAAGGATTGTGAGGACCAAGTGAGTTGGATTTTATTGTTGCATAGTTTAAAAAATAACACATGAAAATTACGAAGATTTATGATGATACAAAATTTATTTATTCTACAATTGTTGTTGTTGATTATTTGGTTCTATGAAATTGATGAAGAATAGTATTAATTTTGTAAAACGTGAAAAGTGCAGAATTTGAGTGGAATTGTTTTTAAGAAATTTCTCTTTGAGTGTCATATAAAAAAATTAATTCATTGTAAAATCTACTTTCAGATTCCGTTTAGAAGCCAATTAAAAGAAGTCTAAACGTTGTTGGCGTCACGATATTATTCCAATTAAGGAAATGCAATATTTCCTTACGCTTATCGTTGCTAAAATTGAGCTGCACACCTTCGGCAATTAATATCCGCCCATAAAAGAGCGATAAAAGCACGCAATTAACCAGGTAGCCAGCGATAGCCTCCACGATTTCGCGGACGATAAACCGTCGGCCGGCTATGAAAACAATACGTGCAGTATGGTTTCACGCACGATTCTCGCTTGCAAAACTCGCGCACGTGCAATTCGTCTTCAGCAGGCTGCTTCGTGTGTGCGTACACCTCAATAGTGTGCAATGCGTCGTTGGATTGAAACAATATGTCGTAATATACGCATTATTATTCCGCGCGCTAAACGCGTAGTCCAGCAATGACACCGCCTTCTAATAGACCAATAGAAATTCGATGACATTATTTCCGAGTAACAACACCACTCAATACCGATATGACTTACTTTTTCTCATTACTATACAAGTCCTGAACAATGCTGCCGATGGAAATTTCACTTTTAACATTATTACACCAACCAGTTGATTGCCACATCCGTTTGATTGACGCTTGACCACTGGCTGTCAGACGTAATGTAACAATCACGCTTATGAAGAGTGGAAAAAGTGCGCAGAACAAAAATCGTCATTCTGCCGTTATTAGAATGATGCAAGTTTTTAAGATTTTGTAATAGTACTTTCAAAACGATGGTATTTTAAGCGGTTCTAACGAAACATTAACAATTTTAAATGTCAATTGAGAAAAAATTACGAAATTGTAAAATTTTATCACTTTAAATCAGACAAAAAAGTGTCTAAAAGAGTAGATTAATTTGTTTTTCAATTCGTAAACTAGTGTTTAGATTTATTTTATATTTCTAATTGAACTAAATAATTTGATTAAAATGGTAATTTCGTTTGATTTATAACTTGTTATGATAAAGCAGCGCCATCTAGTGTCCAACCTTTTTATTCCATCTGTAAACAAATGTCCAACTTTATATAATGTTTTCACTTTATATAATGCCTACTAATCATGAACAATACCCACAATAATTTTCAGCTAATGTGCACATCATTACCCGCGCGCTAAGTCAGTGTGAAATTATTTTAGAACTATGTCATCAATTTAAAACATCAGCAATCTTAATGAAGCAAGAAAGTAATCAACTTGTCGAGCGAGGTACATGTTGAACATATGCCCATATGGTAATGCAATGGACATGGGCCGATTATGGCGTGTTACCTGCGCGTCTTGCGATGATGAAACGTCGCCGCGAGAAAAATTTCCTTCACTTTCACTCTTCGCCTCATGTCCGATGGCGAAACGTTTATGGTAACGATGAATGTTCATGCTTTAATGACTGAGGTATGCTGGGTATAATCTTGGTATTTATATATTTACAAAAACAAAATACATGGAGATTTTCGTAAACAAGTTTATTTTGGGAAAGAAAATTAAATGTTAGATGTTGATAGCAATAAAGTACAAACGATTCATGTTTCCTGAAATACTAGTTAAATTATACTAATATGGCATGTTTAAAATATAGATGAAAATTGGTTGACTTAGGGTTTGATAAGTCAGTGGCTAGAATACCTGATTTCACCCTGAAAATTGTTTTTCATGACCGACGCCTCTCGCAGACCTGCACCGCTCGACGGCTTTTTTCTCTCTTTTACTCGACGAGGCGAATGTAATAGTTCAAGCTACGTAGAGTGATAGACTCACCGCTAACTTGTTAAAACAAATTAACATTAAATGACAGCACTGGTAATAAGACTCTTATCTAGTGCATTTGAAAAATGAGTGGTTTTCAGTTTACCATGTCGTTATTCTCTGTAATATAACCAAACGTCAACTAATCCCGCATTTCCTACTTTTCTTAGAGAAGAGAATCTTACAAAACCAGATTTTATAGTCAGTCCATTTTTAAATATTTACCAAAGAAAATATGACAAAGCAACATTTAGTAAATTCGATAAAAATCTCATGTCTTGAATAAACTCACATTGAATCCTAACCTATTTCACACCCAAGTTGTCTTACATTATACTCTTTCCATTGCAAGTATTTGTTGTTGTTGATTTGTTTAATATGCCCATATTAAGATTGCAATAAACTTCACATTTGCATGCTTGTGATGCATGATTGGAATCATAATTAACAATCCCAGGCAAGATTGTTCATATAGGTTGGTAGTCGCTTACCAATTTTAATTCACAATACACCTGGCTGCGACGACGCCAAGACAAGATAACCTTGAAGCGGTAGAAATCGAAAGAACACGGATATTGATTCGAAAAACACGGCTGCTTGTCTTCCTTCTCGGAACAGCGTCAAACAGCAGCACGATTCGTCGGCGAATACAAGCTCGTATTCTCTATATGAAAATCTCTGAATAGATCATAGGAATTAATTAATTTGTTTACAACTCCAACTCCACCAACAACATGATTCAAATTGCGATCAAAACATGCCATTGCATTGCAAGTATTAATTGTGTACACAACTGCATAGTAATAAAATCATGATTGGAGACAAATAGCAAGTTTTTCTATTTCTAAAACAAAATGCTAATTTTAAACCTTATTTATTTAATTAATCTTGATTAATTCTCAGTTTACACTATTTGTCGATAGCAATGTTTAGGAGTGCGACACGAGTGACAATACTCAACTCACGTGCATTCTCTCTCTACTTGCTATCTGCAATCGAATAGTGTAGTCAGATTGAAGAAGATGTGATCTATAACAATTCTATCACGCACGAATGAAATACCCACGGCAGTAGTCAAAGTGTTTTGATGGAAAATAATTCTAGCATGGCAGTACACTTCGAAATAATATTAGCATAGTCGAAGGATGTCACTATGTCTGTGATTACAACCTATACCAGCGAACATATTATTTATGATGCCTGGAGTAACATCCACGTATCAACAAATATCATGGCTTTTTACAACGCCGAGAAAAATTACGACATGATGATTGCACGAAATCCAATCGGATGGGACGCTTTTTCTAAGGTCCTTTGCTGTTGGGCAATCGACGCCGAATGTAAATATGAAATGTCACGCAGCGTGGAAAAATACATAATGTGAAAACAAGTTGGAGGATTGAGTAATGTCCTCAATCGTTGCTACTTTTACAAACTTATTGAAAAATATTATTTTCATCATTCCTACGAGTGGAAATTTTTGATGGCGTTGTTTCGTTGTGATCATGTGATGTGAGAGTGCTTTCACTTTCTGCTAATCTTGAATTTTGGTTGAAAGATGCAACATTATTCAATGCACCTCGACTTTTACGTCTTTTCCGACGCTGTGATTGATCATTTCGCGTGCGCAACTTTCCAACGTACATTTATAACTTACAACGCTGGATTTCTCGAGCAATGGCGTCAATAAAGCGATGTATTGAAATTACTGCAGGCGTGCAAAGAGAGACTATCTTTATTTGCATGGAGAAGGTATACAGAGTGCAATTGTATAATTTTGTGGTTGTATGAGACTTATTGAAGGTAGATTAGATAAGAAAGGCGGTTGATAAATAAATATAGGAAGAGAAGATGCTTATAAAGAAATTGAAAGAAGTTGGGAAAGGCGATAAGAGTTTATTGATTTTCTATAGTATGAACATATTCAAATGCAATTCGTCATTGAATATTTAATATAAACAGCTGTATTCTTATGGTTTGACAGAAATGTTTATTCTTCAATTATTGGTTTTAGTTGGATTTGATGAATTCCATTCGATTCGATTCAAACGTAAAAGTAGATTGACATCTATTACAATCATTTTTTAGAAAATGTTTCTATACTTACGGAATCTTTTTCAATAAGTGGAATATCTTTTTTGTTAAAGAGTTATCCACGTTGTTTGTACCGTTTCTGAAACGCTGCTAATTGATTAAAACAAAATTTTATGTTAATACACTTTATGTCTGTTAAATATTAATAAAATTGCTAATTACTAATTTAATGAGTTTTTAGTGATATTTTAATGGAATTAGATGCATTTCCAATGCTCCTACTTGATAGTTTAATCATGAGAATTCTAGATTATGGATGCATGTGCATGGCTCTTACAACTAAAACGGCAAAACGGAACTTGGAAGTGAGCGAACAAGAAGCAATTAGAGTTATTTCCAAATTAAGATATCCCAATAATTTATTACACAACACCTATTAAAATTAGACATAATGAGCTAACAATAAAACTGCTTACCAATCATCCCGATCTTTTAACATCTATAGAGGTGTGCTTCAGAAAAATTCCACCCAATTTTTACACTTTCTCAAGTCCTCAAGAACCGCTAATTTCACACATTCGAAAACTTCTACCCGTATTATTATAAGTGTAATTGTTTTCATTTTATTTTGTTGATAATTTGTAAAGAATTTCATTAATTACTGTTTTTCTATATTATTACTATATTAGTATTATTAATCATGAGAATAGTGCAAAAAGTTTATAAATTGCTACAGGTTGATTTACAGAATAACAGAATACAGTTATGAAAAACTAGACCAAAAATAAAGTAATTTGTAACTTTCAACTTATCCATTGTACAGATATACCGTCCACACTAATGAATGTTAAATTTCATCATGATATTGCACCGGAAGCAAATAACGTCAAACCGGAACCGCACCATTGACAATGATACCAGGTCAACCAAATCCTGAATATCAATGAGGCACAATATCTCATGAACCCATCAAGTTTGAATAAAGATGACACGTCCATTTTGTTTTTTGCCCAGGAACCCGAAGCACTACAACTTACTGCGACATCTTAAAAGCCAAGGCGCTGCCATTTAGTACATTTCGAAAGTTGGCTACATTGTAAATTGTGAAAACTCGTCCATTCTGCGCAGGCGGTTGTCAACCACGCGTGCGGCGCTAATTAGAGCAAGATGAATGACCCGCGATGACTTTCATCAGCCTAACAGATTGGCCTAAACAATACGTTTGATATTATCTTCGTAAAATGGACCAGCTTATGAGAACAAGGAAAAATATAAATTGATAAGACGTAACCTATAAGAGTTGATATAGTACAATCAACGCAGCGTGTTGGTGATAGTTCTATCGCCCTTCTCGGTTTCCGACATCCGGTATGTCCACATAGTCGCCGACGACTGCAAACTAAGATTATTCACACAAACCACAATATCACTTGTTTACTTCCATAAATTCAGATCGCAGTAAGCGGCTAATTAAAATACCCATATTTCCACAATGCCTGCAAGATCCGTTAAAACACTCGTTAACTGTACCATAATTGATTTTCCCACTGATTCCCGACTTCCCCCGATAGCGCATTGTTGTGCGTTTTACGCACCCGTATTTCCGGCCTCTTTGTAGTCCCCTTCACCTCAACCATGAAGAGTCCTTCTCCATCGAGTAATCGCTTACCGGTTGCAATCAATATTGCTCGGATAAAATCCATTCACCCTCATTGTTAACTCAGAAATTGACTATTAAAACAAAATTATCGGGCTATTTTCAGATGGGTGGAAATAAATATGACGAATGAATATGCATGATGTGCTTGCAAGGCGATATGATAAGCACCGGGCACAGAACGGAATAAATAAATGTTGATAGTGCTTTTGTGCCGGCGACGCGAGGTCAGGGCACGACTTGCAAATGCGCCACAGCGTGTAAGCCTGTCAAGTTCGTCATGTCAGGACACATCAAACTTCATTCAAACGACAAGCGACAATAACTTGTGTTGTTGCTTGATAAAAATACACAGTATGTATGTGCTTGGATGTGTTTTCTAAGCGTACTAAGTCATGCGCTGCACCGTGGCGAGAGGTGAAGTGAGGTTAACTGGCGTAGCTTATTGATATGACTATCCAATATTATGTTGAGTGTTTTCAAAGCAAGGCGCTTTGTACGTGGAGAATAGATGAATGGAAACCTTAAAATGCGAAATTTACTTCAATTGCATACGCCGTGTAGATTGAGAGATTATGATGGTTGTATTCATAAAAAGCAGCACATTATTTGGACTTTGCATTAGTTGTGTAAACAGTTTTGTAGGAATTATAGCGTTATATACCTCCTTCAACGTTCAAGAAAGTAAACAATTCAGGGTCTTTAAAGTTAAGATCGAGAAATAAAAGTATCTTAGTTTACTTAAATTGATTTCAAAAATAGCGAAAATTCACACAACGTTAGTAGCGTCATCTACTACAAGATAAATCTAATGTATTTGGAAAATAGAGTAAGGTTAATATAATTTAACTATAACACTAAAATTCACTTAATAGAACGTTTCTAGCACTTCTACTCAAAGAAAGGAACATGCTAAAAACGTTTTATCAAATGAATATTAACAATGTTATAGTGAAATTTTAGCAACATAATACTTAAAATAATCTCACTAACCCTCTAAAACATTGTCGATACATTATTAAATTTTCTTCCTATTTATAAAATTTGTATTCGTTGTAAGTTTCCTACATTGCCTATTTTCCCACTTGCCCACTTTCTAAGATTCTCACCTAATAATTAATTAATAATTAATAAAAAGTTATCCTTTAGGAGCATTCATTAAATTTCTCCCAAACCCTTCCCTCGCAAATATACAAACGAAAGAAATCTCAAAACACCACTTAAAAGACATCTGTTACATCTAATGAGCATAGCATTTCTCACAATTTTTTACAAACCATAGGGTCACACCCAATAACTCACATCTAACCAACACAAGGTTTGTTAGTTGAAACCGTTTAAAGTCGGTCCTAATTGACCCAAGTAAGAAATTCTCATGAAAAATACTGGTTGCAGATTTACACCGTAGTGAACTGGATTAGTCAATGGATCTCATGCTCTTTGATTTATCTAGTGGGATAGTGGGATTCATGTATTATTTTATAGGGTTGGTTGATGGACGCTTGTGTGCTCCCTAATTCGCGCGCACGCACGCCCACTGACCCCTAGGGCAGCGACGCGTGCCCTACCAGTATGCTGATTGTGTTGCAATATGCTGCGCGTCACGCAAGTGGCCATTGTGATCAGATGAATTAAATATCACTTATTTATCAAGGGCGCGTGTATGCGAGTGGTGACAGTTGACAGTAGGTGGTTAGAAAATGACCTAGGTATTTATTAATGCGGGTGACGCGACTATAAGATTTAAGGGCGGAATTTTGTTTGAAAATGTATCAACTTTAACCATTGCTAATATAATACAAAGATACTTTCTACAGCGTACTGAGCAAAAAGTATTTTACTTTTTATACATTCGAGGTAATTTATAGTAACGCTTTGTATAACACTAACAATTATCGTGTTTTTATAGCAACCCTACGCCAGAAAGGTGTGTGCTCACCCCATACGGGTCATCACCAACGCGCCGACATAATGCACAACAGGGTTGCTTAATTGACCGCACCACCCCTTCAATTAGAAGATGATACCCGCTTGTGTAGACACACGTAATGCTCCGCCGCCCCTCGCTAAACATACCGCTCAAGTACCGCCATTATCAGCACCCCAACGACACAAGTCAGCTTCGTGTATTTGAATAATAACGAATTATTTCGTATTCCACATGAAGTAAAGTGGATGTGTTGACAAGGTGCGAAAAATGATAGGGCACAAATTGTTTCCTCCCTAAAATGGATTCTTAACGGTTTCATCGATCTTTCGTTTTATTATTTGCTTACACAATGGAGCTTTAAGCTTTAAATATTGACCGCATGTGCGCACATCGATAAATAAAATTTATTAGCAAAATAAAAGCAGGAACGTGCCAGAGCGCGTCGGGCAGGTCCAACTTCCGCATAAATTAATTGCCATCGTATCATTCGAGCGGCTATAATTTGTTAAATATTATACGGTCTACGCGCGCCTTCCACCTACGTGCATGTTGTAAACACACACGACGCGCCTATCTTAACGAAATCAGCGCTTTACAAGCAAGCTAAGCGCTCTTAATTCGAAAATTTATTGTTTCCAATGATGGCGATGATTCTGCCTCTATGGCTTTCAAGTCTTTGCATGGCCAGAAGCAGCAGGAAACGTACCTATAAAGTAGGAACTATCAGAAAACAAAATACTTATATGCTTGAGATATTTGACATTTTCTTTTCTTTCTTATTTTTAGTATAAAATGAAAGAATTGGTGGGCCACCTCTTACAAGATTAGTGCAGAATATTAGGGATTATAATGTAATAAAGAAGTAAAAATGAATAAAACCGCATACGTTTTATTACAAATTCATTCAGTGCTTGTAAGACAATCAAATGAATCTATTAATGTTAAGCAATCCAATCTAATCTTTTCAAATAAAGAATGCCCAAAACTAGGAAACTAGGTGCTCAATTAATACTTCTCAACGCATGACTTTTTTTCACTGTCTAAGAATGGTGCAGAGTTTTTGTGTACGAAATACACAATAAGGTTATTTATCAAACAACAGCAGTTGAATTTTTGCTTTTGTCTTCTGCATGCGAAGAAAGAACGAAAACGAAGCAATAAAGTAGAAAACGTCAGAAACAGAAGATAACCTGACTTATTGACTTTGGTATGCGGCATCTTGTTCTCTTTGTTAATTTTTGTGTAATACTGAAACGAGGAAATTGATCTTATTTGACGTTTTGTTTTAACATTCACTTTGCTTGTTTCTTGTGGAAAAATACGCCATCTAACCCAAAATAACCTTGTTTCGCTGGTTGTACGTTGCCCGCATTGTATTTTTAACCCTCGCGCATTGTTTACGATCTCTACGCGTTGATATTTTGCCGAATGCACTCTATTAATACATGCAATTTTGCTTATTACGCTCGTTCTGGCATCCTATGAGCTATTAATAAATTTTTTTCAGTGACGCAGCGTTCCAGAAACCACAAACACGCACTGCGACGTTGATTGCTGTCGCTTACTGCAAGAGAGAAAACACATTATTTTTCACCTGTTCATCGTCGTACCAGCCAGCCAAATGACTGAGTCAATGTACATTTATTTGTTGATTTACTTTAAGTCGCCTTACAGCTCTAAAGAGTCTTATGGTTGTTTTTATTGGCTTTATCATTAGTTACGCGGCAATTTACACACTTTTCTTTGTCACTTCGCTGCCGTGATTGATTGCTAGCTGATAATTGCGACACTTTCTATTTCATGACGGCAATTAATACATAATAATTAATGGTGGCTGGCAACGGCCACAACGCAAGAAATCATAGTACGCCGAGCGACAAATCATGCAATATTTATTGGCTTGTTTAAATTCGCAAGTGTTTATGCCACGCCAAATTGTGATTGAGTGTCACATGTCGGGAGGAATAATGGCCATTGTCTCATTGTTCCCGCATGCAGCCATTCGAAGATTACGACGATTCAGACAAATGAAGTGCCTGGAGAGTATTTACATACAGCAATCGCAAGATGCGTTGAATATGAAATTGTTTTATTATAGGGGTTGACTGGATGAATTAAATTTGCTTCATTGAGTTTTGTTCTATGCCTTAATTATATTTTGTAATGAAGGAATATATGATATATGATAAGAGATATGCATATTACGATTTCATCTTTTTTTAGAGTTATTTTAAGCTCATTGATAAACAACTAATTACCAGATTTATTTTGTCCCATTGGTATGCAAATTTCTTAGTTTTATACCCCGAGAGACATCTATCACTACGTTTTGAAAGCGGAATTTAGTTATGCTGCAAACTTAACCTTAGAAATTTTATGATTCAGTTTAAATGTGAACAAATGCGGTACGAAACTGAAAGTAAATAATGATCCTAATAAATAAAATACTTCATAGTCATATTAATAGATATTATAAAACGTAACAAACACCAATAATACTTTCTTCAAATAATTAACCCGTTTACTTCCTTCTAGTGTTGTTCAAAATGTATATAAATCAGCATCTACATCAGCCTCATCTCTAAAAACTGAATTATGTGAAATTCCAGTTGCAAGAATACGAAATTTTAGTATAATTGCGCATGTAGACCATGGTAAAAGCACGCTCGCTGATCGACTACTTGAATTTACTGGAGCTATTAAGTCTTCTGTTAGTAATAAACAAGTTCTTGATAAGTTGCAAGTTGAGCGAGAAAGGGGAATCACTGTAAAAGCTCAAAGTGCTTCTTTGCTGTACAGATATAATGAAGAGAATTACTTGTTGAATTTGATAGATACACCAGGCCATGTGGATTTTTCAAATGAGGTAATTCAGTGAATTTACATGTATTTATAATTTACAACAAAATGCAATTTGTATTATTGCTATATTTCAAACAAGGTTTCTAGAAGCTTATCAGCATGTCAAGGTGTTATATTACTAGTAGATGCTAATGATGGTGTCCAGGCTCAGACTGTTGCCAACTTTTATCTTGCATTTGGGAATGATTTACTCATTATTCCTGTCTTGAATAAGATTGACTTGAAGAATGCTGATCCAGCTAGAGTTTGCAGGCAGTTGAAGACACTGTTTGATATTGAAGAGAAAGATGTTTTGAAGGTATGTATAAACCAATCACAAATGAGGGATCACAATTATATGAAATATAGATTTCCGCCAAAATGGGTACTGGAATCAAGGATGTTGTTGAAGCAATCATTGAACGATTGCCACCTCCAGACGTCGACAGAAAATCAAATTTCCGTGCCTTGATTTACGACAGTTCTTTTGATAAATACCGAGGAGCTTTATCACTGATCTACATTAAAGATGGTTCTGTTAAAGTTGGAGATACAATACAATCATTGCTTACAAAGAAGTCTTATGAGGTTAGAACACTATCTCTGTTGAGACCTGAGGAGGAAAGTGTTGAACAACTGTAAGTACCCAGCATTTATTCAGGCTATAAAATGTTATAAAAGAGTTTCAAAGTTGGATAGATTTGCAGGGCAAGTTGGTCTTCTAGGATGTAATATGCGTACCAGCAAAGAATCTTTCATTGGAGATACAATCCACAGCTCAGGTGTTCAAGTTGATGCTCTTATTGGATTTGAACCTCCTAAACCAATGGTATTTGCCGGGATATTTCCATTTGATCAGTCACAGCATGTGAATCTACGAAGTGCGATTGAAAAATTGGCTTTGAATGACTCAGCTGTGTCCGTCACTGTTGATACAAGGTATATCTGTTGTATTGTTTGTTTCGTATTTTATTAATTTTATTGTGATTTTTGATAGTCCTGCTTTGGGCCAAGGATGGAGATTAGGTTTTCTTGGGTTACTACATCTGGAAGTCTTCACCCAACGTCTTCAGCAGGAATTTGGTGCTGATCCTATTTTAACAGCGCCATCAGTTACATACAAGATTAAGCTGAAGCCGACGAATAAAATTATTAAGGAAGGTGGTGATACTTTGATGGTGAACAATCCAGCGTTGTTTCCGGATGTATTCAAGATATCCGAGACGTATGAACCTATCGTAACAGGTCAGTCAGATATTCGACTTTATATCTTACCTAATAGGTAGTTAGTTGTCATTACCAAAGGTATGTTCTATGCGGTTCACCGGTCATACACCAGTAGTTACCGTTGGTAACTAATGATTTCTTTGTATAACTCTGAAGGTTTAGGGCTGAAAAATACCTAATTCCATAATTAATGGTTATGCCCCTAGGAACAATTATAACACCGGATGAATACCTCGGATCCGTTATCTCTCTTTGTATGGACCGTCGTGGTGTTCAACTAAGTGCGCAAAACATTGACAACGAACGTGTCATGCTCACTTATGAGCTCCCACTGAGCGAAATTGTTGTCGATTTTCATGACACACTGAAAACCATTTCATCTGGATATGCCAGTTTTGATTACGAGGATAGTGGCTACAAATTAAGTCCTGTTGTGAAGGTAAACAATTTCCTCTTCTACTCCAAAAGCAAGCAACATACTTATATTTGGAATATGTAGATGAATGTTTTACTGAACGGTGTTCAAGTTGATGAATTGAGCATTATTATCCACGTCTCAAGAGTGCAGACAGTGGGACGCAAACTAGTACTACGTTTAAGAGACATCATACCGCGACAGATGATCCAGATTGCTATCCAAGCTGTCGTGGGGGGTAAAGTCATTGCTAGGGAGACTTTGAAAGCATATAGGAAGGATGTTACTGCCAAGTTGGTACGTTTCTGAACAATATTACATTGCGAAGCTTCTTTAACAGTTAATTTTGTGTTTGTTTTTAATTATAGTATGGTGGTGATGTGACCAGAAGAATGAAACTATTAGCGCAACAAGCTGAAGGTAAGAAAAAAATGCGTAGCGTTGCTAATATCCAACTACCCCGCGAAACATTCATTGATGTGTTGAAAAAATAAAGTGTTCGTTAAATGAAATATAAGCAATGAGCCTGTTTCAGTTATTTTAGCATTTTTTTATATTCTCATACCCCAAGGGCCATTTCCAGCCGCGAAAACTTCCAGTTTTCCCGGAGGATATATATTTTTCAAATATCTTCACCGAATAGTAGTAATTGTTTTTCTGTCTTGGGTAATAATGTTTAATAATAATTTTTCGGACGATTAATTTCTTTACAAGTTACACGATAATTATTCCAATGGTTATTTTTTAATTCCATCGTATGAAATCGTATTTGAAAGGGTGAAAATTTATATTATATTTCGATGTACAAAAAACTAACAACTTGTGCACAATCAACAATCGTAGGCCTTAATATTAAATACAAAAGTTGTATAGGTACATATTTAGCCTATGTTGCTTTGATATGAATTGAAAAAGGGATGAGTTTTATTGAGTTTTATCTCCCGCTTGATCAACGATCAGTTTAAATTAAACACAACTCTATTGTCTTAAATCTAATGAACTATTATACGGCTAAATATATATTCGTGTATAATTGTAATGTAATGAATTTCGAACCGCGTCCTCCACGGCTTAATTAAGTTGAATTACTCTATTAAAGCTTAAAACTGTCTCATTTATATTATCTCTTAACTAGTCTTAATTATTGTGATTCATTTAGATTTGGATTGTTTTGCGATTGAGTCAATTTTAAGTCCGAGTGTTAAGTAGATATTGTCATTGTTCAATTTGGAACAAAATAGTCACAAATGCATGACTAACTAACAAGTCAAACTGGGACGGAATGAAATTAAATCTCAATGGAAAGTTGATTTGAGCTGCGCAATTCCTGTTGACTAATAATGAACTAATGAATGAATATGATTCAATTTTACGTCCAGGAAATACACCAATGTCTACTACTATTTTGCACATTACACACTTATGCTTCAAGTGTTTGGAAACAGTGTGCAAATTTTACATCAAATTTTGGCCACAATATCTATCTTTGGAGGCATTTTAATTAGAATATGATTGGAATGTTTCTAGTCGTTGTAAAAAATATACTTTTGTGCGTGCCAACATTATTGTGTCCACATCATAATCTCAAACTAGCTAAATATATTTGTAATATACACAGCTGCAGTGTAAATATTTGATTCTTGTAGGCGATTCGAAAGTAAACGCGAATATTGAGAGGTTGGAGAAACTTACTGGAAGCTTCTTCGGTGGTATTTAGCAGACATGCGCGGTGTGTGTATTTCCTGGGCTGTATCCTAGAAGCGAGACTCTTTGTGGCTCAGGTCGGGTTCTTGGAGGTAGTGCATGTCAGCTATTTCTTGCATTTTTTCATGATCGCGTATGTGAGCATAGTTGGCTGCTAAACACATTAAGTAATGTACCTAAAAGAATCCAAATTAGAGTTCATATTGTTGCTGGGGTGACATATTTACTGAGAGGCGATGACTTACCAAACTTAGTATGATCATAATACAAGATACAGTTGCTAGAATAAACATGATCTCAGCCTTCTCAACGTAGTCCTTACAAAACAGTTTGACATTCTGCGGTCCACAGACTTTCATATGCTCTTGTTTATGTCCATTTGGGAAATAGAAATCTAACAAGTCAGTCTACTTTATAATAAAACCTTGACACGAGCATTGCCTACTTACAAAATTGCGTCAAGTCAACGCAAGTTTTGCCGGACGCTACGTCTTCATTGAAGCACATTGACCAGAATGTGGTGAACAGGAACGTAACGACAACAAGGAAAATAAACATGAATATCCAAGCAAACTGAAGAATGTATGTGATGACCATGAACTAGAAAAATCACAGTATTAACTGAAATTCTTATAAATTATGACTAATATTAGTGTTGCTCACCACAGCACAGCTGATTCTTCCACCTATTCTTGACCCCCATGCTTTGTAAACTTTGTACCTGGTAGCACCTGTTGTCAAACACCCCACAGTCAAAATCATGAACCCTAGCGCGCCCATACAAGCGCCAATGATAACAAACGTCATCTGCACTGCCTCAATCCAGAACAGTCGAATATTAAACACTTGATCAAACATGAGCAATGCCAGTGTTGAGCCTCTGTACATGGTCACACAGAACACTACCACCCCCAGCATACACATGATGGTGGCTATGAGGGTGGCATAAGGTATGCGAGTCATGCATTTATCACATGAACCTGAAACAATTGAACACAATTGGTCAAGTACATTCAAAGTATGAAGGATTATAGTTAGATTGAAATAGATCAGTGCCTTTTTCTTCCACTTCATCATCAATGTAATAATCATCCTCTGGAAGATTTTCACCCTCAGCACCCCCAAAGTGAGTTTCATATAATGGTCTAATCTCACCCGATCGTATCATTGTGACCACTCACAGCACGCACACCTGACTATACGTGTGGAACGCGTCACTAATTGCATAAGGGTCTGCGATAAAATCGCTGATATCGTCGTTATCGTTGAGTATTTGGTAACCACACCTCATTTGCTTGTTACTCGTCATTACGCCAGTTTGGAGGATTGGGAGGTATCGAATAGTACTTACCCATTTTGCAGCCGCTACGACTTACTCATGGACTGAACTAATCGCAGTTGTCGAATGGAGCAACTTAATTAAATGGATTACTCATGAATTAAAACAAATGAATGTTATGAAAAGGTGAATGACATAAACAACTCCCGCTGAATCCAACCGAAGAACCTTGGGAGAAATCCAGTGACTTTCTTCAATTATTACCAACTGTCTTACTGTACAAGGTTACTAACTTCACTGAAGTTTCACCGGTTGTCCCTAGGTTGTGCGAGATATAATTAAATTAAGTTTAAAAAAAAGCTACGTTTGTAGATTTCGATGAGGATGATGATTAATTTTTCATTTCAGAAAAAAGTTAAAGTAAGCGAAACTAACAAGAAAACGAGATGCATCGGCCGGGAATCGAACCCGGGCCGCCCGCGTGGCAGGCGAGCATTCTACCACTGAACCACCGATGCTCGTCCCTCCATGCTTTATTCATTGTATTAAAGAAAGATATGATCACTAAACAGTAATTTATCTTATTCAACATTTAGAAATAATTGAAAAACAAATGAACTCCAGTAAAACATAGCATACAACTAGTTAGTGTATGGTAGACGAGACATTACTCAGAATCATCATGTTGCTACGGTGCGTCAAAAACTCGCTGAAAGCTGACTCGCTGTATAAATGTTGAGTCATAATAATAAACTGATTTATCCTTCCAAGGATGAAATTTGGAACCCGTGCAAGCGGGTAAAGCAGGGTAAACTAGATAAATAACATTAAATATTTTTTATTGAAACAATGATAAATAAATAAAAAGCAACAGTAATAGTAACAACACTAAATAAATGAACAGTACATAATAGAAATAAGCGATGAACATGATTTGCTTCTTTCAAACTGATTATACACGTATTACACGACGCAATAAGTAATAACAAACTAATTCTAGTCTACTGCTGAACAATCATGAGTTAGTATAAATCACTGATAGCAATAATAGTCATTTCAACAACGGAAATATTTACTATTGTATGTTACTACCTTGTTTACGGATATTTATATATTCCCTCAACAATTTTATTGGTTTCAGTTACCCTACTGATTAACTCTCCCGAAAGAGTGTGGCAGTCTTAAACGGCATTGAGATGGGAGGTGGTCTCAGATCCATGTCGATGTTTGTGTACTCTTTCATAAGCCGCTTGTTACTCGACTGCATTGAACCATGCCCACGTTGACCCGGCTCTCTGACTGGAATCCCATTTCGCAGCTTCTCATGCTGATGCCTCATGTACGCATTACCCGGCTTTCCAAACACCCTGAACTTTTTCATCGGCGGATGAGCGTGATCTGGAACATTCTCCTTTACTTTGTACATTTTAAGATGTTGCAGGAGTGAGGAGTCGATTGCTTTGATCTGGTTCTGTGGAGAGAACACAGCTGTTGCCTGGGTGGGGTCTGATGGTTTGGACACCATCGCTAATATTGGGTTAAAGAGGCCATTTTGTGGATAGACCAACGACACCTCATCTGTGTGGCTTGATGGAGGAGGTTGCAAGATAATGACCTGATTTTCTTGTGAATTTGATGATAATTGAGGAGTAGTTTCTGGCATCGCACTTGGGGAACTGACCAATTGTTGATAGCTATTGTATTGTTGTGATTGTTCGGCCAGGAGGTTATTAATTTGAGATAGATTGTTTTGATAGGAAGATCCTGATCCAGTTGTAGCATCATCAGCCGAGAGTATCTGACCATAGGCATGCTTCATATCATTAACTAGTGAGGTATCAAAATGAATTGGGAGATGTGAGCCATGTTCATGTATTTTATCTTTGTGAACAGTCAAGAATGGTTTTCTTAGTAAACTGGTATCAATTGAAAGTTTGGGTAAGGGTGGAATGATATCACTTGTTTTGCCAATGTTAGATATGTAGGGTATTTGAGGATTATCTTGAGGTTGATGACCAAGAACTGTTTGAACTTGAACCTGTTGACTTTCATATTCTTGACTATTCGTAATAGGAAGATAAACATTAGATTGTCCATTTGTTGCACTTCCTTGTTGAGCAAGTTTGACAATATTCCCATTGAAATCTACTGCGTTGGTGTAGTCAAAACCTTCACTCTTACCAATGGCTTTATCATGGTCAAAGGTGTAGGTTTTGGTTGAACCTGGAAGAGTGATGTCTTTACTTCTGTAGATTTCCACAGAAGGACTCAGATTCTTCCAGGGATAGTTACTTTGAACAGGTTCTTTATCGATAAATTTGTGACTCTGGATGTCTTCCAAGAAAGCGAGCTGTTTCTGCGTTTTTGAGGTTAAGTTTGCTTGGGACAATATCTGTTTGTTGGTTGGAGGTGACGAGAAGTATTTACTATCGTCAGTTTGTTGTTGATGGTAGGATGTTGCAAGGTGATAATGAGGAGGAAAATGAGATGGTTTACTAACTTCTTCTTTATGGAATCCAGTAATAATGTCAGAATCAAGTTTGGGTACTTTGAATGGTTTCTTTTTAGAACCACCTTGATCATTTCCAAACTTGACACTGTAGCCCACGTTAAATGATTGACTCTGTGCATTTTTTTCATGTCTAGGAGAACTTGGACCAGGACTATGATGGTTTATGTCTTGGTTAGAATGTGAAAAACTAATTGCTTTTTCTGAATTTACTCTTTCAGTGCCTGGGTGGATGGCTTGTGTGTAGGCTTGTGGTTTCGGCAACTTATGAACAGACTGATGAGAGTGACTTACATGCTTAGTTCTAGTGGGTGAGAGTCTAAATGACTGTGGGGTTGGTTTAAGTCTGGAGTTGTTGACATCTCTGCCACTACTACTAGACCCATGTTTGAATTGAGTTGTAGGGTGTTGTACCTCAATCTTATGCTTGGTGTCAGTGAAGACAGGTTGAGCATAGGTCTGTTGATAGATTGCTTGATGATTGGGATGCGGTTTAGATGAATGGCCACGTTGGGCAGGTTGCACCGGCTGTAGACTTTGATGACTTTGTTCAAAGAGAAATGTTGATGTTGCGTGGCCAGAGGATGGTGCTGAAGAACCAGATGATTTTCCGTAGATAACTTCATCGTTGGATTCCAAATGGGGAGATGCTTGATTGTTTGTTGATTGGTTCAATGTGTATTCCTCAGTTTGAGAGCTTCCAGAATAAGAATGTGGGTTGGAAATAAAATCATATTGTGCTGTGGTGTAATAATTCGGGGAAGGGCTTTCATGTAAAAGCGATGAATGGGATTGGTGTGGGTTATGAAGCTGTTTATGATCTGTATTCAGCCTGAACTTAATTAAGCTTTCAGCTTCCACTTCAGGATGAGCTGGATCTCTGTGAATTACACTGGTAGAGTAACTAACTCCTTCCCGACGGTTGGTCTTGAGTGATGTGGAGATTCTTTCATGATTTGCAGGTTTGCCTGTTGCTACTTCTGTGTCACAAGTAACGCCGACGATAAACAGTGCGATTAATATCTGAAACAAACAAATTATTTTTATTCACTTTCGAAACAAAAATTAATAAACACTGATTTCTTATTTTTGATAAACTTATTATTGACTTATTACCATGTTTATTATTCCAAATTGTATACTTTATTCGATAAGTCGGTGAATGTTGCGTTCACTAATTATCGTTCAAGTAATGCCAGTTCAGTTGCGATGATAGAAGAAAGATATCAGAATATGATTGGATAGCATTGTTCTTCTGGATGTGTTGAAATCGAGTACCGCTAAGGTACTTTGCATAAATCATCTAATAAATTACAATGACTTTCATGTCGTTTGCTGTTGTGAGTTTGAATAAATGTTGGCATTGTTTTATTTGCTCTACATTTTATTTATGAATATTTCAATTAATTTATGTCGCCAGGTTAATAATATACAAATATAGTTTTAAATAAATTATTTTAAAATGGTGAATTATATTTTTAATAAACGACAATTTGAATTAGCATAGAAATGATATATCGAAATAATTTTAAAAAGTAGGTAAAGTTTAATGTTGGCACCATATATTGCATAAATGTTATATATTAATACAAATTAATGCTATTGATTATATTGGGAAATTGTATGAAAGAAACTTTTATTATGTGTTTCGTTGAGTTTGGTCACGATGTGTCAAATATTTAATGAATTGAAAGAAATTTATTTTAACATTTGCTTTTTTTAGTTCAAGCCAACAATGTTTTATACATAAATAGCAGAAGAAAAATAAGAAAATCTTTTATTATGTTGATATAAGCTTACTTTACCATTAATTAATTAATAATTAAACTTTTTTGATTTGTTGTTTGTTATTTTATAATTAATTTGATCAATTCGGCTTGAAGTTAGAGTTTCAGATAATTTGTCTGCCACCTATAAATAGAAAGCCGTAACTTGTTCCAATTCAATTATAGTTTATTTACTTTTTGATTGGTTTAAAGATTAAAAAAAAAACATAATTATTTTCATAAAAATGCCGATCTCAATCACATTACTTACTGACATAAAACACAAATAATTAGACTGTCAATTATTTATTCAATTAACGCTTCTTAATTAATCTGAAATATTTTTTAAGACAGGTGAGCATATAGGTTGCGTCCGTCGTGCTCGTTGTTTGCATTAGCCAGATTAACGCTAAAGAAACAAGTAGAGCACAGCCGGACACGCGCGCCGAACACGAAAGCGATTTTAATTGCGCCCGATGATTAATTAATACTTTAACGACCGGATGCTACAATTACAAGATCTGGATGCGTTCTAATAAAACTGCATGTGATTACGTGAAGATCAATCGATTAGTTATGTTATTTCTGGAGCGTACTGCAACCATGCCGGATGCCGACACCGTACTTGACCTCCGTTCCATTATACTACATCAACTACCTGGGTTATTATTAAAGATTTTAAGAGCGAAGCAAAAATCGATTAGTAACTCTAATTTCTGTTGATCCAACTTGTAATATGCAATTAATTTAACAATTAGAGACGAATGGCAATTGTAATGGCAATGGGTTAATTATAATTATAATAATTCATCTCAAGCCATGAACCATAACCACAATTAACCTTGTACATTGAGGTTACCTAAACAGAAATTACAGTTATCTATGTTATAATTTCTTGCGTATTTTTATCAAAATTAATGTTTGCAATGTTAACCTAGATCAGATTCTTTTAGTTCAATTTATTTCGAAGTTTTTTAAAGTGTTCTTACTCAAACATGTCATTTCTCTTGTCATAGTGACATTTTATTCCTTCTCGGGTAGCTTTCGGACATGTTTACTACTATATTGTGTAAAAAGTAAATTAGGCCTTTGTTGACGTCCAGACATTAATTTATCATTAGCATCTCAATGTTTTGGTCAAATAGAGAATTCCTAATTTGACAAAGTCATGGTAGGATTACTTAAAGTATTATCACAATTGATGGTTAGGAACGTGTGACAGATAAGTAGAATAGATGGAGTGTGTGAGTTAACAGTGTAGTAGGTAGAAAGTATTGACATTTGATGTGGTGAAAAGACGAGAAGAAAGATTGAATGGATGATTAAATGGTCTAAAAGGTATCAAAATATATAGAAATGTTAAGTTAAACGTTTGATTTTTTTGTTTTTCAGAGTATCGTTGAGTGTGGTCACGGGGTGTTTAATAACTTAATCATATCACTTACTTATTCTTGATTTATAAAACGTTAATATTTTCTGACTGCCTTCTTCAGTATAATTTTATAAATCAATAATAAGTAAATAATATAGTTAAGTTTTATCTACATAAATAATTTTCTTCTATAATCAATGTCACTCTAATGTGAAAGTTTTGTATACAATTGGTCAATGATTTTAGTTTTGTTTTAAAATTAAAACAAGAAGCAACATGTTATTGAATACGAAATATTCCAATTAATACTTACGTAGTTCTTCATAATCCTCCTGCTTTTTTTATTAATGTACCAACAATTTAAGCTAATATCACAGATAAACTTCGTTTTTATTTATTATTTTTATAGTATATAATTCTGTTCTTCCGCCTTAACACTGCGTTTGATTTCAAAGTCAAACTACACTGCTACTGCACAGTCGAAACACAGCAATTGAAATGATAGCTACTGCCTGATAATACCGTCTTTTAAGTTTATAAACATTCCCCTACTTTCTTCTCTTTCTTCTTCTTCTTCTTCTTCTTCTTCTCCTTTGAAGTATATGAAGTACATGATGCGAGACGTGACTACAATTGAACAAATAGCATAAAACTATTTGGCAATATAGAATCGATAGAATGGTATTAGATTTATAAAAGGCAATTTTATTGAATTGTCAAAAAATGAACATCAATATGAATGGCTGTATTAATTTAGTTAAAAAATGGATTTGGGTTTGACGGAGAAACATACCGTATGTCTTCATGCACTTTAAGTTTATGAAGAAGAGTTTTCCTAGTTTCAACTGCAACAATTTCCATTTGTGAAAATAATAATGAGGCTCCAAAATGAAAGTATTATTCGTATTGTTGTCGAGTTTGCACAGCATAAACGTCTTAGGAAAAAATGCATATTTAGTAACTAAAATGTAACAAAAATGATGATGTTCATCGCATTTCTCTCCTTTACACTGTTATAATAAGTGCTTCACTTTAGTAGCCGCATTCTTACTTTGAAGACTTCTAACCCAGAAGCCTAACAAATGAATCATAGTAGTAACATGATAGTTTCTTTTATGGTTTATAACTTGCACACACACATTCTATCTAAGATTCACATTCTAAATGTTCACTTATGTTGTTGTAAATAATAAAACATTTCTGCCAAAGCTCTGCCATTTCTGTTTCAATGCGTTTATCATCCGCTACCAGTAGCGACACTTTAGTACGCGCATTAACGTCAATTTACATAAATAGTTGCATAAAATGCATGCGCAGCAATAAATTCTTCATCTTTTTCTTAAATTGTTCTACTCACCTATGTGCACTTTCTTTGCGCCGTGATGATCTTTGATCAAGATTTGCGTGCATAATCATTCGGTTTCTAGCACTACGCGCGCATTGATATATTAATAATCATTGCACCAATGTAGTGATTTCTAAATTTCAGACATTGAGGCCAGATGAACATTGATGACAGATGCTTAATTGGCAAAAAGTGTTGTGGAAATACGCGCAAAGTTAACATAAATTGATATATTTATTTCGATTAAAAAGTGGCAAACCAGTAACAGTTTTTCTATTGATGTTTATTTTTTATTCAAAGTTTTCTCTGAGCAACAATATTCCAGTTTCCAGCCATTGTAGACATAGACATTAACGTATGGCATATTCTTTGCTTCGTTGGAATTAGATTAATAGCAATAAAAGTACGAATATTTTAAAGCTCACCTAATTATATTAAGTAATTCCTAACTGTTAATTAATATAAAATTCAATTTGTTTTAGTGCACTAACAGGGCTTAATAATAATTACCAATTTAGGTTGTTTAATTAAATTAATGCGGACCTAGTTTTAAATGATTTGAGACATCATTATTTCCAATTTTTGTAAAGCGCACAACAAGAGAATTAATAATAAATTGAATTGAATAGAAAAGTAAATGAACTTTTATCGTCACAATTGACTTGCGTCTAAATTCTAAACGGTTATTTTAAGCCATAGCCAACCTTATTTTTAGTGAATAAAGTTTGACAAAAAAAAAAACGAATACTTTCAAGTATTTACTTATTTCTGTCAATTTTGAGATACTTTGCGGCCGTAAACGAGCGAGAAAATGAAATTTCACCGCAACGAAGAATGTTGGTGCTTGTTGCAAATGATGCAAAAACACTTTGACTAGCAATGACAGACTTTCAGTGTCGCATTTGCAGTTGAACAGAATACCAATTCAGATTTTCTAATAAATAAAAACTATGAAATTTATATGATTCCCAATATGATTTAGCCAGTAAATAAACTCTGTGTCATCCAAATAAAAAACGTTGTGCCATTACTATTATAGTTTTGTATAAAAAGTAAAACAAAAACTAATTCAATATTTCAATCCATTTTCTCAGAAATTTAAATATATTTGTTGTTGAATTCTAATAAAAGTTGACACTGATTTTACAACTCTATCCTCACACAGGACTCTAGTAATATGACACCTATTTTTAAGGTCAGAGTACTCAATAAATATAAAATATTTTTCTTTTTTTTTTCAGCAATACAAGAGAAAAATGTGCCTAATATAAAATGTAGTGCAAATTGATATACGAGACGTATTTCTGCAATGAAAATAATGAATTAACTATAAATGTCAACGAAGCCTTCTATATCATTCCTTTGTGTAATCATTTCTTAAGGAAAGTGTAGTTGATTACATTGAAACGTTTAAGTTGACATTTAATCGCAGGTTTTCCATTTCAAGGAAGCACACATTTTACAAACTTCACAATGATTGCTTGAGTTCATGGCATCAAATTACAGTTCGTACAATTCCTAAACAAAAACCGACATAACCAGTAATTATATTAGAAACCGGCTGTCTTTTCTAATGTCCAATGTGTGTTACTTATTGTCGAATGGAATAAATAAAAGCGCTCGCTGCACGAGCGCGTTAATAGAATAATTTTGAGACTGACATTCCGCATTTCGATACGAAAGAATTGTCTCTAAAGTACCCGAAATTTGTTTACTCCAAACTTTTGTTTTATCCGTCCAATTGTAACTGAAATTAATTCAAATTACTTTCTCCACTTGACAATTACAACAACATTATAATAAAATGTTCTTCATTTGCAGTTAGCTGTGAGGTAATAAAATCCAAGCCTAGTTTTAAGAGCATTTAATTACAATTTTCTCATTGCTACTAGATGTCTACCGATTGTGAATGATTCGCGTTTGTCACGCAAAACTCGCATATTAGCATCGAGCAAAAAGTTGCAATCGGCACGCATGAAGCGCATAAATGATGTTTGATGATCTCTTAGCAGTTTTCTCTGATTTCAAGAAATGCCGTGTCTAATTAATGGATATTACACGCGTGGTAGGCATTAAAATAGCACGCATTTTCACCCGATTTCGATTAACGTATAGATAATTTCAGTCTTTATTAGATTTTTATTGCAGGCGTTTGGAATTTTACTTTTCATTGCTGTGCAAGGAATAGCTTCAACTATTAATTATATTGTTTAAGAAAATAGTTTTACATTAATTTTTATTACCTTCAACCTCTCATATGGTAGGAGAGGTATTTATATATTATGGTATATTATCCCAAAATAACATTTACTTCATATGCAAACTAGACCTAAAAATATGACCTTGAAGAATGAAATAAATATGAAAAATTAAGTTTTTCAACTTTGGATTATTCGTAAGTCTAAAGACTTTTTAGTAGTAGTTTAGTTCTACGTTCCTGCATTCACAAAAAATAAAATTTTTTCTCAAAGACTATATTACCACTTTTATTTTTTGAGTCTGACCGTTCGGTAACTGGGCGAGTCAGGTGGGTTTGAATTGGCGACCCACTGACTCGTTGCTAAGTGTGCTACCGAGGCAGCCAACTAGCACGTATAAGAAAATAAATATTTTACATTGAACCAATTTAACAAATTACAGAAAAATTTCTCAAAATTACAAAAAATACAAATTTTGACATCTTTTTTATAGTATTTTTAGTTCTTCTGACACTGATAGTTTTTCTGGTAACAATCAACAACAATCAACTTTAAGGATTAAAACATTTAGAAGATATTCTATTGTTTTCACAGAAATTAATGTTCTCGATCCCTTTATAAAATGACTTGCTTCAATGTAAACAAATAAATTATTGCAATTCTTTTTTTAAGTAACGCCATTGTCCGTAGCACAGTCGGTAAGTATTTGGGAGACGCGGCTTTAAATCCTACTGGGAGGTACATCCAATATAATATATATTTTTACCGATTTCAGTGTCAATAACTGCTATTAACTCTGGTAGTTGATGCAGTATAATGAAATAGAGAAGGTCATGTTTGATGTCGACATCCGGCATAGTGCAAAAATAAATTTCAAAAATGACGCCATTCTATAATTTACCAAGAACTACAAATTATACTCCTGCGCTGACATACCATTATCTCATCACCTACCTTACAAGCTGTTCCCAATTTAACATAATTCCACCTGCAAACGTGCTAACTAATTGCATAATAACACCTCATTTGCAAACCACCTCAAAAATTAAAACATTAGCGTGTCAAAAAGAAAATTGCTCAACTTTCTTTACCTAGATATTTTCCTCAATAAACAGCTACATCTTGTTAATAATTTATTTGAAATACTCATTGAATATAATAAGCACGGAAATGGTTATTTCGTATTTCTAACGTGAAACTAAAATTGAGTTTACTGACTCCAAATAATAAAACACAACTCTTCAATTAGCGCCAAGTGCGCAATGATTAAATCTGCAGAACGCGTGATTAACTAACACCAACAGCTTTTACTTTCATTTTTCGTGTGTCCGCTGAAGAATGTGGACGTTGATGGCGGCTTGGTGCACCAAGATCACGTTCACGGTCGTGGAATGTGTTGAAGTGTCAAGTCACCGCTTCAAACATGCAGCAGGTGCAATTGCAACGCGTTTTCTAAATGCTGCTTTTTATCCGCACTGCAAATATAAACATCGAGAGTGAATGCTGGCAGGAGAGCTACAGCTGCAAAGCTATATTTAAGTTGGACTTGTGCCGAGGAAAGGTGCCGCAGTAAGAAAAGAGCAAATGGAGACAATGGTCAGTGACAAATCGTAAGCAGTTTCTTGTCATGGATGACCTGTTGCATTAACTTTCAATTTTGCTTTGGATTTTGCACTTTCGACGTAGTACTAATCGTATTTAAATCGATGTTTACCTTTGAAATCATCATTAAAATATTGTTTGATACAAGAGAATGGAAAATGTATTATAAAATTTTATTTCATGTTTAAAATAAGAGTGAGATTAAAATGTAAATTAATATTGATTTATTTTATTACTTTACTTTACTTTATTACCTACACTAATTCTTCTATTTAGGTAGTCGAAAACATTAATTAATCCCAGAAACTAAAAATAATTGCAAAAATATCAAATTAATGTTAACTATTGAAAATGTGTTTGTAACTAATAGAGTATTACTGTGGCAGTGTTTAATTACTTTTCACACTCGTACAACAAAAGAAAGTAGTGTGAATTAAGATTAATGTATCAAAATTTAAGTAAAGTAATATATAAAATATGCAAATAACGTTAAACAAATCAATTTGATTGGTTTTAAAAATCAAACACGTTTGCTGCATTAATTGCAAACAACTTTCTGTTTCGTAAATTAAAATAGTCTTCATTACTTCAATTTATATTAATTAATATAAATAAGCTCTATAAATATGCTAAATTATAAGAAAATTCAAATGTGTGTTTTTATTTTATTATAGTAATTAAGACTAGAATTAAGACTAAATAAAGACTAGTTATTCTTCTATTTGCTGAGTCCGAAGAAGAAAGTGAAACGGCGGATCTGATTGTCTCATTACTTTTAAATACATTTAACTCAATTCGGAATAAATTCAGAATAGGAGTGGGGGCAGCGGTTTAGCACAAGTTTGCACGTTTACAAACTGTCAGATGCGCTTGGCTGGTGTAATAGATGGCAATTCATGGAAATTGAATGGGAGAGTAAAAGTAATTTTAGTTTATAAACTTGTACTTTGACTGATGATAGATAATAATCAAAAACGGGTAAAGGTCGATGACTTTGTATATGAATAATTGTATTGTACGTTTATTTATGTACAGAATATATTATTATTATTCAAAAGCGAAAAATAGAATTGACCAACATGGCATATAATCAAAATTTATTTCTGGTGGAAATAAAAAGTTACAATATTGGTTCAAAGAAACAAAATAATTTAGTTTATAACAAATGAATGAAAATTACCCTTCAAACTAGAAATCTAATTCGAGCCTCCCAGCTGAAGACTAGCTGGCTGTATCGAGTAAATAGATATTCTAGCAACTTATATGTTATAAAATAAACATACATATTTTATAGAATGTTATGTTTTATGTATTTTATATTAATATTTTTTTTTATATTAATCTATACGTAGATTATATCAAGATGTATATTTTAATTTAATTTTAATTTAGTTTCTGCATGATTCCAACCTGGTGAACAAAATTACAAAACTTGAGCACGGTAAAACAGAATTTGGAATATTTATACTACGCACATATGGCAAAAGAGTACAAACATTATACAAAGAGTAAGTTTTAAAGATTACATTAATAATTAAGAAAAGCGCCTAGTCGGTAATAACATCGACTTTTCAAATTTTAAAAAGACATTTTAAGATTTAAATAAGGAACAATAATTTATTCTTCTTATCAATATATAAACACTATACTATTAATAAACATATATTCTATTTTATATACTATGTATTTTTTTATGATAATCTCTTACATAACTAGAGATTGGTGAAATGAGTGTGAAATCTACTTTTTACCTACAAAACCCGGGTTTATTTTCCGGTCAGTAAGATGAAAAACAAGGCACCTTAAAAAGAAAAGAAGATTTAAAATTCAGTTGTGTGGCAATAACCCATGCTGTACATAGAAGTTAGATTCTGTTAAATAGTGGCTACCAAAGAGCTCCAGTAGCTTGTCTGAACCAACCTGCCGCTCCCGAGCTATAGTCTACCTGCTCTACACGGCTGGTGCTATCAGTGCGACCATGCGCCGTGGACATGGTAACACTCCCATAACCATCTAATAACATTCATATTGGTAGAAGTTCTCTTTACTCATAGCAACGCAAGTGGTCTACCTTGCTGAATCACATCTAACACGGTCATACTGACACTTGACACGTGCTTGTGTCGCTGCCTTTGACCAGCTCTATTAAGCTGGTTCACCTGAAGCAAGGTAGACTACTAGCGTTGCTATGAGTAAGGAGAACTCCTACCACTATGAATGTGATTAGATGGCTATGGGTGTGTTGTTGTACCTACGAAAGTGTAGTCATAACTACCGGTGCTCGGAGGCGGCAGGGTGGTTTAGACGAACACCTGGAACTTTTCGGTAGCAACCATTTAGCAAAATTTAACATCAGAAGTGGGATCTAACATCACAAACAGAATCTAACAAGTACACCATAAATTTATACTGAATTATAAATATATAAGCAATAGACAATACCTGTCAAAACCAGGAGATAAAAAAATGTATTACTTACATTAATTAAATTGATAACTTCAAAAAACCGGTACCGGTAATAGAACCCGGGTCTTCTGCGAAAAATAAATAAACCCAAGTATTTAAAGTGATAACCTAAAAAACTGTCTTCCGGTACCGGGAATCGAACCCGGGTCTTCTGGGTGAGAGCCAGATATCATAGCCACTAGACAATACCGGACGAAGCCAAGAAGTATTGTGAAAAATAAATGGATCCAAGTATTTAAAGTGATAACCTAAAAAAACTGCCATCAGGTACCGGGAATCAAAGCCGGGTCTTCTGGGTGAAAGCCAGATATCATAGCCACTATACAATACCGGGAGGAGCCATGAAGTATTGCGAAAATAAATGAACCCAAGTATTTAAACTGATAACGTAAAAACCTGCACTAGACAATACCGGACGAAACTACAAAGTATGGTGAAAAACAAATGAACTCAGGTTATTTAACTGATAACCTAAAAAGATGCTTTCCGGTACCGGGAATCGAACCCGGGTCTTCTGGGTGAAAGCCAGATATCATAGCCACTAGACAAT
>JAODIE010000011.1:0-84536 GCA_027575565.1 Diploeciton nevermanni
CATAAGCTCCGCCCCTTTGGACATATACCCCCTAATTTCCACATTTTTTGGAATTATGGCACAAACTTGGTGGCAATTTTTAAAGAGTGAAGCAAAAAAAAATTCTTTACAATTTCAACTTTCAGACTCAATTATTTGGTGAGAAAATCCAAAAAGACGCGAAAATCTGACAGGAGCACGTGGTTGTGACGTCAGACGCAACATAAGCTTCACCCTTTGAACATATACCCCCTAATTTCCACATTTTATTGAATTTTAATCTAAACTTGGTGGCGGTCTTTAAAGCGCGAAGCAAAATATAGCAAAAGGCAATATAGACTCCGCCTCTTTAAACGTATACCCTTCAATTTCCATGTTTTTTCGAATTTTCTCTGAAACATAATGGTATACTTTGAATAATAGTACTGTAGTTAGGCACGGAGTAATGGTGACTGGACGCAATACATTGTTGGAGTTACGCCAAACTAAACACTAACAGACTCGCGGATACTTCGTTTACCTGTTATCTATTATTAAAAGAACTGAAGGTGGAGGCTGATGACTTAAGTGCATTAGGAAAAAATCAGTTTGGCTTCCGGGCAGGGTTAGCCACAACGCACCAAGCAATTAATCTTGCTTCCCAGTTGAGAGTTGCAGAAGCGCTTGGAAAGTAAACTTTAATAGCTTTTGTTGATATCAAACAGGATTATAATTTTGTAGACAGAAATCGTTTAAGAGAAAGAATAGTGAAGCACAACTTTAGCAGGGCCTTAATCAACAATGAGGAAAGATAATTTCAAATAAATAATTTCTTGTTACAATGAGAAGCTACTTTTCTTTAATGAAAGTTGCCATTGATGGTCTTCTCCTAAAAGCTTATACCTTCCCACATCTTTTTAACATATTTCTGAGAAATTTAGATAAGAAAGTCGAAGCGGCAAACAGAGAAGTGAAAGTATTGCAGTTTGGGAACGATACTGTTATAATTGTGACAGGCAATAGAAGGACTCATACTCGGCATGTTCTAAGTAGAGCCTTGGTAGACTATCTAAAAAACAGAAATTCTGGAAGTAGGGAAGCGAAAAGAGCCAAATATATTAGTATTATTTTCCATAGAGATTTAAGCTGGAAATATATTAATTTTAGGGCGGAAATAACACACTGCTCTATTTTCAGATTGAGTCGTTTCTTCCACAGTAGAAAATTATCATTTAGAATCAAAAAATCAGTTCTGCCATATACCCGCAGTTAATGTTTTGAACTACCAGACCCAATCGCTCTCGCCCATCAGAAGGGAATTGACATTCAAGAAAAACTGAAAAGATCAGCACTGGCTTCTGCAAGTTTGGTTGCTAAGCTAATGCCCCAAAATTATTTTCACCCCTCTTCACAAATTAAAAGATTGCACCAGCTACTAAAGTCCAAGCAAGAAAAAACTGTCTTGGGGCTTGTACTCCGAAGCGTTTATCTCAACAACCTAGAAAGAAAAACCTAGTATAGTTACTACTCTGTCTCACGAGAATCAATTTTTCAAGTGCAACGCTACAGTGTTGGCAGCCGTGTTGTGGCCTTGCCTGGCTTGGGTATGTGATGAATAACCTCAACAAATTTGGGATATCTGAGCGTAACCGATAATCAGTAATCTCAAGAAAAAACAAAATACATTACTAGAATGACGACAAACAATAAAAGAACAGTTTACGTTGGTGGATTAGCTGAAGAAGTCGATGAGAAAATATTAAACGCAGCCTTTATTCCATTCGGTGATATAGTAGACGTCCAAATACCTCTGGATTATGAGTCTGAAAAACACAGGGGATTTGCATTTATTGAATTTGAGAATGCTGAAGATGCTGCAGCTGCAATTGATAATATGGTTAGTATTAAACTGGTTTATTTGTTTCAACCAAACACCTATTGAATTGTTTAGAATGACTCCGAGGTGTTTGGCAGAACAATAAGGGTTAATTTGGCAAAACCACAACGAATCAAGGAAGGTTCAACCAGACCAGTGTGGTCTGAAGATATTTGGCTACAGGAACATGCTGGAGAGACAATCAATAAAACATTGTCAAATGATGTCACTGATGAAGTTTCTGATTTGCAACCAAGTACTGCAGATAAAGCAACTGAACATGAAAAGGAAAAATCTAAAAAGAAAGTTAATCCACAAGTGTACTTTGATGTTAAAATTGGAAAACAGGAAGTGGGCAGAATTACAATGATGTTGAGAGCTGATGTTGTTCCAAGAACTGCAATGAATTTTAAATGCTTATGCACACATGAGAAAGGATATGGATTCCAAGGAAGTTCATTTCATAGAATCATTCCAGACTTTGTAAGTGACAATAATTATT
Source organism: Diploeciton nevermanni (assembly GCA_027575565.1). Classification (NCBI taxonomy): domain Eukaryota; kingdom Metazoa; phylum Arthropoda; class Insecta; order Coleoptera; family Staphylinidae; genus Diploeciton; species Diploeciton nevermanni. The sequence goes on from JAODIE010000011.1 coordinate 2,337, forward strand.
ATTTAGATTATCAAATGGTTTATATTTTATTTCTGTAGATGTGTCAAGGTGGAGATTTTACTAACCATAATGGAACTGGAGGAAAATCAATTTATGGACGTAAATTTGCTGATGAGAACTTTGATCTGAAGCATACTGGCCCAGGCACTCTTTCCATGGCAAACTCAGGACCTAATTCAAATGGATCCCAGTTTTTTATTTGTACTGCAAAGACTGATTGGTTGGATCATAAACATGTTGTGTTTGGGCATGTGATAAGTGGAATGGACGTTGTACGGCGAATGGAAAGATGTGGAAACAAATCAGGAACACCTTCTGAGAAAGTTGTTATATCTGCGTGTGGGGAAATACAATAAATGTTTTTTTCAGTGAAACCAGGGAGTTTCAAATTGTATGCATTTGAAATCTTATTTACTTTCAACTGTAGAATACATTTTAGACGGTCTAATAAGCAACGCGAATACCATTGGTTTTACTTAATTAAACATTGAAGAATTTCATGCAGTGTATGAAATTCTTCAATGTTTAATTAAGTAACTCAAGGATACATTTTAAAATGATCAAACTTTCCACCAATCTGGGTTTCGAAAAGCTTGTTGTTTCAACAGTTTTAAGTGCTTCTCTTTGGTCTGCAACTTGAGATCTAGTTAATTGGCCTAAAGTACAAACTCTAACCTTTCCTTTCTACTTCGTTTCCTCTAAATCACTATCTCTAGCCGATCTAGAATTAGTTCGCTTCGTTTAGTTCGCGCATACCAATAAACTTTGCCGCGAATATTGTGCTCCTTGCGAGTTTTTAGGTTCTCCGTTATTGGTAAATCTTGGCCGGGTATTCCTTGGCAACACCTGAATACTTATTCACTCACCACATGTCACTATTTCATGAATAATGTATCATCTTCACATTGCTACCAGAATTTATACACGGAAATTTATCCTTGAATGGTAAGGATTATCGCAGTTGAAAAAAAGAGTTTTCTCCAATGTGTGCTGTACAAATTTATTTAAACTTTGATAAGAACCGACTGGCATCCGTAAATGTACTTGAAATCAATTGATTTGAAGTAAATCAATCACCAGATTCAATTTATCACGAAGCCTTTAGAAGTGTCTTCTTCATGACTTGTTTCAACAGAGGTATAAAAAAATCCGATATGCTGTTGCCTAGCGGCTTCATAATGATGTGCAATAAAAAAATGCAAGAGCAACAAGCAGTTGTCTCCACTCTCGATTGCAAATTGTTCGTAATCGTATCTTCGGGGTGTAATTTTTATTGTGCTCAGTAGGCCGAGAAAATGAGAGAGGAAAGCCGCCAAATCCAAGGGAATGAATGGGCGCGCACTGAAGATAATCGCACGCACAGGATAGAAAGGACGCAAAAGGAATAGAATCGCCCGCGCGAGATGACGCCGGACTGGAGGCGGCGGTGGCGGCATCGGCGGGCGCCTCAGTACCGCCAGGACTATCGGCGTCGTCGCCACGCGCCCGCCGCGTTCGTCATCTGCGATCGCAGTTTGGCCAATCCGGCGGCACTCGCCTAATTGAGTTTGAAAATTATCAACAAAATTCGAGTTTTGAGAAGTGAAATTACCAGCATTCTAGTGCGTGCGTCTATGAGACGCCGTGAGACGTATACTTGAGTTCAGTGACTAAAAATTATTATTTAACTTGGCGGCCGTTATATTTTGGTGAGTATAGAATGGAATTGATTAACATATGAAAAGAAATTAATTATCTTAATAATTATTACTGAAAAACATCAACAATAATATAGGATAGATGTGTGTTTATTTGTTTTTGTTTTGCATCATGCATTGCTTGGAATTGCCTGGAAATGCAAGATGAACAAAATGTACAAAGCGGGACGCATCTGCACGTTACCTTTTCATAATCTAACGTCTATTGGAAATTTCATTTGCTGTTGGAGCTAGATGCGTTTTATCCTAGCTCCAAGCGCCATTTGCATAGCAGTTAACGATTCGAATCCTTTTTGCTGCTTGCCCCGCAGATGTTGCAAGTCAACGAGCAGCAGGTGAAAGTTATTCACCTGTGCGATAATTAAGTGAAAGTTGCTATAGTTCAACTTATATAAACACATTGAATTCGTGTAATATTTTCTTTATAAGTAGTTAATGTTGAAATTGCTTGGTACTCACATTGCTGCAGTAATTTAATTATTCAAATGGGTTTGCAAGAATCCTTCAAATGCTATTTTACATACTCTTTATTTGCAAAATTGTTGATTAATCGTCGGATTCGCAACCTTCAAGAAGTTTAAACGCGTGATATTGCCACATTATTCATGGTAAATACGTATTTGTTTCAACATACTTCAACCCTCGCAATAATTCGCCCTCGACGAGAGAGAGCAAGATCAATTAATTAAATTGAAGAGCTAAAACTTAAGCTTGAAGTTTCGTTCACTGTAAGAACGCTTCAAGTTGGCTTCACAGACTCACCATACGCAAATCAAATCAAAATAAATTACACTTATATTTCGCCCGAATGCGTTGCTCTTCCGTAAACAGCATTGCATATAAATTGATGTCCAAATAGATCGATAGCATTGTTAGTTGTTTAGATAAGCACCTGTTTAGATAACTCAATCAAGATGAATCGCGAGAAATGTAGCGGTGTCATTCGGCGTGTTAATAAAACGCAGCGTGAAGGACACAAGATACGCCAAATGACTGCTCGATTGATGATTAGATATTAAAGCTTGTTTCGCTTAGGCAACGCATTTTTTCGGGGTAGTCGCATCAAGTTAATTTGCGCCGCCTCCGAGAAGAGACACAATGTGGAGTAGGATCGAGACTGCCTTTGAGTCGACGACGAAATTAATGTTTTATTCATTGATTCAGCCACGAAATCGTTGCATAGCACAAATTCCTAGGTGTGGGGCGTTTTATGTAAACCGGATCTTCACAGCGCAAGAAAAGAAATTGTGACTATACCACCTCGTGACTCGTGATGCAGCTTAGGCATTAACCGCACACCAGATACGGACAGAGATCCTTAAAAAGTAGAAAAAGAATTAAGCATTTGAATAAGTCCAAAATGCATCTTAATCCAGGCATAAAACAAAGAAGAAAGTCATAAAGAATTTAGAAACTTGATAAAAAGATGATGATGAAATCAGAAGCTAGAAAAAATTGAACGACAAAAACTTTTTTACGTTTTTCCACTCATGCCTAAATTTCCCAAGTTATCGCAAAATAGTAAAACATGAACATCTGGTAAAAAGTAATGAAAAGTGTACTTAACCTTAATTTGCATTCGACTAATAAAATATCTCCTCATAAAGCAGTCAATCTTTTATAATAATTTTAATAGCCACTCATCTGTCTCTGAACTACCTGCTTCACGAACTATAAAATCCCTCCATGCTTGACGTACAAGTCTGCACTTACAATAAATTTCAATTGAAGAGCTTATTATCCCAACACTCTTCTTTTCTCTCATCGTCTGCGTTGTTTTTCCAGCGCGCTGCTGACCCAAATATTGGGCACCCTTCGTTTTAATGTACATATAAAATAATTTGCAATTCGATTTACCCTTGCGCTCGCCGCCGCCACTGGCGCGTCGATGTCGTCGAGAGTGATCTTACGGATTGGAAACCCGGCACGAAGTTGATTTAATTTGAAGTCGCCATGGCGTTGCGAAAAAGAAGAAGATGCTGAGAGGAAGGCTTTGGAAGACAAACAAACAAATTTATCCTGCAGCCCAACGTAGTCAAAATAAAAAAAGAAACGCAAGCAAAATCGAATTTGCTCGAAGAGCACAATCTGTGCTTTTAGTAGCCGACATCGTGATTTGATTTAATATATTTCAAAAATTAATCAATAGTTTATTAATTGAGAAAAAAAAACTAATTTTCTGGATTTAATGATATTTACTAATTGGTAATTTAAAATTTTTTTTCGTTTTCAAATATTTAATCAACTGAAACTCTATGCGTTTCTGAAATCCTAGAGTAGCTATTTTGAGATAAGTGTGGAATTAGATAGTAAATAGAATTTTAAAAATAATGAAGCGTTAAATTCAATAAAAAAATAGGATAATAATTTGTGATGCCTTAATGGAATTTCAGATTAAAAATTAAACGAAAGATCTGGATGATTCCAAGTAGTCAATTTGACGAAATAATCCTAGAAAAGCTAACAAAATTTATTTTGATCAATTTTTCCTTTTTGTTTTAATTTCTTATTTTAATAGAACTAACTGCTGACTTATTTTTTTTTTCTTTTCGTTTTCTTTGACTCATATTTAATGATGCAAAGAAATTCCCGGTCTTTTAAAATTTGGCTCTAGTCAAACACTTTCTATTGTTCTACATTGTTCAGTGATACGCAAGGAAACAGCTTTTCTAAGCTTCCTATTAAAGCTAATACAATATCCTAAGCTTACACACGCTTTACTGTACCTGCGTGCGGGCTCAAAACTAGTCGTTTTTGCGATTAATTCTCTCAAATATTGCCGAAAGCCGTCACAAAGGACGTTTCGTCCAACAAAACGTATCATATGCGTGTCCCGACCTAATGTAAAATAGAATAGCTCCAAGTACATCCTTCACTTGCACGGAATACAGCGTACCGATTAAAGAGACCCACTTCCCGTGAATTCATCATTGTGCGCGACAAGAGAGCAAAATTACAAATTGTTTCTGCACACAAAACACTTTGGAAAATTGTTGTAACGGATGAGCAACAACACGCATTTATAAATGCTGACATTAATTAGTAAATTCGAAGAAGGTCACCGCATAAGTGGGTTAATTAAGACGTTGCGTGCGCAAAGGTTTAATGTGATTCGCAATAGCAAGCAAACAAACTAGCGCACCCCTACATAGACCACAAGTTGAATTAATTTTATAAATATATAACACATAAACATATAATATGGAAGCCTCGGAAACAAGTACCAAGATTACATCTTCTCCAGTCAATCTTAGAAGAATATAATATATTTAAGAAGAGACTAATTCAAAGTTTATTCCTCATCTCTAAATTAACAAAATGAACAGGAAATACTTTTCATTGTTTTAAAAACCCCCCACACCCGTACAACTGTTTTTCCGGAAACACATAAAGCATACGTGCACAGTTGAATGCATCCTAAATTTCCATCATTGCAAACAAATTAATTAAACTTTATAACGATTTCACACACAATTGAGACATTAATTGATAACGTTGCTGTGTGGTGAAAATAAGAAAACTTGTTGAAAGTGGGCGTTTTTACAATGAGTAAAACATAAACTATAATAAATTATTCAGTGCAATTGTGCAACCATACTTCTGCTTTGTTTCGAAAAAAACTTAACCAGAAACGTGAAATTGTTCTAAATCTTACCAAAAGCCTGATGTGGTCATTTTCTCGAGTTTTTTTTTTTATCTCCAAAAACGTGGACCCATGGATATAAATTTCTTCTTTTTTATATTTATCACTCTGCAGGCATCAACTAAATGGCTCTGTGCCAGTTATGTCAATGCAAAAAATAATCAATAATGGGCCAGTTGTGGTGACTTCCGATCGTACGACTGTTTTGTTTCAATGCCAAGTTTATATTTTATTTTAGCTGTTGTCACTTTTTTCCTTCCTCGCGTAAATATCTACAACGATCCAATTTAATACGAGCGCGTATCAACACGATTCCTTAAAGACCTCAGGCGCATTGAAGCTCGTTTCCAAGGAGTTGCGATGAAATTCATTAAATAGCAACCGCAATTAATGTAACCTATTTATCTCTAATTACGCATCGATTACGTTTCGTAATATGCGTGTTCAATTAACAGATAATTGCAAACGACGTTTAGAAGTACCTTCTACATTTATTTCATATTCACATTTCTCTCTTGTTTAATTAGTTTTCTGCTATTGATTTCATAAAAAAAATTAAATTCCGAAGTGTCTAGAATTACTAAAAACGAAGAGAAATGATTGACGTCAAATCAACATTTCCCTACGCGTAAACCCAGATAAGGGTAAAGTATTGTTAACATTATTTGAAAAACAATGACTATATATGAGATTTCCTTACAGCTTTCGCTAAATCTGGGGTAAATTTTCAGCACATTTTCAAGCAAACAACTTAGATCAAAACCTTCTTGGCAAGTTCACATTCGATATTTATCAAATCAGGCGTTGAGAAAGAAAACTGGGCGAAGAAATATAAATTAGCTAAGTTAGAAATATTCTAATATATGATACGCAAAAATAATAATAAATGTCAAAATTGTGTAATTATTTTTTGCCATAGTTTATTATAAAATTGTCTGAAAAAATATATTTTATGTACTTTATCTAACTACTCGATTAAGTTCTGGATTTTTCAGCATGTAAATCTAGGTGAAACTCAGTCTCACGGAAATTATACAGAAATATTTCAAACCGTAACTTCTGATTGTAACAAGCGAATGAATAATTTCAGTAACCTCACTTTTTTTAACCAGCTTTACGTAGCTCTCTACAACTCATCAAGGAAGTCATCTAGTTTTAATTACAAGAACTTGAAGTTTTATTGAACAAAATTGTCAACTGTTATAAAATTTAAAATTATTGTTTAACATGATCATTTTATATCATAGCGTCATCTACAGAAATGTAGTACTTTTCTGAATATCCATTTCTTCCAATAAAACCTCGGCTGCTGCCTTTGGCGAGAGACGATGCCGTTAAAGAAATCAATTCCGAGAAGGCTTTTCGCAGAGTCTTAAACTTAATCTCTTTTTGTTACAAATGACAATATGTTGTTGGGCAGAACGAAATCTACTTTACGTATCCGTCAAACACCAGAAAGAAAATATAAGTTATATTCAATCATCTATTATATCCTAGGATAAAAGTGCAAAATGAATTACACAATTTCAAAGTCAAACATGTTCTGAGTTTCAAGCCATAATTTATTTTGTATTGACCTGAATTTTGTTCTCTTTATAAACTTATTATATTTTAAACTGTTTTCTCGACATTTAACATATTTGCGAGTTTCTGAGTGACATTAAAACAAATTGAACAACTCAATACGCCGGAAAAAACATTTTCTTGCTGAAATTGGCTAAAATGTCTCCGGGAAAATGCCAGCACTTGCTTTAGTTAAATACCTTGAATTTTCCTAGATCTTCCCGCCGCAGTGAAAATGTAACGTAATTCTAACGTTACGTACTCATTTCGGTTCTGAAGATGGACGCATGATTCCGGTTCTATTCCAAAAATATTAAAGGTCGTTTGCTCATCTTGAAGTAAACACGAATATCCTCTGGTGACAAATGTTGAGCAGAGAAAATATCCATGTCGTTTGGATTTATCGAAGATGATAACTTTTTTAATTATTATATTACTTTGGCGCAGAATTGCTATGAAATTAGTTTCAATGAAAAGAATAAAATCATATTCAAAGTTAATGTGTTTATAAAAAACAATCAACACTCTGCAATCTAAAGAGAACAAACTAAAAACCAGAAATACGATTCTCACAATTGAATAGCATTCATTGAAACAATTACGAACTGGATGAGTTCCGTAACTTCAGCCCGTAATGGAAATAAATGATTAACAACCCAGTAACAATCGGTTATTTATACTCTTAAGTGTTTCGCATTATTTTTTGCAACTCCACTTGTTTTAAATAATACCAAGTAAAAACAAACAAAAACCGATTTAGATATAATAAGTGTTTGCATCACCATATTCTAATTACCATTTTCATTATAAGCTTTGCGGTCGCTAACTTTGCCACATAAATTATCCCTTGTCTGGCAGCTTTTGTTTAGTGCAATTTTTTTTATTATATGTTACGGCTTTGATGATGTTTTCAGCATCGTGTTTACGATATGATCTCGACGTCTTTATGGGCCTTAATTAAACTTGAGGGATGAATTAATGCGGCCAGAGTGGAGAGCTCAACCATATCGATGTGAAGCGAAGGCAAACTTCCGCTTGTTTCGGGAAGCACTTAATATGAAGCATGAAGAAGAAGCAAGAAGGATGAGATTGCTGCAAGACGTGTTTGATGTGAAAAAATAACGTATTCATTTTAACGGATTGAAATAAACGCAAAGAATTTCATTTTCAACAAAGTCAGTAGAAATTAGAATCTCGACGCATCTTTTCATATTCCAGGTTTTCACCAAGTAAATTGAGCTGATTGCTTCCAACATCCACGAATTTGTCCAAACTGCCGCTAGCAAGATGCACACTTCTGAAGCGACTGAACAAATCTGTCAATTGTGCTCCGAGCACAAGTACTTTGCACTAATCATGGTGGTAGTCGTCGCCATCGGCTGAAGGGAGGTGGGAAAACAATAACAATGACCTGAATGCCGCTTTCTTTTTTGCAATTCGTTTTTGTTACGCATTTTTTTGCCATATGGAATTTTCTCAGAGTAGACAGTGATAAAATTAAGTTGATGTAGGTTGAAAAAAATATTTGTTCACAAAGAACTGGCTTAGTACAAAGAGTTAGTTCATGGGCGTTAAGTAGAATTAACATTTTCAGCAAACAGTAGAATTGCGTGGTAGAAAAGATAAAAATTGAGAATACTAAAGCGAAGTTGACACACTAAGTTTATACAGTATTTGCTCTCGAGGCGGTAACTTTCGTTAATAGTATCACCATCTAAGCTTGACTAAACTTAATGCGACGGTGAAACATCAACTAGTTATGTTAATAGCTAGCAGCCCTGTTCCGTAGCTCAGTCGGTGACAGCGGGATGCATATTCTGAAAACACGGGTTCAAATATAATATATATTCTTACCGAATTCAATCCCAACATCTGCTAATAACCCTGGTAGCTGATGCAGTATAATGAATTAGAGGAGAGCAAGTTCGGTGTCGGTATCTGGCATGGTACTACTGTACGCTCTAAAAATAAAAAAATATAAAAAATAATGATTAATGGTAGAAATAATTTGATCTAAAATAATGAATAAACTTTCAATTTTTGAAAGTACAACAGTAACAAATCCTTGTATTTGCAAACATACATTTACAATATCTGCATAACATCCGTAATAAAAACTGTCCTTTTGTTAATAATTTGTTCACTATTTTTATATTCTGTTAATAACATTATTATAGGCATTTCTAAATTAATCGCAACATAAAAATTATACAAATTTATTCCTCAATAAGAAAAGGCCTCCAACAGTTTTATAAAAGATGTTTCCGTACAGTTCAATTTGAGTTCAATTAGACATAAGAAGTTACTAACTAGATCCAGGAATGAAGCATTATTTTGTGTCATAGGTTTGTGCTTATTGAAAGTAGCTAAATGTGGCAAAACAATTCAATTTAAGGTGGCAATTTAGTGACGACCGCCGCATTGCACACTCTTCCATCATTCGTAATACGATTTTGAAATAGCGACTCGATGAAAGTGAATAACAAGTAGGAAGCATTCAATGTAGGTACTCCTAAACTATTGTCATTTGACATTGGAGAAGCGTAAATGAATTAATCACTTATGTGGCTTTGCTTGACTGAATTCTGCTTTTAGCTCTTATTCTCTTGGGACAATCTGCCAACTGACGTTTGAACGTGGGCTAATTATTATTGCAATAGCTGGCAATAATTTATCACTTTCGTAGCACTGTATATGCTTTTAAATTAAACCAACATATAGATTTAGGAATACGTCAGAATTGTGCAAAAAACGTAATTTTAACGGAGTGCTCTATTCTTACGAAACCTTCTATAAAATATTACCGGAATAGAAAGAATTTACATTGCAATATGTGTATTAAAGCCGCGTACAGACTCCTAATCTGCAATTCAATCTCCTGCATAAACAAGTATTTTCTCTCGGAATATAATTACACCAGAAATAACAATTGAACTAAACACTTACTAAAATTTACTTAATAGAACGTTTTCGTCATATTGCGTTCTTCAGTGAGTGTTTTTGTGAAATTTCATCAACATAATAAATATTAAACACTTCGTCAGCACACTCAACGATACTCTGAATCTATTAGGTTATCTCTAGGTGTCTAATTTGCGAGGGCCGGAAATAACTGGAAATCGCAGAGAAGTGGAAAACTGGAGATTGAACATTTGAAGAAATTTCAAACTTTCTAATTGAATATTAGGTAAATGAACTCCAAAAAGTTTATGTTCCATCATCAAATCAAACGTAAATTTCCACAAACACACCAATGACAGAATATGCTCCTACAAACCCTACATTTGTAATCCAGAAAATTCCATTCCAGGATACAATTTCTACCTTGGCAATAAATCATCCTATCGTTTCTTTGCCAACTTAGAGACATTTTTACCAGTAGAGACGGTAAGAAGATAAAACTAAAATAGAGCTAGTATAAGTCATACGGAACTAGATTAGCTGAAGATTTTTGACACTCTTTCCTTTTCCGTATTACACTTGCTGGACGGAGATCTCGTCGCAGTGCCGCCGCCACCGATCAAATCCGCTTAGACGGCGGAACGATCCATCACGAATGATAGCGTTCAAAGAAGAGCAATGATATTAAATTTCTAACTAATCGGCATGCAAGATATGATCTTTGCAAACGATCAGATAAACCAATATTCGATATTCATATCGTGCGGTTTCCTCCCAATGCGGCAAATGTCACTATTCCGTAGTGGTCGTTAAGGAAACAGCCTAAACAGCATCGTTACCGACGTGTTTTAGTGTATTTATACGAGGTTACTGATGCAAAATGATTGGGATATTATATTTTACACTCCAATACTCTGTGTCAAGCGATTTAAATGGAAATGCACAAAGTCATTGCAAGATTGTCATTTGATATTTCAGAGTTCAATGGAGCACACGTTCCATGTTGATATGCGTTGCATATTCAGCTAGTAACACTTCGGAGAATTTGTGTTTTATTGCACCATGTTGCAATTATTTTATCGATGTGTACGTTAATAAAAAATCGATATAAACCAGCAACGCATAAGATGCGAATATACGCGAATTTTTCAAGTATTGGCAAAGATACGAGAAAAGTTGCAAACGGAAAGTTGCAATGTGCGTTAAAATATTATCAGTCGATTCGTTTGTTTGTAATTGGCACAAAGTTTTCCCACTTGTGCTTTCCACACACGCTCCGCTGCAATTTTTGTTGCCAGGTTTCACCAAACGCCAACTGGGAAACTTCCGAGCGCTGTGCCACCACGATACAAGAAGTTGCGATAAACGGTGCTTTTTATGCTCAGAAAACAACGCGTTGTGCAACCAAGCGAAAATCTAATATAACTTATTGTTGTTGTCTATTTTTTGTTTAAACTAAGATAAAATTTAAGTTAAAATAATCCATTGTTAGTCATCATTGCTAAGACTTAGTTTCCAACCGCTATCGAGTCCAATCTAGTTTCCTGCAAACCAACTACTAGAAAACAGTCCTCCAGGCACCGCTGATTCATTCATCTCTCCCTGGCCAGTCGACACTTTAGGGCCACGGCCAGAAATACAAGTTCCTCGTATGCAAGCATTCTTTCCCTGACCGTTGTGTCCTCTGAGTTTAACAACACCATTCGCTTGGAAATGTTGTAGAAAAGTGTAGCGTTAAGGCTATAAACTTGGCGAAACAGCTTTCCGCCTCCCAAGCTGACCCAAGTCGCGCGAACCGCATCTTCGGTGCAAGTGCGTCATACGTGGAATAATGCAGAACGTGCTACACTGGTTTATTTGCTTCATTCCTAACACTTTCATGGATAGCAGCATGTTTTCCTTTATTGTTACGACCTCATGGTGCAGGCATTAATGCACGTATAGCTGCATCTGAAGAGCAAAGAACACGCATAAAAAACGATTACAGTTTTTGCCACGTTTAGCAGTGTTTTTCACGAGCGCGCTCTTTTTTCTCTTCGCGTCTCAAAAATAACGCGTGCGATCTTGTCTATAGATGCATAGAAGGTTTTTGCTTAGACTCATATATCTTTCATGAAATAAACTTTTATTACAGATTGCAGTTCTTCATCTCTGAGAAAAGTTGTCATGTTTTTTCTCGTCTGCAGTGAGTTCACAATCGTCTGCAGATCTATTGAGCTTGATAAGCGTTGTTTTATGTTCACAGGCCGGTGCGTAATACCCTAAACGTGAACGCATTATGCAGGCAGTGCAATGAATTCTACCTCTTTAATAGACAACTTAAATAGTAACTAAAACTATGTGCGGTAAAGCGGTGTGGAAATTGCTGCAAACGGCATAGAAGTGCAAATGACGTAAATTACAGAAAATTATATCCACGATAATAATTGCAAATAGTTTGATGACAAACTCAATTAATTTATAAATATCCATAAGTAGTAGGTACCCAATTGTGATAATGCACAATAATTGGAAACGTACGTGTAGTACACCTTAGATCCCATCAAAATGTCAATTTTGGACTGTTTATTAAACTCGTACCATTGAAATCATTCACAATAAATTGGTGTTACATTGTATTCTCTATAGTTTTCTATGCATGATTCATTCTACCCTGAAGTTTTTGATTATAACGCTTAGTGAGACATTCAACAATTACTCCCTCCGGGCCACCGTTTAGATCCAATATGTAAATTTAAAATATACGACACAATAGATTACAAGTGAACAATTCTTCTACATAGTCCTAGATATTGGAAAATCAAGTGTTTACTCTTACTTTGTTCATCACATTCACATCACTCCCGCCCGCCTTGATCTCGTTAGAATTAAAGGACGGCAACCCCTAGAGTGCATTGTTGACTTTGTTGAACGTTACTAAAAAGAACAAAAGCAATACGAAATAAAAAGAAGAAATGATAGAGTGCGCAAAGAATTAATATCCACGAAGCTGTAAGATGTTTTGGCAGCAGTTTGATAGCGGATTTAGAAATAAAAATTACAATAAAGTTCATTATTCAGTATGAAGATCAATTAACTATTTTAACTCCCACTCGGCAATTAGCAGTATTTTCTAACATTTTAAACGAGTTTTATGAAATACAGCAATAAATTAACGAATACTAACTATTAACGTGGTGGATAAAAATTTATACACTTTTTTAGGCTAAAATAATGTGAAATTTACTATGTCCGAATTACATTTACATAAAAAATTTGAGGTTGAAAATCAGTTTGCTTTTTCAACTTTTAATTAATTTTGTTTCAGAAAAACATTCATCGTTGAAAACTTGGTGTTATTACCTAACATTGCGCACTGTTATTATATGCATTGTTAATTAAACAAACTCATAACTTTATTAATAAAACAATTAAAATATAAACTCAAATTATTTAAACGAATATATCGCACATTTCATTTTGTACACGTTGCGCAATTTGTTCAGTAAAATAACCCTTCCACTATTTAAATCTGCACTTTCCTACTGTACTAATGACAATGTAAAAAATACTTAGCCATCTGGGACTAATTTGTGCTTTGTTTTTGCAGTTGCTGCGCGTGGGTAACGTGCGATGCTCATCAGCAATGTGGAGCTACGTGATGGCGGCAGCGCGAGGTGACCCGCGTAGGCGTCCACCCTCCGGCTCCGTTTTCACGATCCAATCCGGCGGGCCAGGCCCGTGTCGCGACGGTCTTAGCTCCGGCAATCGCGTAAGCAGTGGCGGCGGCAGTGCCAGCAGCTACGCCACAAGAGACTACGATAACGCGGCGCGAAATAGCGCGCTCGCCGGCTCCGCATACGCCCGCGAACACCTGCAGAACGACGGCGGTGGCGGCATCAACGCCGTGCTATACCGCAACTGCTCCCGGGACCGCATATCCAATCACTCCAAAGAAGGCTTAATCTCTAGCACAATATCACGAGATGGATCACATGACGCTCTCGACGACGTCCGCATTCAAACATCACTATCCGACAACGAGGCGGACGGAGTGATTCATTCCTTGCAAAATGTAAGAATAAACAAAAGTCGCTTATGTAACTTGCTATAATCGCAGAAGTTAGATCCGATAAAAGATTGGAACCGATTCATCATCGAAGAAGCTTCCTTTCTACGCAGTTGTAGTATTGATCGCAGGATGCGTAAGCACACGTCAAATTTACGACATTAAAGTGAGGCTTTTTGGGGTGACGCATACAAAAACAATTTGCGCTATTAAAGAGCCATGTGGAGCGCAATGGAAACTCATTTTCACGCTCGCCACCATGTTGTATGCAGAAGGGCTTGTGCTGCATGTGATACAATTGTTACGTCCCGAGTGGGTTTTCACGCCTTTAATGAGTTGCCCACAATTCAGGGCCTCGAATAACGCAATCATTTATGTTCTAGCAAGTTAAAATTGAAGGGAAAGTGTTTGTCAGCGTTAATTTAATCTCTGAAAGTTTTATCACGTGATGATATTTAGCGTACCGTGTGTTTTTAAATTTCGTTATCCGATTATGTCACATGTCATATTTTCTAACCTAATTATTCATGTTAATCGAGTATTATATTTATGAGTTAATCTGACGTTATCATCTTTTGGGCTTGTTTTCTACAAGGAAACCTATAAAAAACCAATGAATGTATGTTCATGACAGACAGCCAACATATCATATTCGCTGGCAGGAATCTAATCAACGACTATACTCGGAGGCTATATCGATTCAAACATCAAAATCAACATCAGCAGCTGACGCACTTTTGTAGCACTTTTTTCAAGCTCTATTCATGAGAATGTCGGATGTTATTGAATATAACACGCAGACTCCAATTTAACGTGTGGTTTATTTGGTTAAACAAGGTTTGGTGATTGGAGGATTCTATGATTCATAGAATACTTCATCATGCGGTGGCAAGCTTGCGGGATGTCCACAGTTTCCACAACGATTAAAGTGAAATATTGTAGGAAAATATGCACACGTTGTGCACGGCTAAACAAATGACAACTGAGCGAATTGCAATAAATCCTGCACTAAAAAACTGGATTTTCAGCGATAATATCAGTTGTCATCATAAATCACTACAACCGAGAGAAATCATTAGAACATAATGCTAATAATGATAAAAACAAATATAATCTTCTATATAGTCAACAAAGATTTATTAAATAATTTGGAAGCTGAAAATCTAGCAACATCTGTTAGTGTTGCTATTCCAACTTGCCAAATCGTTGGTTCCGTCGTAGTGGACAATGACACATGCGAGAAGAAGTAACGAATTTGTCATTCCAGGGAGTGTTGACCATTTATCTCACGGTCTGAAGAGTTGAGAGAGCAGTGATTTATTCTGACCTACGTCTCCTAATCGCCGGATAGCCTATATTGAGATAGCACCGGGTGCTTTTTGTGTTTCTTGAAGAGAGCAACCGCAATACATCCTGCCCGCCGGTTGATTGTGTTCTCGCGTCCGGTATGTCGCTAATAAAGCACCCACAGCCACCACTACCAGCAGACATCAGCATTATTTTATCACCGAACGATGCTCTTATCTCAAATTTAGCTTTGCACTTTATTTTCCGCACGTTGCCCTCTATCCTATAATGTACCCGACTCGATAAAAAGTTTCGTCATCTTTGTTTTGCAATGAGACAATAAAATTGTTTGCTGCCTTTTTGCCTTCCGGGAGACGCACAAATCAGTGAATGCTTCTTGTCCTCTATCACATATTTCGCTTTATGCGAGTATGCGTACGCGTGCAAGACATTAAGGGCTAGATTTTATGGTTCAAACATGTAAAAATATTACGAGGCATACATAGGCCTCTACGTGTTAGTAAATAGTTTATTTGTACGCTTATTATAAATATGGCGTGTGTTCCTCATAATGTCTATATCTAGATGAAAAAAGCGGCAAGAAAAAAAGATATTTTTCGAACAACAAAGTTTATTAGCAGTGGTGCGTTGCAAACGAAAAACTAGTAGAGTCGTTTGATTTATTGTAAAAATTCATTTTGGGAAATCATTTTTTTACACATTACTTCTAGAAATATTTTGAGGCCATATTATTGAGTTTTTAAGTACACATTAATTAATTTAAGATCGAAGTTGAACATTCATTTTATAAGACGTAGTAGAGAGGTTGCCAGGAGCGGAAAATTTTCGCGAGCGCAATAAGAACGAGTGCTTTGTTCTGCCGGCGGACATTAGAGATTAAATTGATTACAGTCGATCGTGCCGCCCAGCAGCAAGAACTATTGTTTCACGCGCAAGTCGGACCAAATGCGAGTCGAACGCATTTTTGCTATAACGGAAATAGAAGAAGGCAGATATCTCATTCAAGGCTCATAGGATATGTGATACGCAACTCTCGAGAAATACAAATGATGGCGTTGTGCACAGTGTCAAAGCAATCGATCCGTTCCGAGATGCTTTTCGAGTATTTACATCTCTGGAAATCCTGCGAAATTTGATTTATCACTGAAATAAACGAAAAACAATTGGTACTGACTTTGATTTTATCTCCTGTTCAACGCACACATCAGATTGACCCTTAAATGACAGTCTCAAAGTCATGAACCATGTTAAGACAATCTGATTCTTTCAAAATGTCTACATCAATAATAAATAAAACTTTTCCACTATATTGTTAATGGTTGTAAATTAAAACTTTCTTCAATATCTTCTTCGCAGGACACTTCGCAATCAAGACCAACACGAGAGTGGTCGACAATGCGCGGAAGATTAAAACGCGCAGCAGCATCACTGCAGGCCGCCATTCGTTTCCGGCGCTTTTCCCGTCGTGATGGCTGCGATGCTCGTACACCAGACTGGTGCGTCGACAAAAACCAGCAGCACGCCGATGCCGAAGACGCCGAGAAAGCTCACAGCAGACACTTCACATGCTGCGACAATCGGCGCATCGTCGTTGATCCAGCATTGCCTAACCATTACAAGGTGAGTCTACCGACATCGAACGAACTTTCGTCAATTTGTCACCGCTAGCCTTACCCGTCATGACCGAGCGCAATTTTCCGCCATCATTAAAGTCTACCATATTGTCACTGCGCCACAATATGCCTCGCAAGAAAGCAAACTTATTACGAGAGTAGCCATTTGATACTCGCTACTGCCCGAATAATAATGACAGGGTGATCAATCAAAAAGCACTTTGAATGAAATTGATGTCGAAAGCTGTCGCAAGATTTGCAGAATTGAGTCGGACCAAGTTAAATACGTGCGAAAGTCATAAAGCCAGGATTATGCTGGGTGAAATTTTGTAATTTTAGTAGTAATCACACTAGTTATCGCGTTTGTACTCAATCACTCTCGAGCCTCCGGCAACGAGGTAGCTGCGCGAATAGAAGCAAGCAACTATGAAATTTAATATCTTTGATATCAAGGTACACGCATGGCAAGTCGAGTTAAGTCGTTACGGGCTTGTAAGCAGATTATAAAGCGCGCATCACACTACCTAGCAACAGTTCAACCCCCTCAAGCCCATCCAAAATGTACTTTGCCCGGACTGCTATCCGTGTAGATGAAGAACTCATTAAAAGTTACTGCTACAAGCGTTAATAATATTTAAGCAAAATTGTCGGTGCATGTTTGCCAAAATTCACCGTACTATATATTTTTAAAACATGCCGACGTATCTCTTTTTCGACTTTTTGCTCTATATAAACCCAGAAAGGTTCCTTCTTTCTCTCAAACTAAGCGCGGCTGAAACATTGAGCAACGTTGTTTGGTGAAGAGAAATCGTCGACAAGAATCGCTAAAAACGCAGAATGTCGTGTTCCCATATATATTCAATTTCTGATCAGAGGAGACAAATAAACGCGAATCTGTATGCAATGCACAATCGGTGAACATGCACTTGGACGTGCGACGGGTTCGAATGCACTTTTTATTGTTATCCCCGCATTTGCAAACATTGTCGGGACTCCCGCACGATGCGGGAGCGACATTACGGATCGATGACTTTCAATGCATAAAATTATGCGAAACGTTTGCAATTTTTGAGACGCAGGAACGCTCGTCACACCAAAGCAACAATTAATAGGTTTTAAGGAACTGATTTTCTTATTAAAGTTTACCGTGTGAATTTGGCAGATTGTGGACTAGCGTTAATTATAAATCAACCGAAATTTCATTGCTGTGACAACTTGACACTCTGCTTGTTAGCATGAACCAAGTGGGGCCAAAACTGAATTGAAACTTTTACCTTTCTGTACGGAACCTTTTTGTATCGACAGTTTTGTTAAATTCTTGATGGCATAAATAGTGAAGAGAATTCTACCAGCATATGCGTAAACTATTGGCATAAAAAACCCGGATCTTGTGCAGTTGTACATGATATCCAGAAATAGGCACATTGCCGCTTCATTCGTAATTTAAACAAGACAAAGTACCGTGTGCACCGTGTAGGAAGAATGTTGACCAAATTTATACGCAGATTTCCTACGAATGAAGTCGGTAGCTATAGCCCATGTGCATTGAACCTATATAGATAATGTGTCTATACGAAAAAGAACCTTCATATGTGTTCCTGTGTGTTTCCAGTGGTTGATGGTAGTTTCCGTCGCCGTTCTCTACAATGTCATCTTCGTGCTAGGACGCGGAGTCTTCTGGGAGCTCAACAATGCATCGCCAGCCCTCTGGTGGACGTTAGACTACGTGTGCGATGTTGTTTACATCGCCGACACGCTTGTGCGAGCACATGAAGGTAATAAACCGCAGTTCATGTACTATATTATAGTTCTTATATTAGACGCTCACATATAATGATTGATCCTAAACTTGTTGCTAGCAAATTTATTTAAAATCATGCCAATAGACAAAGCTCAATAGTTCAATATAATAAATATATAATCAATATAATATTGAAAACAGAAATGTTAAACTATTCTAGTAAGCAGTAGCAATATGTCACGATTAAGCTCACACAGCGCAAAAACATCTCAAGTCAACAAATATTTGAGTAAATATTTGGTCGGGAAAAAGCTCCCAGTAATACGCGCAGTAAATTTTCCAAGCAATTATAGGTCTTTATCCGTACTTTGTGACTTCTTCTATGGATATCTGGCAGCGCTCCATTTTCTCAAAAGCAACTTAATGCTAGTTAACTATCGCCGAAGAAAACTATTACACCGAGCCTTTATTTACCGATCAAGCCTTTCGCTCGTTTATAATGATACCCACCGCAGTTGACCGACACGTCTTGGGAGAATTGGACCCGAGGTGGAAATGTTCAGAGAACAAATTGATGACCAGACAATTGCAGCGGCGGCGAATATAATTAAACGTGAACCCATTTGCGGATGCCAAAAAGCAAAATGGTTTCCGCTTCATAAGAAAGCTCATCAATCTTGAAACCAATCTTCGGAATTCAGTTACATATTGTCCTATTTTTCGCCGTCATCCTTATTATCCACGATGAAACACAAAAACGCGGCTTGAGTTTCACACCGCAATCAATCACCATGCCTAGCAGCGGGTCTTGTTGCTTCAGTTTTTGGCGAGAAAAAATAATATGAAATTTAATTTTGTGGACTTTTAGTGTTGTGGAAAGAAAATGCACCGCAGAAAGTATAAATACTCTCAAACGTCAAATACGCAATGCCAGACGTCTACATCAAGGATTAATCGGAAGTGGAAATTGTCAGCGAGCGTAACGAGATAGTGAGCGAGATATAAATGAAAAATTGTCGGATTTAATCGCTCTACCTCGTTTGCAATGCAAATTTCGAGTAGCAAAATGTCCTCGAGTGCGATACTCCTGCAGCTTCTAACAACAGGACGGCGGCGGCTGCGTACCAGTAACCGAATGGACGCGTTGGCGAATTTACGCAATTACAAAGCAAACAACGCATAGACAGGCTGTTAAAGCAATTATAATACCCACCAAAACAGCGCAGAATAAATATTTCGGAGTAAATGCAAGTTGTAATTAGTACAGTTAATAATTATAACCTTCTATACAAATAAATTGCTGGTGGTCATAGACGAAGCAAGCTTTTGACCTAATCAACACTACGCCGTTGCGTTTATCACTTAGTCGTTTAAATGTAAACCAATTAGATAGAATGCGTATTGATATAAACATCGAAGAGTATCGATTGAACGCGCTTTCGAACATGCGGGACGTAATGGATCAACACGGTCGAAAGGAAGCAGCCGGCAGGCAATGCTGGCAATTTAATTAACTCAATGCGTGCTGAACAATAATAGATTAATTAACCTGAATTGTATGCACAATGTACAAGTAATGCGGTATGGCGGCGTCGGATGCGCAATGAATAGCTGTATCTTTCGCAATCGCGCGTGCGAGGTCGAAACTTGCCACCGGCAGACATTAGGAAGACGAGCATCAGGCACGGAAAGCAAATTAAGCGACGCAAGTTCAAGTACACTTTGGGGAGTGATTAAAAACAGACAAACTAAGATGACACTTCTAGCGTGCATCACATTTCCTTCAAATTAATTCTGCAACACGCCATTTGATCATTTTTAATTCCAGAATGGAGGTTAATAGATCTGTTCGTAGAAATGAGTCAATAGTACTACATATTACATGGTATTGTTTAAAAAATGCAGAAAATAAGACTTATTCAAGTTCCGGACTTCTCCCAACCTTAGTGTGTGTTAATGCTTTTGTGGTGTTCCACATAAATCACTCTTAATGCCTTGAATTCTACCCAACTCTAAGCACGAGCTGATTTAAACAAGATTCACTCCAATAACAAACATGCATATTTCATAACAGGATCTCCTATTGTACTCTTATTTCTTGTAAACGGATCAAAAATCCTGTCCCAACTATGTTTTCACCATACTAATAAATCTGCTGTTTAAGGCTACTTGGAACAAGGACTGCTCGTCACAGACCAACACAAACTCCGCATGCACTACTTCCAATCAAAGAAGTGGCGCTTGGATATCCTCTCGTTGTTACCAACCGACGTAGCGTACTTTTGGTGGTCTCCCTATGAGTGTAACAAAAAAGTGCCATGTCCAGTCCTCGTGCGTATAAACCGGCTCTTCCGCCTGCCACGTCTACTAGAGTGGTTCGACCGTACCGAAACCGACACCAACTACCCAAACGTATTCCGTATTTGCAAAGTAGTGCTCGCCATTCTAGTACTGATCCATTGGAACGCGTGCCTTTACTTCGCCATCAGCTACGCAATTGGATTCGGTTCTGACAATTGGGTGTACAACAATAGCGGGCCCAATGCAACTTTAGCGCGGCAGTACATCTACAGTTTCTATTGGTCCACCCTTACGCTCACCACTATCGGTGAGACGCCCGTGCCGGAGAACGATGCTGAGTACTTGTTTGTGGTGGCGGATTTTCTCGCCGGCGTGCTCATCTTTGCGACGATTGTAGGAAATATCGGTTCGATGATTTCGAACATGAATGTAGCGCGCGTCGATTTTCAAAACCGCATGGACGGTGTGAAGCAGTACATGGCATTCCGGAAAGTGGGTCGCGAGTTAGAAGCGCGAGTGATCCGGTGGTTCGCGTACACGTGGGCCGAAAGCGGGGCACTTGACGAGGAGCGGGTGCTATCAGCGCTCCCGGATAAACTCAAAGCCGAGATTGCCATCCGTGTGCATTTAGATACTCTGAGAAAAGTGCAAATATTTCAAGACTGTGAACCAGGGCTACTAGAAGCATTAGTGTTAAAGCTGCGACTACAAGTATGTGTAGAAATAAAAAGTATAATCTTGAATACAAACTTTATTACAACTACATTATACTCTGCTGTTTAGGTATTCTCACCAGGTGACTATATTTGTCGGAAAGGCGACGTTGGTAAAGAAATGTACATCGTGAAGCGAGGACGGCTGCAAGTGGTAGCGGACAATGGAGAGACCATTTTTGCTACCCTAGGAGCAGGATCAGTGTTCGGGGAGGTTAGCGTTCTGGACATTGCCGGAAACCGTACTGGAAACCGACGTACCGCCAACGTTCGATCTCTGGGCTACTCGGATTTATTCTGTCTGGCGAAAGATGATCTTCTTCTTGCGTTAGCTGATTATCCAGAGGTAATATCTTCATGACTATTGCTACATCGCACTTAACTTAATCAAATTGATTTTGTTTTTTGCTGCAGCAAGTGCAGCGTGCACAGAAATAAGACTTTGATACTTTAATCCACTTTGGATAATATTTATACGTTGTTCTACTCAAGTTGAATCTTCCAGGAGTCAGTGCAGACTATTAGAAGAACAAATTTACGTTCATGCATTGCACTCCGATCTTTTCCTTAAAGTCACCGTTAAAAATACTTTAAACTCTTTGTATTGGACAGGCAGAAATCTTTTTATTTGCTAAAAGCTTTCTGAATAAACAACACATTACAAGAACGTATGTAACAAGTTTGGAGTTGGCACAAATGCAGAAGCAAACTTGCTACAGCTGAAACTTGTATCCCAGTCCATCCACTATTATACTATCTATAAAGTTCAGCGATTAACGCGCCATTGTATGCCCTTAGTCAATTTACATCTATGGTGATTGCAGGCACGCGCTACTCTCACGGAGCGAGGCTGTCAGCTACTGCGAAAAGACGGCTTGTTGGACGAAGAGGCTTTCCAGCGTGCACGGGAATCACAGGACTCGATGATGGACAGTATTCAACGTCTGGAGACTGTCGTGGAAACTCTGCAAACACGTCTCGCGCGTTTACTAGCTGAATACAGCGCAAGCCAAGCGAAACTGAAGCAACGCTTAAGCCGGATTGAGGCTAGGTAAGTTCCAAATGCAGTCAAGTCATAATCGAGTGAATTGTGCAAATTGCGCATGCAATTTTGAGGACGTATTTACTTTGTGTTCGAATCGATTAGCATCAGCTCGTCAAGCTAGATAAACGAAGGACATAAAGCGCCATATTGGACGATTGTTCTATTTTTTCATATCAGTGTGGTGAACCAACTTCCTTTTTTTCATCCACGCGTCGAAATGGCGCGACTCGGATGAGTGCTCTGAAGCAAGAGCACATTAATTGACATCAATCAACGAAGACGACGCGGTCAACGCATCGATGATTATACTCATGTACCATCATGTTACATTCAAACACATGTAGTGCACTTTGAAACGTAGCTTGAGCCGTGCATTATATTTTCTGAAATTTATTGTTTAGGGGCGAGCAGGATACGGAAATTCATGAAAATCTACAAGTCCCACATGGCAGGGCACGCTTGCACTCCTTTGAGGCGAGCAGTCGCAGTGCATTGACGAATAATTCCAGACACAAAACGATGTAGCCAATTGTCATCATCCTCCTGAACAACATGGGCTACACTCATTGACGAAGTAGCTATACTAACACCATTGCCGACCAAAAGAACAAAGACGATATATTTTTACATGTAAATATTTCATAATTTTAGACCCGTACGAACTAAGGGTGAAATTGCCGAACAAAGTAGTCAACACACAGAAGCCTAATATTAAATCCTCTAAATCAAACTAATTTAATTGGAAATCTCTAGTTTGTTTCACTTAACATCAAAACTTGAAAGTATAAAAGTGCGCGCAAGAAAATAAGGTGCAGATAAACATAAATAACTTGGTTCTCTTCTACCAAATCGATTGCAATAAACCGAGATTGATTCAGGAATAAACAACTCGCTGCGTGTGTGAAGGATCGAGCATGATAATGCGTAGTAGGCGGTGGCTGGGACGTCGTAACCGGAGAAAGAAAAACACCAACGTCAAACACTCGTGCATGCGTAAATTTGAGCCAAAGGGATTTAGCAGAACGTTGACTCATTTGAAAATTGACGAAACTTTCAACCATAGGCTGCATCATTTTCTTTATTGCTTCTTACATCACATTACTTGAGTCCTATGTTTGGAATCGTGCCAAATAAAGTCTAAACAGCATTTCCCATAAAAAGCAGCCATTTAGGTATTATTAATCTTCATAAAAAGCAGAGCGGATTGCTTCAGAAAATACGTTTTCACGTCTAGATAATTCACATTGTTAATTTGACACATATATGACCATCTCTAAATCCTATGGTCCTTTAAAAAGTCGCAAATAATTTCCAAGCGTTAACTTTGATTAGACTACAAAATATATCTTGCTTATTTTACCTTCATCGATCTGTTTTTGCACAACGTAACTAGAAGCCAACTCTATTATTCGACATCCCAGAGAAAATCTTTTAGTTCTACATTGAGGATCTTCCATGATAAATATCTACCACAAAAAGCACAAAGCATGTGAGTTGTTAATACACAGGCGGTAGAAAATTCCAAGAAGGCAATCGACATGAAACGTGGAACATCGTCGAATCATGTGGGAATGAGGCTAAAGTCAACATTTTTTCCATTCTCCTAAGAAGGAAGGACTAGCGAAAAAATCCCCAATGATCAAACTATGTTTGATTGGATAAAGATCTATTGCCGTTTTTATCTTTATTTTGAATTAAAGCAATTTCAGGAAATAGCAAAATAAACGCCGTATCTATTTTCATATTCTACTTGATGAAGAAAATCAAATAAAGTTAACAAACGTCGAAAATGAACAATTATCTGAATAAGCTTATTAATGTCAATAACGTAGGACTAACGGCACTCAAATACGTTTGAAATTACACGTTTAAATCTAGACATATCTATTTTCATAATAATTTCCGAGATAATATTGTCAGCGACTCATCGAGGATTTAATTAACAGCTAGGCCGTTTCCTTATAAAAGATTAAACCTATGAAAGTTATTATTATGCTAATGAAATATGATAACAAAATATTGTAGATGTGAGATTAACAGGGTGCTTTATTTTTATGTGAGCATTTGAGAGAAAAATATTATTAAAATATGAATAGCTCGACATAAACATAAAACTCCTGTATAATTCAAGCCTTAATTATTGTGATATAAATTACACACCTATTTGCAAGCAAAATGAAACAAAGTCAAATATGAATGCAGATTGTAAGATGACAAGAACATTGTGAATATTGGTGAAAAGCACAAGAATGAACATTTGTACTTTTCTCAACTATCATTATGCCAGCCAAACTAAAATGTCAAATGGAGAAATGTCTCTATATAATTTATTCAAGTTGTAGAATAAGATCATGCATTCCTAGTACTATTGTTACCGTTGTTAGATGTTTGGAGAATGTTACACTATTCCCAGAGCGAATAAGAATTCGATTGTACGATTTCAAGGAATTGAATATAAGTATGTTACATTTATATTTAAGTTGGGTCCAATTGTCTTACTCTTGATTGCATATTGATAGTGCAGAAGTCAAGTGCAAGTCATGTAAGACTAGACAATTACAGTTATTAATGATTCGGATTACACTGGAGCTCCGTAAATAAACGAGCGTCTTAATTAAACTAAGATTCTAGACATTTAAACGAATCGAAATCAATTCGAACTTAAAATAGCAACACATTGTAATTTTTATCAAAAATAGAAAATTCAATAAAATGGCCATTTTCAATCTGTACGTTTTGCATATTGCCGCTGACAAGTTTGTCTGATTCAATTGACACAGTCGTTTGCCGCCATGATTGGCGGCAGCTGAGGTACCATTTTTTTGCACATTTTATGCTAGAGGGGTATGGAAGCAACAGTTCAATTGGTACGTCTTAAGAGACTTAAAACTTGCAAAGGTTGATTGCACGCACTATATTTTTACTATATTTTCTAGAATTTTACCCCGCTGCACAATACAACAACAAATCCGCACGCTACCTACACAGAATACAATGCTTCTGCTGTGGATGCACCACCGCAGCCGTTCAGGATGATAGAATTTATTTCCACGAGGCTATACGGCTAGACGAAAATCAGCAGAGAATTACCTGCCCGTGTTGTATGATGCCAACCACGACATACGTAACTTGGGTGATAACACCTCATACAAAGTACATCGCCAAATGTTTCGCGATTATTGGTTTATGGTGGTTGCCCCTCGTCACACACAGATGGAAATTGGCGAGACACACGTGTAAATATTGCCACGCATTTCTCGGCACTTGTGAAGGTACCTATTCATTGAATCGAAAATAGGTTGGACCAGCTGGGCAGCAATATGGCAGATAACCCCACGACAGCATAAATAAAGATCTCATGTGCACATGTTATTGTTTATCAATTGTTGCGATGCAAACGCGTCACCCGACAAATAACATACTTCGTGTTATTTATCCTCCATGTAATATTTCGAGCATTGGGTAAATTTATAGTGGCCGCGTTTTCCGCATAGTTTAAATGACAGACGCATCCTATTGGTGCGACCATTGTGAAAGGTTCGTCCGATGTGCGACCTGCAATGTTCGACAAAGAAAATTAAAGCTATCGCTCCTGCTTTGCCCGCTTGGATTTTGCCTCTTGCCTTATTTGCATCCCAAGTTCAATGCGCAGGCGACCTGCCCGATCTGCAGGGCGATCATCGACGACGGTGTCACAGCTACTTGTTAGTAACCCGTCACCCACATAGTCACCCAACGTCAAGCTCTCACGTTTGATCTCGTTGAGAAAGGGTGAATATGAAAAGCACAGCGCAAATACCATGAGCTCATTCGGCACGTGCAAGCTATGCGGTGAAAAAATCTCCTACAGTCCGGACAGCGTACAAAACTACGGCTTGCACCTGATCGAGAAACATCCGGAGCTAGACTTTGCACATTTCGCCCTTATCTATGAGCCAACCAAGGGAAATGGCTGCAGCTGCCCATGTGGGTGCGGGTGTGCCGACGGCGATTGTCTACGACGATTTAATAAAGGAAAACGCCGATCTCCCAATTACAAAACAAGCAGTACGCAAGGTTTGGTATATATTTCTGTTTACTAA
This sequence comes from Diploeciton nevermanni, assembly GCA_027575565.1. NCBI lineage: Eukaryota > Metazoa > Arthropoda > Insecta > Coleoptera > Staphylinidae > Diploeciton > Diploeciton nevermanni. The sequence goes on from JAODIE010000011.1 coordinate 28,992, forward strand.
TCAAGTTGCCCTTTTAAGTTCAAAGCTGGAAATGCGCTCAAAATCCTATGAAATGTCCACGGTGTGGTAAAAGCAACGCGCCCATAATTAAACGCCAACGAAATAAGCTGACTGGCTCGAATTGTATTGCTTGTATGCTTTTGGGATGCTGGCCTTTTTGCTTTCTGCCGTTCATAATCAGTGGCAGTGATTTATTCTACTTGTACTGCAAGGAATGCGGCCACTACTTCGGCATGTTCGACCGCCGCGTAAGTGCCATTGATAAAGGACCACACTGCCGCATGTCTCATGAGCCCGATAAACCTCAGACCTGTGGTTGTGCGTAAAGCAAGTGCAATCCCGACACTTCCTGCTAAACTTACGCGTGTTTCCCTAACTACATTACTACACTGTCTGTACAATATTAGAAATGTGTAACTTTGAGAAAGGGTTGTATTAAAAATCATAACATTGTAATGTTGTGTATGTGAAAGCAAAAGGAGAACCAAATATAAAGCAATTAAAAGTTAAATCCGCACTTGCTCCAAAATTTAGTGGCCTAATTTATTGTTTCCGACAAATTGTCAGTCTGGTCAATCAATTCAAATGATTCCATCATTTAAATTTTAACCGTAATCACAAATTTAAATGTCCCTCCCACTAAATATTTAAATTATTATGCATATATCAATTTATCCAATTCTCATTTCACTGATTATCCTCCATTAAACTAATCTTATCCAATGGCTAGCAATGAAAGTATAAAAGCAATTGTAAACAAAATTATTAAAGATGCCACTCACAACGATAAACACTCAACCTGCAGCGTGGGAGATATTGCCATTGGTACCAACTCCCACATTCCTGAAACCAATTCATCAGAAAACCCAAGAGATGAAGTTAAAAAAACACATTCTGAACCAAGCAATCTTCAAAAGCTTGCCAATACGAACCCTCTTACATTAAACATGGAACCTCTTGACAATGCAAGAGCTCTACCGTTTTCTGAAGATAAAAAATCCACATTCTCATTGCAATTTCAATCAGAAATCTTAAACATTCCAAACAGAAGCAACGTAACCCTTAAAAGCTGCATCCGGTTCAATGAAGATGAACCCAGACAACGTCAAACAACTTCCATGAGCAGAAGTGAACAGTTACATCCTCAAAATTCAAACCAAGATGGCAATCAAATCAACGCTGAAATTACCGTATTATACTCAGAGAACGTTTCATTTGCAAGCAGTGAGTCGTTATTAGCAAAAGACTCGATGGGTCAGTCACTTTTACACCTTAATGAATCAAGGCCAAGCCATTCTATTCCCAAAGGCGCTTCTACATCTCCCACAACCATTGAACCACCACCATATCACGTTGCAACTGCTCAAGACACTGCGTCCCTGCAAATAACGCCAACGTCCGGACCACCCCTTGTCCTTTACAGTGCACCACCATTACAAGGAGCACCTCCGACCTACTCAGCATTAATGCGGATTGGGCCACAAGACGCTATACCACAACGTGAGATATTTTCAAGACGAAGTGTTCAAATACAACCGTCAGCACCGTTCATTGCTCCACCACCCCCGCCATCTTACGCGCAAGCCCAGGGATACTGTGTAGCTCACCCTTTGCAATTTGCAGGTATTAAGCACCTTCCAAAGAAAGCCGTATTAATCATAACACAACATATATTATAGATCCACAAGACTCGGTTTGGAATACAGAACCCGTGACTGTGATTTGCCCCTATTGTAATAATTTTATAGTAACATCCGTTCGCTTTCGAAGATCAAATTTAACACATTATTCTGCACTTGCCTTGTGCATTTGTGGATGCTGGCCTTGCTGCTTACTGCCTTATTGCATGAAAAGTTGCAAATGTGCACATCACGAATGCCCCATCTGCTCCAATATTGTTGGGATTTATAGTCCATGGCAAGTATCTTAAGAAATAAAGTAATTAAAATATATTTGCAACAATAACGCTCAGGCATTGCAAGTACAAATATGCAAATATTAATTGACATAAATATAAAAGCAAAATATGTTAAAATCCTTTTGTGGGGTCAATTTTAAGTTTCTTTGGATCAGTATCCAATCCCAAATGGACCCTTGCAATATCGATGCTGCGTAAAATATCATTTCTATGCAGTGCCTCCTCATCGCTCTGTTGGGGACAACTATAAATATATAAAAAAATTGAACGTTGAATATTTTAAGATTAAATTTAAATTACCCATTGACAATAAAATGATTATAATTTATCCCTGTTTTTCCGCAGACATAACACATAGTTCGGCCGCAGGAACATGTCATTTTATTGCAACCCCCATTTTTAACAATTTGCCTATTACATGCTTGGCAAACTCTAATCAACGCTTCAGTCATTTTATTCTCGAGGTAAGTACGCATTCGAACATCCTCATCATATTCAATCTCATTGCATTTTAAAGGAATATGTGCCTCATGTTTACACTCCCTACAAGATTCCTTGCCACATTCTGGATTTCTGCAAATATAGATTTTATCATCTTTACTCATTACAGTGCCATCGTCTTCACAGAATGGACAAGTTTCAAATCCATCTACTCTTGCATCCCGAATAGATTTGATTTCTTTTCGTTGAATCAATTTATAATATGCCAATGGATCCATAACCATCTGGAAGATGTTAATAAATTGATCCAGAAAGAAGTTAAAAACATTCGATGTGAATTACCTTTAATATATTGTCACTGAATTTCGCTCCGCATGAATCAAAACATTCAATTTCAAGTAACCCATCTCCATAAGCTATTTCACATCCACGAATCATGCATTGTTTGCAAAAATCGCATCCATTCATACATTGAAATACTTCTTCCGGCATTAGAAGTAATCCTTCATCAAAACATGTTTTACATGTTCTAAGTTGGTTTGCAGCCTCTGCTTCTAGGTAGGCTTTTTCATAGGAAGCAGTTCGAATTCTCAGGTAGTTGTTAATTATATCACGGTACAAAACATACGCAAGCTAGTAAACAAAACGAAATAAAAAATAAAATCGCACTAATGTTATCACCTTTATCAATTACCTCCTGAAATAAAAGTTTATTGGTATATGAATTATCAGGCAAATCAATAGAGGTCCTCTGTAATTCTCTTTTCTGTGGTCGTCCTAAACTTGAACAACACCCAATTATATCATATTTATGGCTCTCTAGTTTAAATTGAATCAACTCAGGTTTTACTCCTGGATATACATTGCACAATATAGTAAGAATAAAGCGTTTGTTCTTCTCTACTTCAACTGCATTGCCATTCACTGACATCATGGAATGCTTCCTTTGAGGATTCTCAAATGTTTTTAAATTATATGAAAACTCTCTAAGAAATAAATCCACTTTAATGTCAAATATGTATTTCAGCATTTTCTCTTTTTGAACATTCCGTTTGTTATAATCAGCAATAGTTGGATATTGCTTCATTTTAATTAAAGTCTCCAAACAGTTATAAAATGCATCATCAGTTAATTCAGGTAACTTCAGCAATTCCTCCTTTAAGAAGTCACAATCAAATTTTGGCAACATTTCACATATTTGTTTATGGTAGCTTCCAAGTAAGGTGTCAACACAATTGTTTTTAGACTTAACATAATTCTCTACAAAACAAATTGAATAAGTTTTGACTTATATATAGATTACAGGTCTTACCAGTTGTAAATTTATCAATAATTGTATCAAAATCCAAACCATTTTTAAGACAATTTTTAATGTAATCATCACATGCATCAGGAAAGATATCTTTGATTTGATGCAGCAAATCTTTATTTGCCTTGTCATTTGCATTTATTCGTTTGTATCCATCTAAAGAGTATAATTAAAAAACTATACCTAATACTCACACCTTATACTTACTTAACTTAAACTGTTGAGAAATAGAATAAAAATCTTTATTAGCAGTTTCACCTTGCAAAAGGTTTTCAAGATACTGTGGACATATATCAGTAAATCTTCTTAACAGTTGCTCTCGAAGTACAGCACTATCATTGTCATGGTCAACAGTAAAACTACTAGTTGTATCACTAAATGCAAGATTGTTATCATTGCTGTATTCTTCAATTAGTAATGTGCACATCCTCTCCAGCTGATCTTCCACAGAGGAAGTATTTAATTCAACTGCTACATCATCTATTACCTGTTGAATGACAGTTTCTAGATGGTTGGGAAACAAATCTTTTAACTTTTCCATGTAGTTAGTACCACTCATGATTAAATCTAACACCAACAAATAAACTTCGTTGGCTTTCAACCACAAAGCAAAGAAGCACCCAACAGGCCCAAGGGGCTAAGCAATCCATTCAAAAGGTCTACACGTTCCGCCCCAACCTTAACGTACTTTGCTGAGCCAGCTGCTTTACAAGTTGCGCACTTAATCCAAAATTTTGTAAAGCACAGACGGTGACTGTCGATTGCTCTTGCCAAAGTTCGGAGATTGGTAAATTTCGGATTGAGTGAGCTAATTCAATTAACAATAAGTTTTATTTTCAAGAGAATTTATTCGTTTGCCTAATATCGACATAGAGAATATTGTTTGGGGAGCCAACCAATATAAAAATAAATAAATCTCTTTCATATTACGCGAAGAAAGCATTTCTATTAATTATGAAGGTAAGAGGACTATTAAAAATATATCTACTAGGTATTTTCAGTTTTCTAAAATACATTAATTTGCAATTTATGCATTGCACTCCAGTCAATCAAGAATTGCATTTATTCTGTCGTCTCATCCGGCCGAAAATGACGTCATTTTTATCTCTTATCATATTGCTCAACCACGCGCAGGTCAAAACTTGAATTAGTGCAGTCAGCTCCGTCCAAAACGTGTTAACAAATATAATTGATAAACGTTTAGATAATTCCTACTTGACAAACCCAACCAAAACTTAACTATAATTTGGTTTCGGCGATTGCCACAGGTGGTTCAAATGACATTATTGTTAGTAATATTTGAAATGGATTGACGACATGGCATTGTGCAATCTTGCGAATGAGTCATAAAACTGCACTTATCAGTAATTCGATAAATATTTCTCTAGATACAAAGTACATGCATTTATCGAGTCAATATTCTGAAGCCATACCATTTTCTTCCGACTTCAATTTGTAATTGGAGTGGAGTGCAACGCCCTCATTAAATACTAGTCACTAAAATACATTCACTTCTTATATTTCCAATCTATATTTATATGCAACTGGAAATTTCCTGCTTTCCCATAACTCCGACAGAGATAATAACCAGTTATTGTTTCAAGCTATTGTTTAGCAACTATAAATCGTTTCGTTTCTTTGTTATAAAATTCATTCCAAGATTTATTGCAGTTGCTTGAAAGAGGAGATTGAAGAAAATCTTCTAGATCTTTCGTTTTTAATTTTCTAGCAACAATTTCACCCCCCATCCATGAACCTGTGATTAATATCATCGCGTTTTAATTCATTCGTTAAACATTCGCGCATGCGCGCGGTTTAGCGTCGAACGTTGGCTGTACGAAATCACAAAGTATAATTATAAACGCTAGTTAGCTACCAGTACGGAAATTTGACATTCGTTTGTTGTCATCGGCTCGCTCCGGAGCTACTGGTCGTTATAGCGACAATTGCGCAACTTGAACGGTTGAACTTCGACATCGCCTCATCAAACCACTAGTCGAACGCGAGCCTGCGGCCTTCTCGCTGTGATATTATTCAACTTTAAAGTAGTTTATTCTAAATCAGTGAAATGGATGACTATAAAAAAACACCACCACCACCATACACTGTGGATGCAAACTCACCGCCGTCACCAGGTAAACATACTTTTAATTACAGTCGCGACCTGTTGGCCTTGACTTGGTATTGTCTGGTTTTAAGCGTAAATTCAATTTGTACAGTTACGTTGCGTGCTACAGACTTCTAGAAAAATATTGATTTTAATTGGGTTACGACTACTTCTACGGCTTGCATTATGACTTTAATATTGAAACGTTTGTATTGATAATACTTTGTTTTAGGGTTTTACATTCCGCCTGATCAAAATGTTCCCCCACAAGTGTGTGTTGGAGAAATCCGTGTTGCACCAATGGTATTTGGACCGGAACCGCAAAGATGCATCTGCCCACATTGCAGACAAGGGATCCAGACTCAAATAAAGCCCGAACCGAGCGGCCGAACTCATTTATACGCACTGGCACTTCTTTGTCTGTATGTCAGAATTCAGTTTGCTTGGCTTTGAAAGTCATGTGAACTCTTTCTACGTCATGCTCCATAAACACATGACACACGTCACTAGGACGATTTTATTGTGGTACTAATGTTAATTGTATTTACAGATTCTGGCCTTGTATGTGCCTGCCATATTTCATGGATTCATGTCAAAATCAAAACCACTATTGTCCCAATTGCGGGGCATACCTGGGAGTGTATGAAAACTAATAACTGCAAATACCGTTTTGTATGCCTACGAGCGCTGGCGTAATTGGCATATCAGCATTGCATATTTACGATAGTCATTAGCGAGGCAACAAGCACGTTTTTATATCTTTATCTAGTTATTATAATAAAAAAGGAGCTCGTTTATTGTAATCGCTTTGATAAATACTCAGCCTCGCACTTTATACGATAATAAACAACCACGATAATAAGAAACACAGATCTGAAACATCAGGAGAAATTATGTTGGTGCGTTCAGATTTACGTAAACATTTATAAAGCACTGTTTTTAAAGACTTTATACGGAATATATCTTTTATACATAATGTAATTATCATTTTTGCTATTGTGATATTTTGTGTAAATACAAATATAGTTAGTAGATAAAGTTCCGAGTATTCACATGACGTCAGGGTTTTATTTTTTTAATGATCATTTACAAACATGAGTTGTTTTTACTTATCTCTTATTTATGATTAAAGCATAGCAAAAATTTCGAATTAATACCATATTAACGATTAATGCATTTTACTACCAATGACAATGTCATTAATCGACACAATGTCGTATTAATAAAATAGTTTAGGTGACTTTCACGAAAACGCCTAGTTTTGTTTGTGTGTGGTTGACATGAAATAATAATCCATGGATAAAAAAGAAGAACAAGAAGCAAAGTCGAATGCTCAGACCCTTACTAGCCATGCACATGTTGATGATAAACCTTACTCAGTGGTACCTTTAGGTCCCAAACCTCAGATTGTCACATGTCCACATTGTGGTTATTATGTCACCACAGAAGTCAATATTATACCATCAGCAAAAACGCACTTTAAAGCTATCCTAATGTGCATTTGTTGGTAATATAAAGTACCATTGGAATGTGCAATGTAGAATTAAAGTGTTATTGTTGCAGTTTGTGTTTCATTCCATACATCTGTCCCATTTGTATGAACGTTGATCACTTTTGTCCCGAATGTGAAAACTATATAGGTACATACATCAACTAATTTACATTGAACATAATAAATAATGGTCTTACTTTAGTTTTAACCACGTATTTTCAAATCTCAATTAATACTATCTACCCCTTAATTTCTGGGTGAGCAACATGTCTCTTATAGGCAATCTGAGCTTAGAATCCAGAATATTAATTAGCAGTGTACGAGTACGGCCATCAGGGTGAAGAAGTCAGTAGTGTCCCTTGACAGCATCACCATCAAGGGTTCCTGCTTTATACGTGTATCATGAACACGTATGGTGGGTGGGCAGAAATTTCAAGGATTGGGGCAGTCTTGGTGGCAATCTAGCCCCAGAGCATGGTGGTAGACAGCATGTACAACTGGAGTAAGCGACTTTATGGGCAATAGGAGCATAGAAATAAAAGCTACGCAAGCCGAAGCGGCTACAATCTAGAGAATTGAATATTGATTGTAAAGGAAAACTTTAATTGTAAATGATACTACTTTGAAGAAAAATTTGTGTGAGACCAAGTGATGGTGCCACACCGAAATTTAGAACCAACATTAGTTAGGAGTCTCATTTATTGCTTGATGTAATTAAAAATTAATGATACCCTAAGAAAATTCCTCTCAAATAGTTCAACTCCCTGCTTCCCCAAATGAAAATTACTTGATGAAATAGCTAAATATTTAAGTTCTTGAAATGTATCTACATTTCTGACAAATAAACAAATAAGTAACTGTGTTACTAATTAAATCCAAAGTGTAACCAACTAATCAACATTTCTTATCCATTTTTGTCTAATAAATACGTAACTATATAGGCTCTACTCTAGCCATACATTAAATAACCAGATGCTGAACTAGGTTAAGTTCAAAATTTAGAACAACCTGGAGCCGTTTATAATACAGCGTGTGGTCGAAACCAGTTCTGAATTAATTTATTTCCGTGTTGCACGTAGTCTGCATTCTGAATTGCACTTGCATTTTAAGTCAATTAAATTATGTCATATGTGGAACGCAGTTTGTGCCAGAAGTAGGCAAACAAGGTAAGAGCGAAAGCAGTTTATACTGCTCGTGATTTTATTTTAATGAAATAAGAGATTAATTAATGGTATTGTTGCAAACTACACCGTAATAGTTTGTTGAATTGCTTGTTTGGAGAGTAATTATTATGTTGTCAATTATAAATAAACTGTTTATTATTAACTGTTTATCATATTGTAATTTTAAATTTGTTAATCAAATCAAATATCTATCGGAGTAATTTTGTAGAACTCTCTCATAATCAAATAAAATTAATTTAATTACAAGTTGTCTCATTAATAGTACTTTATTAGAACAAATGTTTGGTTTACCTTATCTGGATGCATCACAACAAAGTAAAAGTAGTTTCCAATAGGACTAGTATTTAATTTCAAAGTGGGAGCTTATTCCTTGCTAATTATAAAAAGCAGCGTGCGTTTTTATCAAATCAATATCAACTTGCAAACACCAGAAGAACAATTCAACATGTGTTCTAAGGTATAATATTGACCCAAAGTATTTTACAAACAAACTAATACTCAAATTCTCTCTCTTTTAGATTGTTGCTATCTTGGCATTTGTTACCTTTGCTTCTGCTCAACATGAACATCACTACGGTGCAACTTCTTACGCCTCTTCAAACGGTTACAACACCCACACCTCTCATGACTATCATCCTGCCGCCCCATCTCTCATAAAGTATGCTGCACCAATTGCTACATACCACCATGCTCCCGTTCACTCTTACCATCATGCCCCGGTGCATTCACACCACCACGTTGCTCCAGTCATTTTAAAACCCGTCCACCACAAAGTTGACCATTATGGGCATCCCAAATATCAATTCAAGTATGGAGTTCATGACACTCACACACACGACATTAAAAATCAGGAAGAATCTCGTGACGGTGATGTCGTCAAGGGATCTTATACCCTTCTGCAACCTGATGGCCGTACCCGAATTGTTCATTACTCAGCTGATGACCGTAATGGTTTCCAGGCTCATGTTGAGTACTCTGGACATGCTGACCATCCAGAAATTCATCATAAGGCAATCATTGCTGCCTCTGCTAACTATCATCACTAATTTGTTTATTTTAGTGCTTTCATATCGGTAATTATATATTCCTACATACGAATTTATATTTCATATAATAAAATTTCTACTACAAAGTTCCATTTGTTTTGGTTAAAAATCGTCCAATAATTATCTATCCGATAATGAATAAGTTCCAAAGTAATTGAATAAATTAATAATTATAATAATAATAATAGTGGTCTCCTACCTGTTGTGTGAAATTTACGCACTGCACTAACAAATTCATTACTTTATTTTATTCACGATACAACATGACTAACGCTCTGTCATATTTCAATTGTTTTGATCCGAAAACGTAAACAACTTTTTGCACTGCTACACATTTGTTGACTTCCAACGACATTCAGAGTGGGGTGGTAAGATTGATCTTGCAATCCAATCCCAGTACTGATATTAGGATTGCAATGGTGAATTTGCAAGAAATATTCATACTTTTGCGCCCAATCGTTTGAAGGCAAGCAGCCAATTTAATAACATAGATTTCATTATTCTAATTGTATCCGTATCATTTTAGTTTTTATTTCTTCCACCCTGTCAAATTTTTTAATACCTTTTTTATCATTTTTCAATATTTATTTTTCAAAAATAACCACATTACCTTCGCGGGACTCTTCGTGCTCCTTGATATCATAGGTGTGAGCGTCTTAGACTTAATTTTTAAACTGGTAGTGAGCTGGAACATACTGTTTCTCTTCATGGTGAAGCCTTTGCCAGGACAACGCCTACTGGAGCAAAATGCAAGGAGCATGATGCACAATTATGGCATGGTAGACTGAACCACCAATGTTCAAGATAACTGTGGCAGCATGTACTCATGAGAAAATTGAGAATAAGAAAATGGTGTTGTTTTATGGCCGTGCTGGAAATACATTAATCTAGATAATAGATATTACCTTATGTAATTTTATTAGATTACTTACTTTAGAGTTTAACTAGAGACCGACTCTTAGCTTGCAGCCTGCAGAACATAAAATCTTGTCAGAGTATTGTTGAGTGTTTAAAATTTATTATGCTGATAAAACTTTACTATAACACTTACTTTTAGTCATTTGGTAAAATGTTTTCGGTATGTTGCCTTCTTCTTCAGTATAGGATCCGCAATAAATATTAGTAATTGTTATTAGTAAGTGTTGTAAGTAAAATCTTATTCACATAATATAAAAAAACCTGTTGATTATTTAAAATTATAGTTCTGATATTAAAAAATAGATGGCAATCAATTTTCTGTAGAAATTTTAAAAAATCGTAAAAAAAATTTTTCTATGCTGTTAAGATTTCACTTTAACACCTACTAATATTTACTTGTTATAATGTTTTTGGCCTGTTTTTTTTAGTAAAAACTGTTATAAATATTAGTAAATATTAGTAAGTGTTACAGTAAAATCTTAAGAACATAATAGAAAAATTTTACAATTTTTTAAAATTTTTACGGGATATTGAGCGCCATCTTTCTTTTAATATCTAAACTAAAATTTTGAATAATCAACAGAGTTTTCTTTTTACTGGAATTCTGTTTTTATAAATATCCATGATAATTCTATTTTACTTCTTATTAAAAGAGTAAGGAAGTAGAACAAAGATACCAACATTTCCAGACTTTCGTGATTTTATTGTATGGTACGTGATATGATTATGACGGGATATAAATGTGAGTGCAACAGCTAAATTAGCATTACACCCGATGTAATACCCCAAATAAAAAACTGTTTAAAGCCTTTTATAGAATTCCTTGTTTCCATAGCAAAGGAAAACAAAGGTATGTTAATTTAAGGAAATAAAAATAATTCGTAAACGCCGCATTTGGTGGATAATTAGCGAGTGCATCAGTGCGTGCAAACAAACATTCGTTGTATGACAGGCTAAACGCTAAACTATTCACGGGCCAGTAGAAATGTTCAATTCTCAACGCCATGGATTAAATGCGAAACAGTGAAACACACTTGTGTGAAAGCACATTTTGGAAACGCCACAATCATCACGAGAGTCACGAAATTCATCGTTTTGTGATACTTGTGCGTGCGGGTTTTTTGGGTGGCAACTGCATAGAGACGAAGAAGTCAACTTTATTCTATGCTCGAGTGGCCGTAGTTCTTGCTAGCAGGCGAAGACAAAGGTCGTCGGCACGAAGCAGCGAAGAAGACGCAAAGGTTCACCAAGTTGGAACACTCTTTGCTAGAAGCGGCAGCTAGAGCAGCGGTGAGGCGGTTGGCGGCTTCCACTACGGACGAGCTGCCTCTCTCTGTGCACACGTGCCGATCGCCCGAAGTGGGTCACTCTGTGTTGCATCACTGCCACTCGCAGCTAGCACTGAATTTGTTGCTTGAAAATTGCGCTAGCTAACTTACGATTATCGGATCTTTACGCTTTTATATTTGCGTATATTGTACAGGAGGATTTTGGAATCAACATTATAGTAATTACACGAACAACAAATCAACAGATGAAGAAATAAAAAAAAAAGTTTGATACTTGAATAATCACGTGAATAAAATTAATCAATCATAGGTGATTATGAGACGAGTTCAAATACAAACTAGGTACCTCCAGCTAGATCTGGTTTCTAACCATTTCATTCAAGGCTTGTGTAGTTACTGTGATGTGTAATGCGCACTTGAATAAGGTGGAAGTGTATTTTTTCCCATACGGTTAAAGTCGAAAGGGGCCAGTGAACTTTTATAAAAGTTATACATACTGTTTGGTACGCAAGTGCGTTTGTGGTGCGTTGAATCTCAGTACACTGCTAGGACCTATCTATTGAATTTCTTACCACATTGCTGCTCCCACCAAATAAGCACATCAGCCTATCAACAACTTGCCACCGCGAACCTGCTAACAAAACTAAGCGAATGAATCTCGAGTTATTCAATTTGTCTAGTACATCAAAATTTCTCATTAAACTATTTAAAGTGCTTCGTTGTTTGTTGTATTTGAGTTGCATATAAGTAGAAAAATGTTTAATAAATAGCGGCGCGCTCAACCTGCCAGCATAATTACGTAGGCATAGAATTACCGACTCGTCACACTTTCACTCTTTCAATTTCAATGCCCGAACGTGTTTTTCGTTCTTACACTTAATTGCCATCCATTGCATCGTACAAGCCAACTCATTGTGCTACATCAATACTTTACCTACACTAATAATATCACAATTAACGCAGCAAAATTATCGCCTTTCAGTTACTTCAACATTTGTGTGTTTTGCCTCATTGTATAAGATAAGACAATCGACAACAACCACTAATTATGTTTATCGTGCGTCTACTCGTACTTTATCAGTAATGCGTCGAGGTGTGAGTGCTATTAATAGGCAGTAATAGAAACAATTGGTCGCGTGAAGGAGTCGCCGACGAGTGCGATCGGTGTCAGTGGGTCAATCAATGCTTGGAGGCTTTCCCCGGCGCCCGCAATGGCCGCACCCGACGCGCCGCCAACTGGGCCACCCCTATTGATCTCTGCGCGCGTTTCACTGCCGTCGCCGGGGCCAAAAGACGCACGACGTGCGCGACCCACCAACGTCGTGCTACCCTTTTCTTCCATCTCACTTTGCACGACGATTGTCTTCTAATTCGATTATCAAATTGATTTATTGTATTTGCCATTGAAGCACGCACTCGCGTGTCGCTCGTGATTTTCTTTTCTCATAGATGATGCGTGAATTGTTCTTCAATTTGCTGGGTTGTTTGAAAATTCCCGGGTAACTCATCGAACTTTCCTATTTGTGGGCATGGCTTTGATTCACCATTGGGAAGTGAATCAACTTAGGAAAAACAAGTGCTATTTGTTAATTTATAAACTCCCATTACTTGGAACACGGAATATCTGCAGAACCTATCCATCATGAATTTCAACTCATTCAATGTAATTAAGATTTCATCCATGAACCCGTCAGTTGCCCTGCGCCAAGGTAATTTAGTTGATTAATAGGTACGGTGTTAGTTATATGATGAAAAGTAGTGAGAAATTTTCTCCCAGTGAAAGTGTAATCTCAAGAGCCTCGCGCTGCTTCTAAAAAAGAAAGTTCTAAACCGGGTGGTTATTTCTAAGTCTAAGCGACTCAATCTAAACATATTTCTTTTTCTCTTTCTTTCCAACAAGTCCAATCTGTGCCCAAACGGACTCAAGCACTGTGGACGCGAGTGGAATACATAATATCCTCAGTTGCTTTGTTTTGTTTTCCTTTGTTCTAGCAATATACAACACGAAAGTTTTTCTAACAATAATTGTGGATTTCACGGTCGAATCGGACTTGTCGGTAGGCTACAGCACAGTGAATCGTTAGTTAGCATTAATAAATAAATCGAAGGTGTATCGTGGATAAATAATGCAGATGGTTACCTGTAAAGTAGTATGAACGCGGAACGAGGTTGAAGAGGCACGTAAAAAAAGGCGAATTTGTTCGTGCGCCGAAAATGAACGCATACGAGCGCGCTCCGAACGCGCGATAAACTAGTTCACCGTTTAGACTGTGACGATACCATTCTATTGATTCGTCGTCGCTGTGGTTCTACAGACTCAGAACTCAGGAAACTCAGAAAAGCAGCGGAGTTTTGAAAAGCCTTTATTATTCTGTATTGCTTCCTGATGTACTTAAGTTTCGCACTTTGGTGGTTGATTTGATTCTAATTTAAATCACGGATAAAAATGGCTTGATAATACAAAATAAATGCATTTACAAAATCAATGGAGCAGATATTCAACAAAAATCTTTTATTTTTCAAACATAAACAACGCAACTATTCCATTGATGTAAATATAAACAATAAATTCTAAACAACGCGTTAGAATTTAGTATCTCACCTTCAACTAAAATTAATTTTGTTATACTACGTAAATTAAGTGCATTCCGTAGGAATAAAAACGTCAGCAACCTTCTCTTAAAAAAAAGCAGAATTAACCATACCCACAGATGATAGTACCTTTTTAATTGAGAGTGCGACGTTTGAAATAATTTTAGCTCCATTTGATTGGTCTGTTCATGAATATGCTTGCAACTATACACATCTGCTCAACAGAAATTCTCATTGTTTGATAAAGCACACATGCAAAAATGATGATTTGTTGACTGCTGGTGCCTGTCAGATGAGTATACACCTCCTCGTTCGCGCCAAGGACATGCGCTGCGCATGGGTTGTCAGCGGCGGCGCGAGAACACGGCCCCCCAAATCGCGCATAGAGCTAGTAGCTCCTGCTACTAATGCTAGCGTAGCAGTTGTTGTTGTGACGTCGAAGTGAGTACATTGTTCTTCATCCCCAGTCCTCCACAATCTTCAACGCAATGAGACTTCCAAATGCAGATATCTAATTTTAAGCTTCAGCCATCAAGAAGTGAGTACCCAATCGGGTAAAGCCCCTAACTGGTGAGATTTGAAACTTTTGTTTGGTTTTGCTTGAAGTTCGATTCCTTTTTGAATTTTTTCTAACTACTGCGATGCGATATGTGACGATAAGAAAATTAGCGCATGCGAATTAGCGCGAATTAATTCGCACGTCAAATATGGCGGTTTTCTTAGATAATCGTGCATGTAAGCCAAGGCCAAAAGCAGACACGTGTATGAGCTTGGTGACCCAGTTGCTGTACTCGGCTAGTACGCCGAGGTTACCCGAACCAACTCGCTGCGCCGCGAGCTTTGATCAATACTTGAAAGCGAGCGTATTTTACTACCACATTTACATCACTAATGACTCCTATCGGGTCCACAACGCGCGTGTGCAGGCAAGTACAATCTTTGTTACAATCTCTCGACACGCACATTCCAAACAGCTCACAAAGGGAACAATCAGCCGGAAAACAAAATATTATGATTTTGTAATGCCTCAACCGATATCACTACTAATCTGCTATTTTTTATCGCCTTAGAAAGTAGCTGCCTACACTGATATTTTGCACTTTTTCCATAATTTACAGTCCTAGTGAAAGTAATTACCTATATTATACTCTTGCATATATTACCAACTCCGCTAACCCTTTGGATCAAATTCTAAACCAATTTAGCACCAAAAACATCCGGATACAGAAATAAGACGCATTCTTCCAGTGAACTGACAGATTGCATGGTAGCTGTTGATGTTCTTTTGCTTCTAATCATTTGCCTATGGGATAGTAATGCCCTCGAGAACTACAGTTCTCATACACGTGTAAGCGAGGTCGTCGAACTGCCACGTGTCGCTATGCGCTAGCGAGAGGGCCTGGTTCACTAACCCGCTCTGTTCGGTGAAGTTACGAATTCACTGTGTCTCATTTCTACGCACGCAAAGATGCCGTATTTTAACGCAGTACCCGCTTGGCTTGCCTGTGCCCCAAGAGTCACAGTCTAACCGCCTCCGTTGTGAGCTCTCCTTCGCGCGTGTAAGAGTATTTTCGGCAGTGATGTTCCGCGCTTTCCCCCGCTCGCAGCTAGCGTGAGAGATGTGTGCATGGGCGCATACGGAAGTGCGAGGAAGAGGGTTAAACAACGTACCCGATACTGCGCCTGCGCGCGCTACCCCACCATTGCTGCTCGGTAAACCAACGCGATGACGAAACCGATGTTCAACTGCGGACCCCTGTGTCACGACCAGCTTTCTATCGCGTATTCCACGTCGAGTTGTCGGTGGGTCAGCAGCGATCTCTCGTGGGATATTCTCTACCTGCCGCCAACCAACACTTGGTTTTCATCTTCTGAAAATAACTCTTGATCGACATCCATCGACGAAGCATTTGCAATCTACTGTGACCCTAGTGATGGATCTTAAACAACCGGCAGTGCGAATTGATTAATAATCGGGACTGCATTTAAACAAAGAAATTGCGACACGCGTTCAACGGCAACGCGGTGAACAGTTATATCGGCGACCTACTTTCGCAACTTCCGCATTGTAAAGCAAGCGTTCGGCCGCCATCTTGTCGTTCAGCGCAATAGGAGCAGCGCTACTATAGAAAGAATCCATTGGAACTCTAGAATTTAGGTACAGCGATTGCAGTGCCGCTTTGCAATGTGCTCCCGTCAAGTGATCGAATCTGCACCAAGTTATCTGCACGCGTGGATTCTACGTTGCACTATTGCTGTATTTTACCGCACGCGATTGTAACGCGTAATATCCGGTTGCAATATTTGCAAGTGCGCGGTTTTTTTTTTTTGTTTTACTTGCCACCAGCCTAGCGGTGCAGTTGTGCGCGACAACCAATATCGGATTTTGCAACGCTCAGCGAGCCGCTTCTGGGTGAACAGGGGAGAGCAATTAGACTTACTGGATATTTGAGTCAAGTCAGTCTTTTTCTCTCTCCTATTTAATCCATTAGTATATCAGCGTCATCTCTACAGCATGACCAACTCGACATGTGACACCATGAGCATCAACCCATTTTCAAGGAACTTCTTTATCTAAATATTTGATCCTGATCGCTGTCTTTACTTTCCATTGTTCTTCTATCATGGCAGGTGCTGGCAGAAGACTGGAGATACTTTTTCTGGCTTAGCTATTCGTAGGCCCGCGTTTAGAGAACGTGGTATAGTCTGGGGGGGTACACACCTATCGCGCGAGGTCTGGCGGGGATGCCTTAGGGTGGTACGTCGCACAGCCAACCCGAAAACCACCCTCTGTGTTCACGGCTGACCTTGACAGTGCGATCGTGTCTATAACGCGCATTGCGGCTGATTGGTAGCAAAATGGTTGCCCGGGGAACGCTCGACCTTGAATATGATTGTTGCGTTGTAAAAAGTGATACTATATCTAGATATTATATGATCAATGTGTGGGTGATTACTTCTTAGAATATCTTGAATATGACTATGAAAAATTGCCCCGAGTTCTCTGTGGGTGTGCTTGATAGATTCATAATTTACTGTAACGGTTCAAGACCGTTACAAATGCAAATAAAAGATTTGATATCTATCTTCCATCAGACTCCTATCGTCAAACAACATCCGCTTGTGTGGCCGTAGTGTGTTATTGGATGTATATGATATTGAATAAATTCATTTGGGACGCTGTGGTATATGTCTTGTTTGTCAGTTTCTGACCAATGCGGTGCGCCTCCGTTTTCTGCTTTGGCATGTACGAGGGGAAACCTCGAGCGGGCCAAAACCACTAAAACAGCAACGGCTGCCTCTTGCATGCAACGTTTTTGTCGCTATTGCCGAAACTCAATAGCAACATGGCCCGGTCTTATTTCCTGTCTGCAACCTCACGCAACCCGTTCCAACACTTCCAACCATCCACCCGTCATTCAACACATATGCTTTCCATGCGCACACCTTGGTAGAAATTTTGATTATTAAGCGTTTATATTCAAGTACCAACTGTATTATAACCAATAACATACCTTATTTATTATTGTATTTTTCAGATATTTTTATTGTCGTGCATTATTCACTCGAAATACGACAACTTATGGCTGGTTAATTATCAATTCCGCAGGCACACTATAGTGAATTACTGCGTTTGTGCATTGGAATTGTCGCGTTCCAACAGTTTCATCGCTCTTCGTGCAGCGCATTTTGAATCGAAAGCCGCCAAGTGACCACCGAGCACGTTTATTGCCGACATGGGATGGTCGGCCTAGTTAATTGTTATGCATGTTAACATGCCATCAAACGAAATTAAATAACCTTCTTTGTGTAAAATTGCCGGTCCATGAAATATTATTTGTGAAAAATTGAAATGCTAATTTGTATAGGACCTCATTTCTAACAACAAATTGAGTTAACAAGGTAAAAAAGTAAAGTGACGTCACTGCATGAATCATTTAATATTTGGTTGACTAATTGCTGCTAACACAATCAAACTGTTATGAAATCCTTTCTGATATAAAAAATATCTAATCTAAACCGACAGTAATGAGAATTAACGATTGCATTCAGAACAATTCACACAGTGCATTAATAGTATATTAAATTCCAGATTTGACATTTAAGCAACATCATGCATTGCATCGTATGTGCTCATTTCACCTGTTTATGAAAGTAATTAGCAATACCACGACTCGGCATACTATGTTTTAAGCATTGCATTATCCACTCTGTAACATTCGCGCTAGATGCAAAGAAAACAACAAAGCACAGAGCAAATTTTCATTGACGTGCAGGTTTTCCAACATTTTCAACGCTCGGCCTCGGTTGGTAGAGAGCAAATAAGCGCAGTTGCATTCTCAGGTATTTCAAGCACCAGCGTAAACAATTGTAGACGATCTGCTGCGCAGCGCAGCAATGGTAATTGTTACAATAATGGCAAAAAATAACGACACCCAACCGGGCGAGAATCGCACATTACTGTTGAACGTGCTGATCCTACAAGTGTAAATTTGAAATATTCAGCACTTATAGAAGTTTAAATGGAAAGAAATCCAATATGGAATAAACATGGCGGCGTGGGTGTGTTAGGCCTTCTGTGTTCTCTTGGTCGGCCGTTGAGACCCGAAATTCGAAGAATGTGTAGGTCGGATGGGCAAACACCCTTCCTCTGCAACCAGAACGCGCAGAAGACTGAAACGCGTTCAAACATACACTCGTAATATGGAGCGAGGATGAATGCCGTTGTGTTGGTTGCGTGCGTGAGTGCGAACGCAGCCAGCTCCTGTGCGAGGGAACGAGATAATGACGAGAGTGGGGTTGTCCTAAATTCCGACCCTCACTATGAGGCGTAAGGCTGAACGAGGCCGAGCGCAAGGGTCGAAATGTGCCATTATAAAGGCCTCCAGCACGCTTTCAATGTTTTACGTATTCCACGCAGGGGAAACAAATATCTAGTAATAATTCGCACATATCCCGACTGGGTATTTCTGAAGTAGACATGTTGGAATTAACGTATGACTAAATGGCGACGTCACTACAATGAGGATGCAGGTTCAATATAAATACCAATGATTCACATGTCCTGGAAGGCATTTTGCTTTAATGGCGCACCACAAACCGCGCATCCTTATTACTTCAACTAAGAAAAATACTATTCGTTTCGTTTCCCCATCAATTCACACAGAACATAATTAATTATGAGTGGCTGTGAGAACTCCATTCACTTGATACTGGACGCTGGACTACATTTGAATCATCTAATGTGTGTCATGAATTCCTCTGCTTTCATTTTTCTCGTATGCCTTATTGTGTTAGAAAGTCTCGTGTAGTAATTCATGATAATAGAATGGGATGATACGCCGACATGGTTCGCTTCCTCTTCCTTCTCGTAAGCTGCACGAATCTAGGTTAGGCTTTTTCTAGCGCGGCGTTGTCTATTCAGAGGCCATGATCTGAATTGCGAAATGTGCTCCACACGCGCGCACCGAGAACGCGAACACCACGTTGGGACAAAAGAGGTTGCTGAAAAGGGCTGGCGTGGCGTGACTCCAGGAACGCGTTCAAGGTGTCTTCTCTTCGAGACAGTATCGATTGGCCTCGTTTCGGCGGTTGTTTGCTGCAGCAGTTTTGGCGTTCTTTTTCAACCGGAGGTGGCGGCGCCGGCTGTGGTGGCCTTCGAGTCTGCCACAGCGTACCAGCAGTAGCGTTTTCGCAGTTTCCCCATTCTTACTTCCTGTTTGCTCTGACCCTTGCCTGGATGATGTAAGCATATTTACTGAGTAAACAGTTTCTTACAAAAATTATACGATTTTCTCCCGAACTGTGATGATATAATGCAATAAAAAAGAATAATGACTAAAGCTTCCGCTTTGGAAGAATTGCAAGTTTGTCGGTCTCGGTTCGCGAATATTATGCAATCTAGCCTTGACCCAGCGTTGGCACGCTGATTCTGGTACCGTGTTTCGCCTTGATGTTTTTTTTAACAAACTTGTTTGCCGCTCGGTGCGCATACCTTTTGTTGTGGTCCACATTGGACGCTATGTCCATATTGCATATGAATTCATCAGGACGTTGGCGAATTGAAGATCGGCCACATCCGAGAAGTTCCAAACCGGTTGGGCCACGTTCATTATTTCATCGAAACCGCAATTATGTGCTCATGTGTTACTAGGCCAGAGGAACAATTCAGACTCTGCTGAAACACATGCTTTATGCTTTGCTTCAGTTACATACCACAGATTGTTCCTAATTCTCATCTAAAACCTTGCCGTCACATTACAGCTCGACGCCCATAGCAGAACTTCGATGCGGTTAATGTTTATTAACCAAGTGAATTTAACCTATATTCAATCTAAGCATCTGCAAGTGCCATCTTTAAAAATGCTGGAGATTAATCCAAGAAGAATGTCGAAATGAATTGATGCTCATTTACTATTACAATAGTTACTTAAAGAGCGTATGTACATTAATGCAATACTATTTTCACATCTCGCACCAATGTTGAGCAATGATTTGGAGGACACTTTAGCAATAATGATTATAATCCGACGCGCATATGTTTAAACTGTTTGCAAATGGCACTAGCAGTATTTACCGAGATATAGGCAAACACGTGATTGTGCACATTGAAATATGTGTTAAAACAAACGAGTTATCTCGCCTATTTTGCCATTAACATTGTTTCAGTGTTGACTGCAACAACCATAAAACGGATTCACGGATTCATTGTGTTTTACTTGCGACACGCATTGATTGTCAATTAAAAATCGTTTTCTTTGTTTCCATTTCAATAACACTGTAATGTCTAATCATCTTTGTACCACCAGATTAATTTATTATATGCCCTGTCCGGTATGTAAATTATTTATTACTGAAGCGAATGAATAAAAATGCGTACATGATGACCCGCACGTTGGATCGCACAACGACGCATTTTATGCGTTTGACCTACATCCTACAATAGCGTTCAAATATTCGAGTGCATGTAGCAGGAACACGCAGTCATTTTGTCGTTAGAATTAAAACTGTTTGTCATTTGTATGACTGTTGTGACTCATGCATAATGCCCCATAATACGAGCAATAATAGACAATTTAATTGCAAAATTTGCGGCTCAAAAATGTGACTAAAAACAATTGAACACGTTAATAATAGCTATGTTGAAATCCTGCGGGCCACTTGCGCGTCTGCAACCACTTTTACTTACTTCGCAATGTTATAATGGCAGTAATCTGCGTCATGCACAACTCGCTTTGCGCGTAAAACGCTTTAATGCACATTTAAATGCGCATAGTGAATAGGTAAACATGAAATAAAGGGGAATAAGAAATATCTTGTTAAGTAGCTATTAATAGACACCTACTCCATTAGACAATAGAGTATAGAATGTATGGCATACTCAGTACATGTCAGAGAATTAACTATGTTTGAGTTTTTATTGTTTTGGCTGAAATAGAGTGTACCACATGGGACTTGCTAAAAAAATATCGTCTTTTCTAGCGGAAAATACATTCGACAACCAGGGAAAAAGTGGAAAGCGAGGGTAAAAGTGTGTCGTATACATATGTGTTCGACATGACCTAGTTTTAGAAACTAACGCGTGCGCTCTGTGTTCGATGTGGTTCAGCATCGCACAACACCATCATTCAGTCCTGTCACGAGTTCTTTGCATTCGACGCAAATTGCATGAATCGAGCGTGTATTTATTAGTTCACATACTGAAAACTCGCTCCCTGAAGTGCCCTCGGCAGCCATGCGCCAGGCCTTCCAATTCCTGCTGGGACGTGCACTTTTTTTTAATTCAAGCATGCGCACGTAGACATTTAACCATTCGTCTATTTATTTCCAACGTGCTGTACGCGGGTTTATTGCTTGTATCCAAGGTGAAAAGAATCCGCTCGACCGGATAGCTTTGGCAAGATAAAAACAAAGCGTGGTTGGCAACACTGGCCGCTGTGTTTTTCCCACTGGAGTTGATTTAATGCAGGATTTAATCGAAGCCAATTACTTCTTACTGCATAGAAGGCGCAATCGTTTTCAAGGAAATTCTCTCCCAGGCATGCCGTTCCATCACCACCGCATGAGGCCACCACTGCACATTTTACGTTCGCTCAGTTCGATATTCGCGCTGGTTTTGTAGGTCAAAGTACAATTTAGCTTGGCATAATGTTGCGGCTATGATTGTTAATCATTGAAGCTAGTTGCTATCGTTAGTTCTAGCGGATTGGGTTGCGCAACGGCACAATAAAACGGAGGAAAGCTGTCCATTGCAGGCCGACGTCGACGCCGTTAGTATGGTATGGTTGTTACATCTCGACATTGTAAGTCGAGTGCGATTGCAACACTTGGCGATTTGTTCGAGGCTAATCATGAAAAATCTTCTTCAGCTCTTAACTGGCGTGGTCACGGTGCCAATTTTCAATTCGGTTGACGTCATAATGCATCCTCACTGCAGGGCCAATTGCAGTCGGACGTTGGTCTATTTCGGTTGTTTTCAAATTTACCTTGAGTTAAACTTATAGCGATGAATACGGTGGATTTACATTTGTGCTATTTCCGGTTAGGAAGATTCGGGACGGTTGTGAAATGCTTTAAGCCGATTTTAGACGATGACGCAAGAATATCCAAACTGCATTGCCGAGCCGCGAACCAAAATCATAAATTCTATGTTTCATACATAATTTAATCTAAACCTCATACGTTTAAACTCAAAAGTAATGTAGCAACGTGTACACGTTTTGTGTATTTCCTGTTTTGTAGATATTTCTATAGATCCTTCATTCTGGTATGTGCTCGAATTAGTTTAGAGGCGTCTGCGAGTGAGTTTCGTATTACGAGTTGATAACCTATTTGATAATGCGTAATATAGTTGGGACGCCCAATTGACGAAGGCGAAAACGGAATAAACAGGACCATTAAACATTGATTCCAATGGATAGTTTGCGATGAAATCAAAATGGAGGACGCACGCACTGGTGTGCCTCAAGTACGAGCAGATCAAACTTAGAACGGCAGCGGCGTATTGCCATGAATCCTTCAATTTCTGCTCGCAACGGTTCTAACCCAAACATCGACGCTTGGCGAGCAAGAGCGCACGCGGATTAAGATATTGATATAACTTTTCCTTTCTGTCGGGTCGTGGCTGGCGCAGTGCGAGCCTGTTCGGGCGCGCGCACTTGCACCACCACCATTGCGTCCCATTTTTTTCCAGAAATGGAAAAAAATACCATGACTAATACGTAAAAAGCAACATTGTTCTTTAGGAATTTCCACTCATACACATACACTACTATAGCAGCGCAGGAATCAATACTTCAATGATTTCTGTAACATCGACCATTACCAATTCAATGTGTGCATTACAACCGTACGGAATATAATTGAATGGTCGATGAGCATAAAGCTTGCAGCTTTCAATATTCCGGTCTCGCTGGAATTTCGGAATTTTCACATGAAATAATACAAATAACCGCAGTGTCGCGTGCGCTTATCTTATCGCGACTAGAAAAACATACACGCTGATAAATCCAAAATGCGACGATTCATTCAGCGGTCAAATAAAATCGAACGCACTGCATTAATTTTTATTTCGCACGGGAATACGTCAACTCCAGGTGCAAACTAAGTCCATAAATCGTTTATTGACTAAACGATGTGCTAAGGAAGTTTGTTACGTTTTCATGGCGACCACTGGGTGGACAATATCGTATGTGAACGATGACAGGTGCATCTGCCGGTTTCATTCCGTAATTGGCGAAATATGGAAAATACACACGGAATTATGTTCGCGAAATGCATTTATGATAGAAGCGTGCGATCGGTCAATCGGTAGGACATTTAAACGTGTTAATTATTTTTGCAAAATGACCTTGACGTAAAACAGCAAACTTTTAACTCAGTTTTGCAAGCATTGTGTAAGCGAGAAGGCGACTCCGACAACGGCTTGGCATGGCCTCCAACCGGAATAGACTCTGACGATGCAAAAGATTCGCAACGATCTGCTGCTGCCCACGAGTAATCGAGTTTTCGTAATAAAGGCGCATTACGTAATTTATCCGAGAACGTGGAGAGGGATTGCATTATACCAAACAATGCGGTTCCTTGTGGCAAAAAAAACCGGATCAAGTTTCTTACAAAATAATCGCTGTTTCTGCTTAATAACTTTTTATCAAATCGTTTCGGATAATGCATTCAATAACACATGGATGTATTCAGCTTGCTGGCTGAAATAAATCACATGCGACCTAAGAAAAAACATGAAATGTGTTGCAGATGATGTCATGGCGTGCGTGGTGTTTCAGATTACGTCATCAAAATCGCGTTAACTGACGACAAAGGCTCGACGCCTTTGGTACTTTGTTCGAAGGAAGTGAGCACAGTCGTGCAGATGTTTGTTATGGTAGAGGTCACGTTTTTAAAACAAAACCGAGGATTTCCTTTATGTCAATTTTCTTAGTTTAGCAGGACATCTACGTCCTAGCAAACTGCTCATTGAGAAGAAAGCTTAGTCTTAGCAAGTCTGCTACGTTTGTGGGAGTTTAAATTCGGCCTAACAATATCCAGTTAATGAGTCAAATGACGAGCTGCATTGTGAATGCGTAGGCGGCAGTTGTATACGCATACTCAGAAGTTGGAATTCTATCCAACGGAGCTGAATAGTTGTAAAGCAGCGGGAGTAACAACAAAGGGGATATTTTTAGAACGATGGCGAAATTGTATATAATTCAGGGTGTCAGTATGTCACGTCAGTGAAACGAGTTGCTTAGCAACAGGCGCTTAGCCCGGCCTATTTTCGGGCTCTATTGATCCGACCCAGCTCTCCTTCACTTGGGGTTAAATACAGAGTCGGACTTGCTGCTGAACGTATGACGCGCAGTCGTCGCAGAAACTACTTTCTATCCCTGATATCGACACATCAGGATAATATCTGGCACCACCTTATTATGACTACCCTTAAATATAAAGAATGAATATTACGGAACATTGTTGAAGTTGCCCATTTTAATCTGATTCCTCTCGTGTTTTAGATGGTGGTGAATATAATTAATGCAAAGGTCTTATTTTTAGTTAATTAAAACTGATAGAATTAGGTTGAACGACAGAAACGCTGATGGGCAGGTGACACAATAAATAACGGCAGACGCTCACATTGTTAACATCAAATAAGTACAAAGTTTGAATTTATGATATTAATAATGCAAGAGTAATTTCGGGAATGACCCGATTTCCCTCTGTTCATTCCATTAATACGTCGCGTAAATCGTCAATTTTGTTAGCAACTACGTCGTAGTTTTTACCACACAGGACACCAATAAATTGAAATAATCGCGTAACTGTAAATATACATTGTTACTTGTGATTTATGTGAGTTTACCAACATGCGGTGGTATCAAAACAAATTAGCAACAGCAACAAAAAAAAAACGATTGGTTTTCTCAGCGCAATACACGCAAGTTTCTTTGTTTTGGACGCGTCCACGAGTTCACGTCCACTCTTTGGGGTATTGCATCATACATGCGCGCTTCTGTAATCGTTTTATTCACATCGATTTCAACAAGCTTAGGGCGAGTAGTAGTAAAAAAATGCAACACAAGTCAAATGCTCAACGCGCGCGGTACCGAGTTAATCTTAACATAGATTAGCGATACTTATCTATGTCAGCACCAGAATGCGCAGATTGCATGAACGAATATAACGTTACGATTTATCTGCAAATGCATGGTTTGTGATGTGTAATACCCGCAAGACCTTGGCTCACTTCCCAACGACCGTCGTCGACGCAAATATTCAATATTTTCGTTCATCATCGATATATTGATTAAAGTTTTGTTGCCTAGTTTAAATAATTGATCATCTTCAAGCGCGTATAACAGACTTGTGTTTGAAACACATAAATAAAAAATATATGTTCAAGATAGACGCATTTCTTCTCACATGAAGTCAACAAATATAAATTTGCACAATTCACTTCCTTATACACTATATAAAATATGATAGAATTAAAATATTAAAACATGGGTAACAAATACAAAACGTGGCACAATTCAAGGATGTAGTCCTCCTCCTAGTTGATCATCCAACCGACATAATAAATAAACAGAAAAGTTATCGCTTATTAATACACCATATTGATATTAATTGCGGCAGAATTCAAAATTAATCCTTTGACTAGAATTCATGTTATCTTCATCACGAAAATTCAATCAGTAAAAAATGTTTTCGTCGAAGGACTAAGAGGACTAAGTGTGACACCTGGTTGCATTGGATTCCTTCGCATTATGAATGTCTTTAATCCTGTTGACGGTATAATATTTGTGGAATTGCCCTAAAAATAATAATGTTTAATTGATGTGCTGCAACTTTTTTGACTAGAAACTTACATTTCTCAGCCATGGTAATTCCAGACACTCATCCATATTAATACGTTGCGTTGGCATCAAACAAAGCAAACGACTGATGAGTTCCTTTGCTTCACTTGATACATTACCAAAATACTCATCAGGAAAACAGTAATCACATTTTAGAATATTGGTCGTTGTCTCTTCAACTGAGTCGTCTAAGAACGGCGAGACACCACTGAGAAGGACATAGAGGAAGACACCAACTGCCCAGTAATCTGTATGCTTACCAACCGGCTGACCAAGAACGAGCTCAGGTGATGCAAATTCTAAGCAAGCGGGTGGGAGAATAATACTTTTGGCGGTATTTACACAGTCTCCAAAATCAATAAGCTTGATTTGTGGTGTCCCATTGGAAAGATCTACCATTACATTTTCTGGCTGCAATAGATTATATTAATTTATGTTTATATATTGGGCAAATCATAGAACACACCTTAACATCTAAATGCGCTAAGTTTTGTCGATGTAACCAAGCCAAGGCTGAAATAAGCTGTGTGCTGTAGTTGCATACTTCTAACTCACTGTACGCTTCATTTTGGATTAAATAATTGTATAAATGTAGACCACGAACACTAAAAATATTAATTAGTAATTGACAAGTAATGTCTAAATTATGTCTGCTGTTTGTATGCGTTTTGAATAACATACATTTCTAGAACGATAGTATCAATTCCTGGGACCGGAGCGTTATCAAACAAAGCCATTGCATGAATTATATTGGGATGTTGAATTCCAGCGAGTAGAGTATACTCAGCCTGGGTGACTTTGTGGGATTGTCTCCTTCGAAATATTTGTTTTAACGCAACTTCTTGACCTGTGCCGCGATCTTGTGCCTTTCGAACTATGGAAAAACGTCCCCGATCCAACTCTTCACACTCGATATATCTCCTTTTCAATTGTTCCTGCTGCCATCGCAAGTTATCTGCTACAGGCAAAGTAACAGTAACGCTGTGCAAAGACACCTGACGATTTGGAATTGTAACCACACGAAAACTGTATGCTTCCCCTGGTATTAAATGGTCCACAGTATAACTAAATGCATTTATCGGTTGATTGCTGTTAGCACATAGCCATTCTCCAGTTCCTATTTTACAATATTCAACTAAATACTGTTGATTCTTGTTGGTGTCGTTTTCCCACTCTATTAGAACACTTGCGGATGATACCACTTGGACTTTAGGTTCTTTTAAAAATGGCAAATTTTCTGAGACTACGAGATTCGCAGAACATTGAGCGCTTCCAATTTCGTTGGATGCTATACATAGATAAGTTCCGGAATCAGAATTACGTACGTTGCTTATAATCAGAGTAGCAGTCCCATCCAAAGATTGACCAAGCTGAAACCGTCCTCCATGTCTCATGACACAGGGATCGGGTTCAATTTTCCGCCAAGTCATCTGACAAGTTCGGCCGCAAGGTTTCACTGAACAAGTGAAGACGGCCTTGTCACCACTAATCAATGTAGTATCCTTTATTTTCTCAATGAAATCTGGACAGGAAACTTCTGGTATTACGTTGTCCTGCAACATTGTTGCATCTATGGACCTTCGACCATGCGGAAAACTTGGTTTACGAAAGCGGAATGACCATGCTCTTCGATTCCCGTTGGATAATACATGTGCTGGTAACCAAGTCTCCTGTTCAATATTGGCATTGGTCTTCACCAGGTACCCCTGCATTGAATCGTAGCGAACGATTGTTACAATTTCCCCTGCTGCCAATTCCAAATGATCGTTGATTAAACGCGCCTGCGTACCTGGCGCCATTACGTGATTATCGTACTGTATAAATGATAAATTGCTCAGTTCAAATTATTACTGCATGGAACAATGATTATAATGTAACATTATCTAACAAGTAACAGCATGCGCTTATGTTAAGATGTTTAGACTACGGATGATTTAAGTGAAAATGATAAATGGAAATATTAGAAATGTTAATAACAATCATGCTCACCCCGTGTAGATCATTCCCCTTCTCGGAATCACCATTTATTATATTTCACATTTCATATTGAATAAAAGTCAAGAGAAACAAGTCCAATAGTCATTTTGTAGGTTTAATGAAAACATTATACAATTAACTCTACATTATAATAATGTCTTGTATCACAGTTCATATTTTTGTTAACACATTTAAGTCATATTTTCTAAGCTATTCAAAAACTCTAGAAAATAGTGGGCTGACTTTACTTTAAATTTTTGGAATCGCGTCAATGGAACCGATTTGTCGATCATTTTATATCCTACAAGGGAAGAAGAAATATCAGCATGCATTATTCCTACAAAGCGAGCTGGCTACCATTTACGCGCTTGCGAACAACTTTTATGTTTTGCAATGCTTACCGTTGCGGGGGAACTCTCGGACCATCGTCTCGCATCATCGTTACTGTGGTTATCTGAAACGGCCATGGTCGACTCGCTCTTATGTTTTCCGAAGAGTCCATTTAGAATGCGCTTGGACTTTCTGTGCTCCTTAGGGTCTTTATTGCGTTTCGTAATCAGTTCGGCATCCGATGGAATACAGATTGTGTTGGCGTGTTGAATTGGATTTATTGTTTTTTTAGCATTTGGAAGTGGAGGCGGAAGCATACCACAATGCGAATCTGGTGTTTGCACTTCAAACGCAAAGGGCGAGCTAAATTTTCGAAAAGCGGGAGAAAGAAAAATAATAAATAAAAAGAAAATAAAAACAAAAGACAAACCAATATAACAAACATAAGATATTAATAAACCAAACGAAATGAAAACAGAAATCGCAAAATTATTGTTAAGAGCAGTATCAAAACAAGCAAGTATACCCAGTGTTAAGAAAACTTCAAACATGTTAGTATCATTTTAAATCATGTTATATTTATATATCAATCAATTAATATGTAATGTTATTTATGTACAATCATACACATTCTATATACACCGCCAAAAAGTAATTCAAAAAACTTTTGAAACAGAATATAAGTATGATCGGAAACGTAAGATATACAATTCAATTAATGGTTACTCTGCTGCGAGAATGTAAATCACAATGACCATAACATTTATTACTATATCCATAGAAATTCTATATGAGTATTTGCAGTAATCCTTTTGCTTTCATACAACCTGATTTAGACTTTAAGAGGGGTGTGTAAGGGGTTGTCCGAGAATATGTAAATTATTGTGACTTGTATGAGCCAATTAAGAAAATCGCGCCAACACATCCCAAGTTCATTCGATCTGCCATGCTTGATCAATTACATTATACCAAACCATTTATATCGTAATTTATAATAATCAAGTATAAGCCAACGTAATTACATGTACCTTTGTATATTTAGTTATATCGAGACGAGAGAAGTGTTTTTGCTTGAGCATGAATGACATAATGTCAACCAATCTTCCCGTAGTGGATTGTAATACATTATCTATGTATAACTATATGAATTTCATATGCATAGTAAATATAAAAATAGTAGATATTTCAACTTGCAAGACTCGTATGTAATTCTTTTCCATTGCTACGATTGTTAGATTTGAAGTGCTATTCGAAAAAATGAATAGATATCTACTATTTTAGTTTTAGAACGTTCATGTTGGAATTATATGTGTGTTTTACTCGTGTTTATTTATTATGATTTCAGACAGACCGAGAAAGCTTACATAGGTTTTTTTTTTTCATCTAGGTAGTCGAATGATGTTATAATTTGTTAAAATACCCGTGTGATACGTTAAAAGTTAATGGAAGTGTGTTGTGTATTTATCAGTGCCTATATGTTCTCTGGTTAGTTTTAGATTAACAAATTTGTAATGAATTGTACATGATGAGACACGTGCTCCTAATCACGTGCACTCGTTCGTTTCAATAATCAGCAAACTTTCAACTCACACATTCCTTAAATACATTCTTCAATTCGGATAGAAATTTGTAATGAGTTTGCAGACCTGTTTCTGATTTGGTACAAATTATGACTTGTATTCAACTCTTTTGAGTCGCGCTTCCGTTCGGAAATGTGAGAATTAATAATTAGTCCCGTCACCACATCACATTTAAATACAATTTTACGATTTGTGTTTACCATTCTAATGTATATCGCATTTAGTATCTTTGTTTAATCATGTAACAGATAATTAGAGTCACAACCAAATCATTAAAATACTATGAGACCGCGAAGCCGCACATTTTTCAAACAACCAATTATCTCTTACCGCTTTAAACCAATTTCGCCGAAAATCAGAAGCAAATCACTCCCGTGTAGTCAAATGCTAGCAAACAAAATACTCACGAATCTCTTGTTAGTTGATTCTGATACGCGATTGGACTTTGGATTGCTTTCAGGAAATTCGTCTGCGACTGTAAAATGGCATCGATTGTCGACTGCCATTGTGCGTACATTTCCGGCGAGGGCGCCTGGCACTGCAGGTATTGCATCGTTTTGTTCGGATCAGTGGACGTCAATATAAACGAGCATGGCTCATTCGGAATTGGTTTCATATCCATTTTATTCATCTACAACCGTGGTCATATTGATTAGATTACATTGAAAAAGTTTACAGAGTTCATCTGTAAATGTAGGACGTACCTGAATGTGTGTTTTATAATAATATTTCGGACTAGTAAACTGATTCTTCCTCCCCGAGGATTCCGAAAATATAATACTTTGTTCAAATAAGAACACATGAAGCTCTTTGTTCTTGCCAATTATAGAATTAGTGTTCGTATTCAAATCAGTAACATAGAGAGCACCGTTTAGCAGTAATTTTCCTTGTGCCGTGATTTTACCCTAAACGAACAAAACCTTAGCGTTTGCTGAAATACTGGAAATAACACGAATTACCTCAAAACCTTGTAACCGTCCAACATCCATCATATCATTCGCAGCTTTTGGAACCACAGTCATCACATGCAACGCTTCTCGCAGCATTTTAGCTTCATTCTCAAGTCCTGCACGATCTGTGTGCTTATGCAGGTCTTTCAATAATAGTTGATACTTCATGATGCGCTGAACTGGTTTGATGAGAAGATCGCAGATTTGCAATTTGTGTCCAAGATGTATTCGCAGTTCCTCAAAGTATGTGTCAAGATGTTCGGACACTATGAATTCACTCACAGGCTTGTTTTTGCAGTATACAACATACATATGCAGTTTTCTTTCTGATCTTTTAAATAGTGGTCCTAATTCTGCGGGGTGGTCTAGACATTTCTGAAGTTCTTTCAGAAAAACGCTAAAATAATTAAATAAAGTCAGTCAAATAGAATATTTAATCACAATTGATATCTTACTCTTTGTGCCAATCATAAATATTTTCAATATTTCCGAAAACCATTTTATCTTTTCCCGATTTTAAATCTTCCGGCATTGGAATTTCACAGTTTTCGTCTTTCATTGTAGGCATATAGCCATTGACGATGAGCGCCAAATCCTGCACGTATTTTTCCTCCGTTTCAATCAACTCCTGCATCACATAGCTACGTTTCTCAAGATGTGTCTCCTTTGCGTCCGACGAGGAGCCTTCTTCAACGTGCTTGTTATCACACTCGTCTCCGCTATACGCCGCAGTCGCATCGTTTGAAGAACACTGTGCAGACAATTCCTTGTGCGGATTTTCGCTATCGCTAAGCCCGTCCGGTTTTGCATCGCGCAACAGGGAATTCCGCTCTTGATTTTCAGTATGTTGTTCCTACGAAAGGAAGACAATTATTTCAATCCATATCAAAGACTAACGCAGTGATATAGAAGTGTACATGCGATGAAATACGCCGTGCGGGATTAATTAAACATGCCGCCTAAATTGCAGTATTATAGATAAAATATTGCTTTTAATTAAATAAGTAGGTGATATACTGATAAATCATAATCACAATAACAAACCAAAGATAGCTACCATGCGTACATACAAACGTATTGAGACAAAAGTATATAAGTACAAAATATTTAAACTATAGGTGGGTTGCAGGCTGAAAATAAGTGAAAATTCGCACCATTCGTTCCTTAACTATTTGCTCTATCTCCGCTAAATCAGCCGACGTCGCTCCTTCTAGCGATTTCAACGTTAAACTAGACACCTAAAGACGCGACACAGAGAATGACAATGTTAAGACAATAAAATTACCATGAAATATAACCATGGAGTAAGAATGATCGTGATCAACGTTTAAGATTGACACTATGTGAAACCATTTTTAGAATATTTACCCTTTTGCTGGGATTTTCTTCTATTGGTGGCACGGCACTCGTCGTTGCGCCCCCAGCTACCAAAATGGGTTCCTGAATTGGTTTCATCGGTGGTGGCAGCTCCACTTCATCGTCAACGTCCTCACCACCACCATTAGCAATTTCATGAGTTAACCGGTTGATGCGTACAATGCGCTCTTCTTCGTCCTCGCCCTCTGACACGGACGGCTTGTTGCCCATTTCGTTTGGCACCTAGATGAACAATGAATCACAGTTAGCGATAAGATTCGCGACGTTTGAATGGGTTTAATTTTCAAGTATTGTCGGCCGTATGTATATGCGTATTTTGAAGTTTACACGCACCGTGAGCCCGACTCAAGTTCGACCGGAAAATGATAACTTTATCAGCAATAAGCCCACCAATCAGTGTTGCCTTCTATAGCAATTATTTTCCAGTGCTTATTGCAGGGGGTTTACATCCATCGAGATGACGGCTTAAATATGCCGATGTGTGTAAAGGTGCAAAGGTAGCACATCTGAGATATCACACGATTGATTGGCCAAAGTTGGTCGAGCTCGTGTTTGTCTCGATATTACTAATCAATTATATGAGGCTGATATAACAACTCTTCTACACAATATTAGAACGCACAAATATTTAATAATGATATCGAAATAGATTTCTAAACACGAATAAAATTTTTAACTTATTCCTAGTTTATACTTGCCAGATAGCACTTGTAGTCAACTTTGAACTGTATTATTACTATTAGCATGCACAAATCGACTCGACGTTCGTCTGGGAGCTAGTGATCAGTTTGCAACCTTGTAAACAAACAATTTGCTCGCCTTACCGCGCTCGGCGCTTAACAACAAATAAATGAAACGTGACATATACGACGAGTAAATTTGGATGATAACAACAACCATACGAAAGCGTAAGTTAATTGCCTTAATACGTTTATCCGATCCGGTCTTCTTGAGCGGCGGTCTATCGGCCGTCGACTGAGTCTTCTCCACTTTTCCCTGTGATAGCTTCCGCAGTTGTGGCGGCAACCATTTCCGGCTGGAAAAACAAAGCGCATTTATTGGCTCGGCTTTCATGTCAATCGCTCATCGCTACAAACACAACAGAGCAAGAAGGGACAGAGTGTGGACAGATACATCAATGCATATAGGCCGTCATCTTGTTGGCACTCGCGATCCTCGCTTCGTCCCATTTCAGTAAGGTGATTGCGTCATCATGCACGACCAACGGCAGCCATTTGCAACACAAATCTTTTATAAAACCGCGACTCGACCCGACTTACAATTGACATAACTTGACTAATACTGTACTCAATTAGTAGAAGATAGATCTAAACTATACCTGTATTTCGACTTCTCGGAACAACAATCGTAACATTGGGCGCGGAGGAATTTACGCACCGCACTCATTTTCGCGCCTTGTCGCGGGATGAATATTTGATTTACTAAATGGTAAGTTGTTAATGTTACGAAACAAAAGTATTCACACACTAGTTCGCGTTATCATACAGGTCGTCTTATCACCTAGGTTCGAGATTTATTATGGGCGAGAAAAAAATGCCATTTCGTGATGAGTAATTACACTTACGAGGAATTAATAGGTCGATAACGAGAATTTTGATGACACACCGCAATTAATTGGTTAAAAAAGTGTAATCAATGATTTGAGTGTTGCATTTGTGCTGCAGAAATGAGCAACCACTTTTAACGAATTAAAAGTTACCACCTCGGAAAGGTTACGGCCGCAAAGAGTTCCGACGGGGCGCGAATAAATTTCCCAAAGCATTTCTTAAAACACGCACAACACGGAAAACCAAGCACAGCCACATATTTTCGTATTATGAAAAAATAATGTTAAATTAATAGCAGCGTACGTGTAGGTCACACGAGATCGCGTGAGTTTTGCGCCGCTAGGGTACTCCAGTGCTTTGCATGTCCACGTGTCTCTAATAGGCGGACACACGCTTTCTTTGCATAATGCTTAATTACTTTACGTTTTGTATGTATTTGCAAACGCAATTGTGTGCGTTTGTATATATCGCGAAGTCTACGCTGCATTCAGGCACGCACAACGTTATGCTTTATGGAAGGCATAAAAGCGTGCAAATACAAAATATCGCAAAAGATTCTCATTACTCACCCGCTGAATCCGCGCCGTTTGTTCACCGGCGACGAGGTGTTGATCCCAGTACACTCGTTATTCGCGGGTGGAGGGTCTGTAAACAAAGCATTGTGATGAGAATTATTGACATTCGTAATGTTTTACTTAGATAGCAACAAATTATTCACGCGATAAGCAATGACGTGTGTGATCGGGTGTTTGTCCAAGAGCGCACCTTGTTTTAAATACTTTTGCACTTTATCACACACATTGCGAATCAATCGGGGCGGACGATGGAGAGTATTTGGGACTTCCAGCGTGGCTGCACTACTATCTTCCATAACATTAACCACAAGCATATTTTATCAACATCCGGCAGCACGCCTAAGTCACGAATGTTTTAAATTGCGATCACAATTGACCATCATCGCGATGTGCTGCAAATGTGTATATTTATGAATGTGATTATGAGTTTGCACGATATAAAAAGCGAGGAAATGTATGTGATTCCCACCCGGCATATTCGTAATATATGTCATGCCATGGTGCGAGAGCAATTCGTACTTGACATAGAAAATGACTAGCGCCACTGAACCGGAGCAAGTCGACAAATTGAGTATCCACGATTTCGAAATGATGTTCAATAATACCCGAATATAAATGTACCCACAATACGTAGGAATTTCATAATATAGTAATCCGAATCCTATTAATAAATCGTGCCAGCAAACACACGAGCATACGCCATCTGAAATCATTTAAATATTTTGGGAAAAGGTCTTGCGGCGAGCCCGAATTTGTGATTAATTGCATCCTAATACTCGAAGGCATGCGAAAGTAAACATTATGCGTTCCGTTTCATGGCCGAATGAATCTACATTTAGCACGTCTCGATTTAATTGGTGCACTTAGAGTATAATACCGAAA
This sequence comes from Diploeciton nevermanni, assembly GCA_027575565.1. NCBI lineage: Eukaryota > Metazoa > Arthropoda > Insecta > Coleoptera > Staphylinidae > Diploeciton > Diploeciton nevermanni. Next base: position 64,877 of record JAODIE010000011.1, read on the forward strand.
CTCATAAAAAGAAAACTCGAATGTATTATATACACATTTCCAATTCGCAATTTCATGAGTTCCACGACGTAGTTGAAACGATTTTAATAAGGTTTTCCAAGCAATTTTATCGTCATACCAAATGCAAATCTATAAAACATGACGTATATTTCCTTTATGTTTTCATCTGCATGTTCGTCGCAATAATAATTTTCTATTCAGAGAAACCGTTGTGCCATACAATAATATAATTCTCAATGAAAAGTGCACAAATGCAGCTTACATTCTAGAAGCAAATGTGAATGGTTGTGATATTCGATGTGCAAACAGCACAGCAAGCACAATTTGAACGCGCACACACTCGTCCTCGCACTTGATCGCACCTAATTAATTTCTCAGACGGGTCATTGAAGCACAATAGAAGCGGGTGCGTACTTTATTTCCTTACGAGCGGTGTCCCTTATTTAAATCACAACTAACGCGATGCACACTCGTGCGCGATCTGCATTCGTTCCGCTTCTGATATATTAAATTATATTCATACTATATCAGGAGACTTACGCCGATCATTCCGCTGGGCACCAAGTAGACTTTGTGCGGTCTATGACTACACGCTTTTCGCGCCACGGCCAAATAAATGCCGCCCATCTGCCAGCACAATGCTATTTTTTTAAACCGCAAACAGCTCAAACACTGAATACAAACGCGCGCAATTAATACATAATTGTTTTGTTACTTTCCATCCAGTTATGCTAATTTCCTTATGCAATTCCAAGCTTTTATCTAGCAGATGTCTTTTAAGGCAAGATTAAATTAAAAACCGGAAAAATACCGCAAACTGGATTTTGTGGAAATTTACTTGTAATTACCATTACGCGTAAAAATTTGTCACAACTTTAAACTTTAAATTTTGATGTAAATATTTACACAACGCTGGCCAACTTCGCCACAACTGGAACACAGACATCTCATTAATATCTTTCCTTTTGCAAACTAAATTTAAAAGTCGGTTGTATTAATCCTACTGAAATATCGAGTTACTTTTGTTAAATAGAACAATAATGCGAAAAAAGTTAATTATTTTGTACTATTGTGGTAATTATCCATTTAAAAACTAGAAACAACTACTAAAAGTGTCATTAATTTAAACAGTGCAACCGAGTGACTTTGTGCTATCACAATTTCCATTTAATATTACCTGCTTTGACAATAAGTATATCTAAAATAATATACTAATTTGATTAATAATGGCTATTTGTTATTACAACTCTGGGAATAACCCCTCTTGGAATAACCCGCCGCATTGCCCAGATAAATAAACAAAAACGTTCTAGAGCATATTTTGAAGGTAATGCGCTCATCTCATGCAAACAACTTGCAAGCTATTATTATAAAATGTTTCTAACCGAGTGGCTAAGACAACGTAAATTCGCGGTTGTCATTTGCATCCTGTTTATTGCAAACACACCGACTTAAACGCACACTACACCCACCATTATGTCTAGTTTATTATTTTATTCATTCAGCATCCTAGAGTGATTATGCGCGTCAGTCGAAATCCGACTTCCTTAATTTTCGATTGATTGATAAATCGTCTACTTCCGCAATGTGTTTGAAAGTCAAACCGTCTTATTTCCCCGCTGCACATTAGGTATCAGGCCATAGCAACTAAACTTTCGATTTCGGTTTGGCAGATTGATAGTTGCTGTAATGAATGTCCTTATTTGATCCTAACATTTACTTGTTTTTGCCTCAAAAGTCTCTAGGCACATGTCAGTTTGCGTGCGCATATTGCGTACTTATATGCAGGCTGTCATCACAAATTTGACGTCGGTTCTTGTTTATATAGGTGAGATGCTAGGCCCGCACGTTCGCGCGCGATTTGCTTCGATTTTAATTTTAGACGCGATCGCGACAGACGCCAAAGTGCCAAAAAGACACTCAATGAAACACAAGAGTGCGAATGTATACGTGAGCTTCGCTTTTATTTATTTAGTTGTTGCTCCTTGGCGATGCGCCAGAAGAAAACTTGCGACATTTACAATGTTTCGAAATTCGCACGCACACGACAGAACAGATCACAGCATTCGTTCTGCCAGTTTGTTATGAATTCTACAGATTTTTTTTATTATAAACAAGATGCCTTAATTTTTTCTCAGCAATGAAATGATACCAATTTGGTACATGTAACTTCTAGCATCAAGTGACTAGACAATTAATATCAATGTTTGCTTGTAAGAGCGATATTCACATTGCTTCAAATGCCTAACTAAAGAATATAATATTTGTACACAATTTGACACACCAATCATACTCATAAAACGCATCGCTTTGATGTTAATATTATGTATTTCAACTCTGCTAAAATCGTGAAAATCACGTTGTACGGACACACATAGGTAATAATTATATTTAATTGTAAATTAAAGCAATAAACTTATGATAGCTTTGCACCTCGTTTTTTAACGGCAGCTTAAAAAATGCATAAATTCTTGTCTAAAGTAGACATTGCTGCAACTAAAATAAACATAATTCAACATCAAGGCTTCTAATTTTATGCCCTTATAAGTAACGTGGTTCTCTAGCCGGTTTAATCCACTGAATTATAATATGTAGCACTACGCACGTTAGATTGATGAATATGGCTTTCAATCTTCAATTTTGCAATCTTCGCAATGATAAAGCTATTGTCCAGATGTCAGTATATTTAATCCGTTTAAACTGTTATAAATTAAATATACTTTGAATATAATGACACCTTGGTAACTATTCAATAAAATCCACGCTAATCAAACTGGCCTTTCTTTACTGATAACCTTGCCGCCACTCCGCCCGAATGCTGTAAAGGCGAAACCCGCGCCGAACGGCGGCTTATTCCCGCCAAACTCTGCCTGTCGTGGGCAGCAGAAAGAGGATGCTACCGAAGTATCGTGCCACCGCGCCGCTCCGGCTGTTTGGCTGCTGCTGCGGGAGGTCGGGTCAAGGTCAGCGCAAACCTATTGATCCCGCCGCAGCATTACCCCCGTCTTTCGAGGGGAGGACGCGACGGGCCACGCCGGGTGCGTTATATCTACGTGGATTGCCAGCCAAAAATCATCGGTGCTGAAAGCTTATAGAGCTCCAAGTCGCAAAAATTCCAGTGGGGCACTTACCGTTATCGTGTTCGGCAACAATTCGTCGTGATGGACTGCTTCGAGGTTGAGGTGGCTGCTTGAGCACCGCCAGCGGCACCAGTCCCTCGGGCACGCCGCCACCGGACGTCGTGTCGTGATCGGTGCCGCGTGTCGGCATTCGTACCAAGCAGAAGTCTGGCCTGCTCTGGCACACCTCGACTACCTCAACCTGCTGTCCCTTGGTTACTGTTAGTTCCTGTGGACCGTTTGCAGTAAAGTCACTCACTACCCATGTCATCTCAAGTACTCCAGTCTGGAATAAAAATGTTAACATATAATAAATTGAATACACTTCAACTTTTGGTTACGTTATGAAACAAAAAGAGTAAATAGATAATCTTTCCACGCCACACCATATATTTTTGTGCAAAAAGCAGAGATGCCCGAACGAGGAAAAATGTTTTCAACATCGATTAGCTATAAATAACACGTACAATGACACACGATCACAAATGCCAGCATGTATTCCGGAAAGCGGTGGCGGTGAAGGCGCACGAGAATATTTCGGTGCCATCCACAATGTGCACGCGTCGTTGATCGGCATCGGCAGAGGACGTATGAGCAGCAACCGCGCGCGTCCAACCGTCGCCCGCGCTTGGCCGAAGCGCTGTGCCGCCTCTCTGGAGCGTGCATGATTAGATTTCCTAATTACCATCATGGTTTAATGATGTAACCGCGCGCGCGCTCGGACTAACTCGCATACATTGGGTGATTACCGCAAAAAATACTGTCCGGAAGCAAGCGGCAGCCTGAAATTTGTTGATAACAATGTTGGAAAAACAAGCCCAATTTATTCTCGTGTACTTACACCAGAAGATGTAAGGTGTAGATCCTGTATTATGAACGAAAAATATTCATATGGAGCTCATAAAACCAAAAATTATTATTTGTTTATTGATTTAATTTGGTGTTAATCCTGAACACATGTCCGAATTGTCAAACTTTCACTTTATTTACCTTGATTTCACGCAGTTTATATCTGAACGTCACCATGTTAAAAGCCTATTTATTTACGGTACACATTCCACGAGAGTCCTTTCCGGAAAACTTGCTGTACCACCCGTTCTTTCGCCACGTAATTACTAAACTTTGGTAATAACATAAAAATTCCATTAACGATTCAGAAAGGTCGTAAATAACGGTATAATGTCGCTAAGATGCGGCGCAATCACAGAGCAAATCTCCGATTTCGAACTTTTAGCGCAGAACATCTGCATAAAATGCTTATAAAAATGATTTTTGCCGAGAAGTAAAATAAAATGCATATTGAATTACAATCCATAAAAACGAGCTATAAATGTTTGAGGACATGTTTATAACCCGTGGCCGAAATGCGCATACAAATTTTCATTGAATTTTCAAATCTTTCAAAGATAGTGAAATGCGAGTAAGTACGCAAGGAATTTACAAATTAAACTAGAAAATGGTATTGGTTCCAGGCAAATATGCAAAGATGTCCGGCGCACATTGGCTACTTTTGCAATAGCAATTAATCCAGAATTCGCCCGTTTCAAAAAGCATCGGGCGTGTTTAGAAATAGCTTCGTGGTGGTATGTCAACATCGAGTCAGTTACGTTATTTTAAGCTTATTGATTCAAGTTTTGTAAAATGCAAACATAATGTGCAACGATTGTCGACAGGCTGCATTATTTAACAAAGAATTACGGCGCGGCGTGCGTGATAACTATGCCAAATGTTTACCATTGCATTTTGACTGGGTTGACGTCGTAGGAGTCGAGCCTGAAAGGAACTAGGAGTGTCGATCGTATGTTGCCTGGTGAGCGTGGGATGCGAGGCGACAGATCCTCGAAACCAAGGCAAGGATATCTTCCTTTTCGATTTTTGCGGTTTAGGCAACCCACCGCTGCCGCTGCTGCCAGGACTTGACATTGTCGTAGATACACCCAAAACGTTACCGCTATTCAATTGAAATTGTTATTTTTTTTTATTGCGTATTTAAAGCACTTCTCGCACAGGTTATACACGATTGCAATCTCACGCTAGAAAATGCTCACAGTGCGCGGTAAGCACTTCTATCATTAATGTAGATGCGACGGATATTTGCGGTTTTACAAGCCAGTAAATTATAAACTTCTCGCAATAATTGTACGTAAACAGTTAAAACATTTCCCATTTACTTGAAAATATAGCATTAGGATTTATTTTTTATTATATGTATCAATCTTTTCTCTTTATGGAAAATTTCTTATGCATTTATTACTTATAGAATATATAATTTAATGTGTAATGATATTTGTTTAGTAGGTTTTGTTAAAATAGCACCAATCACTGCATTCTTTTTCGGTTTCGATATTTGTGGTTGCTCCTCGTGTTCAGTTAAGTACCGCGGCAGAAATCTGCGAATTCGGCGCACCTTGATCGCTGTTTCAAACTCGTCGCGAATTTTTTACGACATGGCTGATACGGATATTGAGGTCCTACTGACATCGCCGGCTCTAAAGCTCACTAACCGTCCATTCGAGTTAGAGTTATCACCACGTTAGAGGAGTGATAGGTGTAATCTCGGCAAGCGTTTGTTATTTGCCACCCGGAGCCGGTTGTCAGTGATAAAATTGCGCAGATTATAAACGCGCGCACTTCAACTCGATGGCGAGAATGGCGGTAACCACGTCGGAACCCGATGCGAGCACCGCGTCGGCGACGTTTTCAGAAAGAGAAACTTGAGTTTCGCCATGTTGCCCGCTCGCTGATCGTCTTCGAAGTGCGAATTTCTGCATGCAAGCAATGCTAGATATCCGCCGCCGTGCGCGCAAATCTCTTGCGCTGTATGGTGAGCAGACTCTCTGTGTGGAAGCGGTATAAACAGCGGAATGTGCACCGTGCTCGGGTTCGATCCCGGCAACGAACTGACAGCTCCCCGGCTGGCCCGGGAAAAGGAAAGCGCCGGTCCGGAATAGTCCGGAGCCGCGTTGCGAGCGGGCGTCGAACGCGCCAGGAGGCAAAGCAAAGGAGGCGGCAACACGCCAATAGGTCCTGTCCTTACATCGCGTACGTCGAATTATGAAATACGCTCTTCGGTCGTATCATTATCATTACCATTTACACCTACCTTACCATTTCTCCGATATTTCGGACAATGTAAAATTGATATTATTCATAGGCACTGCGTACACTTCAAACAACATTGTGCTTGTTCATACTAATTAATCATCCCTCACTCAGAACAAGAAAAATAATAGCAATACAACCTAGTGATTACTGTCCCTTCGACCCTATTAACATAAATACAGTTCACGCAATTCATAATGCTACCATGACTGAATAACCCATGTGAGTGTACATCAATAGACAATTATAGGAACCCAAAATAAATATTTTGGCAATACAAAGAAGCATTAATTTATATTTTATGAGTATGACTGGAATACCTTTTCAATACGCAACTACATTGAACAAAACCATTAAGTTAAAAGCAAAATTAATTCATTATTAATGGCGTTACGTCCCCTAGTAAGCTGACGCGCTGTCCACTTTTCATCAAACGTATTCATGCATGTTTTATTCAAAGAAGCAGAAAAAAAAAATAAAAAATAAAACACCCACTAAAACCACCAAGTGTGTAATGTCATGGAAGTCGTGACCCTGTACCTGTGAGTTTTACAGGAATGCTCATCACTAAAACCTTGATCTACTTAAATATCCGAGAAACAATCCCGCCATCCAAATTTAGAAAAATAGTAAATTGCATTGAATCTTAGTATTGAACTTCTAGCAGAAAACGCCAGTTTGGTTTTCCTCTTGCATTACATAGTTCACTATAAAGTCGTCCCTATAAAGACACTGGAATAGACGCGCGGCGAACAATTCAATCACGACGTAGATCGTAATTTTCCGGCTAGCGTTGATCACAAAGTTCAATCATGTCGTCGGCAGTGTAATGGAAACATACCAATATGGCGCTGCCAGCTGAATAAGGCACACTGTCGTAACACAAAATTACTATGTCGATCAACATGCATTATTCAGTGAGGGGAAGAGTTATCTCAGACCGATCGATTCCCGCGTACCGAACAATATGCGTTTGTGGTTTTACCTAAAGTAGATTAAATTTACCTTGAATTAAAAGCTACAAAATGTGGAACAAACTTACAAACCACTAACAAATCAATCCGGAGTCATTTTAAAAATATTTTTCTTACCTTATCGGAATCGGTGGTATTCCCAGACCCAAATGAAGTAAGCGAATTTCGATCCAGATTCTCGACACTCTCGTCCAGCGACGTGCACTCTTCCATATCCCTGCAGCAAATAAAAGCGTGTTTAATAGAGTTCGTAACAAAGCAAAGTCAAGAACTGTCATCAAACGGAAATAATGCAATCTCGGTTAACAAAAAAATTCTGCACTTACCGGCTCGACCTCTGACTGTGCGTTTTCATCTTTGCTGGGCTCTTGGGCAGAGAGAGAGGAAGTGCACCACTGAAGTATGTTTCTTGAATCACTTCGCGAAGCTTCTTGACCCACAATTGCTTGGTATCTAGCGAGGAAGCACGCAAAACTATTCGATAGTCGGAAATAGGTGCACGTCCGGTCCATACTGCAAATTTACATTCGTCACCTTCCATGTGTTCAGTGACGCCTAATTCAGAAGTCTGAAAAGATATGCAAAAATTACATCATAAAACATCAGGAAACATAAAACTTATCAACGCATTACCATTAATTTATTCTTGTAGATATACTTGACTTTTCCAGCTGAGTCTTTCACTTCTTTGGCAAACAGCAGGTATAATTCAAAGAGAAAAATGTGCCTCTCGCGTCCCTTTCTAATGATCTGTTTTGGGTCCCACACGCTAAATGCATCCTGCAGTATAACTTCGCCAAGTTTATCTACCGAGACATCACAGCCTTCCAACAAAGAAAGATGCATCGCGTCATTTGCCTTCTTTGGCACGTTCAACATGACGTCGAGACCATCCTTAATTTCGCCTTGACCTTCCTCGCAATTTGATTGAAGATCTTTTAGTAGTAGCTGATATTTAGTGATTCTTTGCACCGGTTTGATTAGATATGCAGCGATTGGATGCTCAACTTTGTGCTTCTTTTGTAAATCCTCAAAATAAGTTCCACCATGTTGCACCAAAAGACTGTTGGATTCAGGCTTATTTTTGCAGTAGTGAACATACATATCAAACTTTTGTGCCCAGGTAACGAAACAATGGCCAACATCTTCTGGCATTGTCTCGTATTTCTCTAACTCTTTCAAGAAAATATTGTTGTGGAAATGATAGATATCCTCCATATTACCGAAGATTATCTCTTCCTTCCCAATGATGGGCGAGGGCAAGTTTGGCGCACTGCGCATTTCATTCAAGAAAGACTTAATGCAAGTTTCTAAATCCTTAACGTAGGTCCGTTCGGTCTGTAGAAGTTCTCCCATTATAAAGTCCTTCTTACGAGCTGATCTGCGCTTTTCTTCATTCAGTTCCTTCAAGTCTTTGGCAGCTGCCTCGTTTACTTTTGATTCTAGACTTGGATCTGAGTTTCTATCTATGGACAACTCTTTCTTTTCTACCTCGCCAACCTGGATACCAAGTGTATCCTCGAGTTGCTGCCGATAATTCTCCATGCGTGAACTGAAATCCTTATAACGATTATCAACTGCAGCTACCCATTGTTTGATGGAATTTGCATGTGCATGTCCTTTTTCCACAAGACTATCAGCAAGTTGAATAAGAAGTTTGACACGTTCACGGGTTTCTTTGGCTGTTCCTTTAAACTCATTGTGTTCGAAGAGAAGAGATTTAGTTTCCTCTACGTTGTTACCTAGCAAAAACAGAAGTCAAATTATGGGGAGGTAATTTTATAGATAATAAATAACATACCCAAGTTTGTTGCATGTGTTGTCAGATAGCATTCGCCAGTATCATGAATCCACTCAATTGCCTGTTTGGCTGATCTCTCAAATAAAACAAACTGCTGGCATTGGTCCAACCTCTTCTTTCTCTGAGTCCAGTGCTCCAAAACTTTGTTCTCCTGACTCAATAACTTCTCTAAAATTGCCTTCACCCGTGACTCTTGATTGCCGGACCCATTAGGATAGTTGTAGAATTGTAAACTTCTGGTCGTGTACTTAAGGAATGTCTCTGCAGTTCGTCGTGCCAATGTGCAAGCTTTTAAAAACGCTTCCTTCTGTTCTTGATGCTTGTTAATCAGCTGAGATATGGAGGTGGCTTTATCAATACCTTGTGCTCCACTTGCGCACCAGTCTTCATCTCTTCTGTATTCCTTTTCTAAACTATCCAAAACAGTGCACACCTGTTCTGCGGTTTTGTAAAAGTTCAAACTAGCGGTTACCAGTTTGTGCCGTTCCTCCGCACTTGTCACCAATTGCTGCCAACGTTTAGTGACTTCGTCCGAGATGTCCTTAATACTTGGCGGGTCATAATGGTTAGCATTGATCAATGCATCTGCTCTGTATTTTACTTGCACGGCTGAAGTGTGAGTTTTCTCAATAGCAACTTGGAACTGTTCGTGTTCCTTCTTAAGTTGTTCGGCATCAGCCAATGAATTTGGTATTGTGAAGCTCGCCATAAGCATAGATTCACCATTTCGTATCCAGCTAATAACTTGGTTTGCATCGTTCTGAAACTGGCCAAGTTGAATGCATTGTTCCAATTTAATGCGCTTTAATTCCGCCATTTCCTCGAGATCCATCTCACGATCGTGCAGGAACTCCAACAAAACTTGCACTCGTGTTTGGGCGTTGTATTGTGCATCAGCCATAACGCAAATACCCGACGTTTCAAACACCTGCACCAATTCCTGCCCCTGCTGAAGCACCTGGAATGTGGTATTTTGCATCTGGCTTACGGATTCATTATGTAACCGCAGCGACTGTTCCGCCTTTGCAATGTCTCTCGTCAGCTCTAGATGTTGCAATTCCTCTGACCACATTTCCAGTTGAGAAGAAACCTTAAAGCAACAGCTTAAATTAATTATTCAAGTGCGATGAGAGTTTGGTAGTACCTCTAAAGCGTCCCGCTCGAAAAGCCGCAATCGGAGACACATGTCTAACCGAAGTTTGCGCGCTGCCCAAAGTTCTTCTAAATCACTGCGCTGCTTGGAGAGACGATCAAGAGCCGCCTCCACTGCCGAGACTGAACCGGTAGAATCCATATCTCCGATTGTTCTGAAACAATCGAGCGAATTATTAATCTGCAATATGCATGCGTATGTGCAAGGCAATAGATACGCTATGAGCATAAACAGCATTGCGGCATGACGTGATATCCGATAAGATCTCAAAATATGAATTGAGCTACTGTTCATGGTTCTGTTAGAGGGTGCCGCCATATAATGCGCCCATTATGAATTATGGCCCAAAGCACATACTCGCAAATTAACATCATGTGCGAGTAGTGGCGGCGAATTAATAATTTATTTTCTGTGACAATTACAAGTTAATAAATCCACATGTACTCGACCAATGCAGCGAAATTCGTTATTTACCGCAGAACTATTTTTAGAAATAACTAAAGAATACAACTAGAAAACATTCATAGAATCTGACATTCAACATATGTTCTCTTCCAGATCTCACTTAAAATTCTTGTAGTGAAATCAACACCCAACATATAAAAAAAAAGTGAGTAGAAAATATTGTCGGATCTATTTTTCTTCTTGTAACCCAGATATTATTTGAAAGACATAAGCCTTTTATCTTCCGCGCGCAGTATATTGAGCAAAACATTTGAATAATTTTCTTTTCACATTATAATTCTAAGCAAAATATTTTAATAAATCACCAGTATTCCGTATTTAAATAAAAAAAATTATTTGAACCAAGCCCTTTATTTCATAAAAAGTGATGCGGGCGGAATATATTTTATTATTTAAAAGGAAATTAATTAAGAGATACAACTTTCTTCAATTAGAATAGAGTATATACCTGAGTTCCTGTAACAATGCTTCTCCTTGTGCAATGGTCGATGCACAAGCGTCCAAACTTTGATCACGATGTTGCGCCGTCTGGTCAAGCAAAACCTGCGTTGCCTCCAAACCCTCGGCTACGCTCTCATCTGCTTGCAATTCTTGTCGCAGCTCGTCCACCCAAGTGGATAACTCTTTTTCATGCGTGTAAAACAGAACGGCAAGGTCTAGCCTTCGACGGCGTTGCTCAACGCGTGCAGCAAAAGAAGTTACGTGCGCTTCTAGTTCTTGAGCCACCGAGTAAATCTCATCTGGATCACATTCACCCGTGTGAGCTAGTTCATCAGCAGCGGCAAGAAGTTTATCAGCGTTAGTATACGTATTCTGCAATTAAATACAACAAATGATTATTATTACAATTATTACTATTCACCGTGCGAATAATTTATTACAAGACATTAGTAGCAGCAAAACGTTGCCATTATTCTTCTGATAGTAATTATTTCCTAGAAAGTTGTCATTATCAGTATTCCTCACATAAAAATAAATTTCTATTGAAAATCATTTCTTACGGTGGATTGTCAACGTGTCTGCTTCAAATGCAGATGCAAAAAATGTTTTTTCAGATCACCATATGCGCCCGCACGTATTTACGCACCATTCAGTGTCAGCCTGAGGTCGTAGTCGCATTTATTCTTATTTATTGCCGACATACATCATCTGTTGCGAACATCCATTTAGTTTCCAATTGATAGAACTAGTCCCATTACACCCGTTGACCGTTAAATCAATACGCAATGGCAAGTGGAATACGTGCGCGTGCAGATGCGGAATAAATCACGTACAGAGTTATTACTTAACAACAACTCATTTTCATCCACGGTCTGTTAAATACACTGAAAATCAATTATAAACATAATTTATTACCCTCATATGTAGACAGGTAAAATTATTTTCCAATTTCTGGAAAACTAATTAAAAGTAAAATTCAATTGAAGTAAAAAAAAAAGAAAGAAAAACATATCAATTCAAATCTTATCGGCCTCATCTTTAATTCTAGAATGTGCCTTCTCAATGAAAATGTATATCTTATTGGCATTAATTCGTTACTCCATTGCAACCTGCTGCGCAGTTAGTAGTTGCTGCTCGGCAAAACTGGAACGAGAAAATGTCCAATTTTCCAGCGCTATATTTCTACGTCCTAAATTTAGCACAAAGCATTGCGCGTTAGCTGCGATCGTGCATTTTCACGCTTTATTTAATTATATGCACTTGATTACGTTGATAGTGCACGCTGACTGCGTTGTTACGTTCCGTTGTACACGTCGCTCCAATTTATTTGCAAACCTAGATCGAATGTGACTCTTAATTAGCAATATTCACGGATTCAAAACGTAATTGTTTCATTTCGGATGAAATTCCACCACCTACATTGGTGGAAAAATATTATAATTAACAAAAAGTAATTTGCCCTATGCCCGTGAAATTAGGGTAGGTTGCGACGACACGTGCTCTCAACTCCAATGCAAAATGACTTTATAATGCATTTGTCTGAAAGCCATGTTGCATGCCTGTTGTTCAAGTGGCAATTTGGGTTTGGTAGTTACACAAATTAGTTTTTTTTTACGCTCACACATACTCTTGTAGTTAACCGCCATGCAGCAGGAGGGTAGTTCATGGATATAATTAAAATTAAATTCCTCCGTTTTTGATTGCTCTCATAATCCATACGAAGGGTATTGAATTTCCTTCACATATCCAGACACCAAATAGGGGAAGAAGTACATAAAGCAGTGTCTGAAAGCATGCTTAACATGTGGGGTTTCTCCCCCATTAAAAAAGTAATGCTGAGTAAACACAAATAAAACAGTTTAAGCAGTGTCAATAAAAACTAGCTCCAATACTCAATCTTGAAGCAAACAAGTAATGCAAAACAAACTCGGAACTGCAATAAATTTTCTTTGACAAGAAATTCTTTTTATCGCGTTAGACAATGTCGATGCAAATGTCGTAAGCTGATTCAAACTCCAAGAAGTGTTATAATTAAATAAAACACATCTGCACCCCTGGTGGGTGAGTGAAAGAAGCGGTAGGCATTGAATAAATTGAATTATGTTGTCTCCCCAGCGTAGCAAGTGGATCTTGCCTCACGAGATCGTCAACAATAATGTGTCATTTTTGACGCAGCAAAATGAATACTTGATGCTTCATATATCAAAAAATTTGATTATGAATAAGCATTTGGTATTGAAAATACCATTATAATATGAAATTATAAGACTTCCTTTTCAAGAAAGAAAGAGTCAGTTTTGTGAGATGAAGATTAATGATCCTAATGATTTGCAATTCCTTAGATTTCCTAAACAAAGTAATTTATAAGCACAAGATATTCAAGATATTCACAATATTTTCGGATGCACAAAATGATTACGTGGAGTATAACAGTCACACTCTATTTTGCAAACAATCCCTGAATGTACGCCTGAGACTCGAAGCATCTGATATTGATTGCTAGATTTGTGAGCCCAGACTGTCAGACCCTGGGGAGCATTCTCCCTTCCTTTCCCCAAATGAAACCCTCAGCAGTGTGAAAGTGAAGAAAACAAACTTTTCACATACACATATGACCGACCCAAAGATATGAACTATGTTGCGGAAGGTCAGAGCAAATATATGATTGCACAGTGGTACGCACAACTGCAAACCGCACATATTTCACTTGTTCATCACGTTTCCCATATTGCAATGAGCTGTCACGGCCTTTTTGCCAACTCCAGCGGGCGGACGTCAGAAACGGAACTAAAGAGTAAACACACTCATTCGCCAGAGACTAGTCATATCCTAGTTATGCTATTCTTCTTGAAACGCCAAACATTTTCTGTAACTTTATTGCAGTTATCGCTGAGACTATTAATGCAAGTCCAGTTTTAAATCTCTTGTGCTATGCAGTGAGTAATATTTCAACAATTGCCTGCAGCTCAGAAAGGCGAGACGAATTCAAGACGAGTAGATTAATTAGTCATGTGCACTGCGGACTACATTCAATGGTTAAAGGCACTCCATCATACTTTACGAAATGCATTAGAGGTACTTTTCATGCGATGGGTCATCTCTGATTGTTGCAACATTCCCCAAACAAATACCGTTTGTTTGCGTGTACATCTGTCCCAATTCAAACCGATTTATTTCATCATTGTTTATGTTCCACAACCACTCTCTATTCTCCACAAAGAAGACATATTGCGTTTTAAATGTGCTCCACGTACTTTCCTCCCCACAGCATTACTTGGATGCAACGTTGAGCATTACGTAAACGTGGGCAATAAAAGGACTAAAAGCGGTATTGTCAGCAAAACAGATGCATGCTGTAAGCAGCAAAGGGCAACGCGTCGGTGAGTAAACTTGACGAGCATTGAAATATTCCCGTTTCGGGGCGTGTTTGGAGTGTGTGTGTGTGTGTGCATACACGCGGAACGTCGCGGGTCGAAGCAATTCAAAGAATGCCTCATTTCATCACGCCATCATTTTCATCACAAGCTGGAAACCTGCGTGTAGGCGGTGTGCACTCGTGCAGTTATCTAGATGCCAAACGATCTTGGCACGCCAAGTTAATCTCCTGCTCCTAAACCACTTCATTTTCTCCGGAAGCTCTACTTTGTACATTGAGGGTGGTCATCACGTGGATTACCCACCTCATTATCTATTCCGATAGGTGCAGCTCGCAGAATCTTAGTCATCGAAGAAATAAAAGGGAGAATGACGTATGCGGTAAGAAGCGGACTAAAGTACAATGAATTCCGAGAGATGATGATGCTGATGCCACTTAAGATAATTTAAATCTCCATAAAGATGTAAATTATCGAATTATGTACTTTACTGCGCTATAAAATGTGAATGAAGACTTTAATTTTATGGCAAACGAGTTTCTTTGTTATTTAAAGGTGTAGTGGTCAATTCCTCAGAAACGTAGTAAGTAGATGTTGAAATTATTGCACAAATTTCATAAATGACCTAACATAATATACATATTATATACCGTAGAAAACCAAGGAAATCACGACACAAACCAATGAAACATGTAGCGTAATGTAATCATATAAAATAATAATGATTGCACTAATACTTCATGCTATTTGATCTTTCTGCATGTCATTTACACAATTGCATGTTGCTGTTAATAATACCGATATAACTTCCTATAGTATCAAATCTGCGCATGGCCAAGCACAAAAATAATGTCAGCGTAGTAATAATCAAGTTACAACATATGCAACTAAACAATATAAGGAAATTCAATAAATAACGAAATGTCATTAAAGTAATAGTCCTTCTAAGTAAATAACATGCTGTGGAGAAATGTGATTTTTCAACCGAATGCAAATTTCCCTAAATCATTGTGCTCTCGCTATCGTTTTGCTACGTATTCCAGCATGACATCCGATGACAGCCACGATCGTGAAAAATGATACCATCGCAGAAATAAAGGAAAATCGTTATATGGCATCAGTAAGCAGCAGTAAGCATCTTGTGCGCCTCGTTACCATAATGGAATTGCGACTTTCTACTTAGTGACAACACTTCTGGATAAAAGACCAAAGAAGCAAGGCAGAGTCAATAAAAGGTGCTCAAACTGAAAGTATGCGCATTAAGACGATTAAAACCGTTATTTTCTTCTTTTATGTTGAATATGCAGTTTACAATGTCGTTTATAGCTACCATTTGGTCACTGACCCATTGCAGCATGATTGAAAAGTATTAATAATTTATTTACAATTTCTATTCTGTTTTCCAATTCATTAGTTACTAGTGCTGCTAATTTGCATCCAGTCAAAGCCAAGAATGCTCTAAATAAACCTGAGTGGTTATAAATGCTGAAGTTTTCACCAACTTCAAACCAATCGTCATTTTCCAGCTGCCATGTATTTCATTCAACCGGATATTTAAATAAAATCTTCGCTAGACGTTAGAGCAAATTGCTAGAGCTGGTGCGTGTTAACTGCCCACACAACAATTTCATATTTTATGTGCTATGAGAATTTACACGTCCAAAGCTTTAGTAGCATATTAAGATTTGTTTATAAACTGTTTTCAGAGCAACATCTGAAACATTAGGTTTCAACATCAATGTAGTTCTATAAAGTTGCCATTTCGAACTTGTTGAGATGTTGAGCATGTGAAACCTCCATAATGTAGTTGCATTATTGAATTGCTGCTTGCCGACTTGGAGCCACAAAGGCAAGGCAATCGGATGAAATATCGAAGAAGTGAGTCAAAAGTGAGCCAAACCAGCGACTCCACACATCGTACCGTTACTTCCGCCATAAACTCAACACCGCGAACCTAGATTTCTAATTTCATTCATTCACCATTGCAGCCACCGATTTATAAACTACGAAACAAAGAATACAATGAAATATTTATTTCGTGTGTTGTTTGATTCGTAAATAGCAATAATAGAAATACTTTAGCTGGAGGAATTGATGACTTGGGAAACAATTGAAAATGCATTAGGAAACATTCTTTCGGACTACCAAGCTGTAAAAAGTTAGATCCTGTGATGCATAAACTAATTTATAATTTTACAAAGCAACTGAACTATTCGCCAATAATGCATTTGTGATCAATTTGTAAATGAAGTGATTAAAGAACGAGAAACAAATTATGTTTGTTGATCTTAAAATATTTCTTTACGACATCGTTTTTGTAATTGCCAATAAAAGTATTTAATAGTCGTGAAAGATTTATAGCTGTCATTAGCACAGAAATATTTTTATTTTATATTATGGTAATGTAAAAACGGCCCGAGATAAAACTTTCCCCGTGCTAAATAAAGATATGATTTAAACGCAAACAATGCCTTTATATAATAAAATATGTTCAACGAGTATAAAATAAGAAAAACGCTAAAAAAATTACCTCGAAAAAGTAACTTTTTCTTTGTAGCGCTCGTAATCCAAATCCATAAAACGTAATTTATCAATACACTATCGCAATTCACACAATGCGCCAAGAAATTAAAAGTTCTTTGGTGGTAAATTTCCCACAAACGTGGCTACTCAAATCTGGCGTGTTAACTCACGCAGTAGTCCGTCAAAATCCTTCGTCCTTCCACTCTTTTGTAGTTGGCAGAACCGAAATGCTCAAAAACTTACAATCACCACATGCATTTGCAATTATTGTTGTTTCGAAGTTGTTAAAGTCACATCAAACGCGATATTGTTGTTATCGTTAATACCACACAAGGGAACATTGTTCCCGCAAATTACTGTACTTATTCTGAGTTAGGAAATGCCCTTGCTTGCAGACCATTCTTGCAGCCGGCCTCGCGTGCAACTAGCACACGACTAAACTTCTAGAGACCGATTGTGATTCCAATGCGCGCGATGAACGACTTCTTCGCGCGCATGCTCACTCCACATTTAAAATCTCCAAGACTATTATCGCCAACAATGTGGCAATTATAAAAAAATATTATACTTATATTACTACTGTTTAATGTAGCATAAGAAACGTTTCCTTTGAAAATAAAAATGAAATTTAATTGACACGAGCAAAAAGAAAATCAAAATACTAACACGATTAATAACAAGAAATAACAATAACAACATTATTAGTACTAAACAATTTAAATTGCAGTTGCCTCTCTTGATAAGTCCAATTAATTGAGCGCGTTATGTATTGTACGTTGTTCATTTGATTGTATGACGTTAGAAGCAACGGATGATGCTAGAACAAATACATAAATAACATAATTGATGTTTTAATTCAAATGGAATTATACGAATCGAAATTGTGAAAGAACGAGAGACGCCGCGTCGACGGCAGTTGGCCTACACACGCAGACGAGTCTAATAAAAAGCAGTGTTAAAGGTCTTGATAATTATTGAATTGAGATTCAAAGCAAGTACTCTCCCTAGAGCTTCATTAGAGTGGTTATCAAGTATTGACATCTACATTGATCTACAAATAAGCCTAATATTGGCAACACGCCAACTAATACGTTTGCACATAATTAATTGCGTTAATAAGCTGGTACCTTGTGGTGCTAACTCTAAAATTACAACTTTTCTCCTAATGTTCTCCTCTGTTCTGCCAGAAAAAAGTAATCAGAGACTCGCATTGATTTACCAATTACCTCAAATTAAGACGTTAAATACAGCGATCAAATAACCCTTGCAGGTGCAATAGAGCGCACTAATTACTTACAACTTTTTTTCGCCATCATCATCGCTGAAACTCATGAGCTGCGTCGTGCCACCAAGCTGCCAGACGATAATCGCGGGCATAATTAATTAAGCAACCAGCCCCGCAGGCACCTATACCTGCTCCACAGTCTTCGCCAAAATGCAGTTGCCAGCAAAACAGTGTCGTATAGCGTGTCGTACAAAACTTTAGTGAATTATCGTCTTAATTTGTTAATTTGAAACCACCACGAGGCTCTCGAAGGCGGTCGTCTATAAATAAACGCAGATAATAGACCTTTGTGCCTTATGCTCCAACATGCCAGCAACAAGAGTAACAAGCAACAACTTACTGTAGCAATTTCTGTGCTTTCAAGTTCTGCACTCTGACTCATTTGGTTATTTGGTCAGTTCTCCTAGAGCTATTTTGAACACAAAGCTGTGTGGATTTAGTTAAATTATTCACTCAGTGAGATACTTAATTAACCAAATGGCACATTAAATATGCTCACGTTTGTTAGTTATATTTATGTGGCTTGCAAATAATACCGCGCGCGCCACGCAAACAGAAACGAAACTCAAAAGAAAAACTGGGCAAATGAAAAAAATAAACGGTGAGTTGCAACCTTGAATGTTTTGTGTTAATTGTTTTTGTAAAATGTAGGTATGCCGTACGCCTGCATTCATTTATATAACAGATAAACTTAAATTATGCATGGTGTAATTTCGTTTTCTTCAAGCTTTGTACAAAAATGAACAAATTGGGATAAACAAAGCGCAATAAAAATGATGACGTAATTTGTTTTTTTTTTTTAATTTATAGTACATGGTAACTTGAGTTGTCCTTGATGGCAATTTATCAATACTTGCATATCATTTCATTTGCATAGTCAAGTTCATTAACTCAAAAATTGCCGTATACAAGCACGAAAAGATTGTACTGGTTTTGTACTGGATATTTAATACTGACGTTAATGGATGATATCCTAATTCCTCTGCAAACGCAAACAAGCAGACCACCCATATGACGTACTATCGAGTAATTAACAGACTTTAATTTGCGCACTTTGCGTCTTTCCAATTGACTGATTACCGATGACACTGATGACAGATTAGTGAATAGCAAACAAACCATTTGAAACGTTAATATCGTTAGCCATTCCTGGAATATTTTTGGCTTAAAACTGAAGTTTACAAGCTATTATTTTCTGTGAATGCACTATGACGCTGCATATACAACATGTGAGTGCTAATTATGGGATAAAATCTCATGGAGTATTTTGTCCCATTTATCATCCTCCTTTACAATCCAGTAATGTATATGTATTTGCAACAGTTCCTTGAATAAAATCTGTCATAATTTTTCAAATACTGTTATAAGCAAATGCAACATGAAGGGGAGGTTGAAAATTTGCAGCAAAGAGAGAGAAAAGCGT
>JAODIE010000011.1:84636-132486 GCA_027575565.1 Diploeciton nevermanni
ATTTTTCAAATACTGTTATAAGCAAATGCAACATGAAGGGGAGGTTGAAAATTTGCAGCAAAGAGAGAGAAAAGCGTTTATCATTTGATAGATCCATCAGTTAAATAGACAAACAATTCCTTATTCCCAAACGCAAAACCCATTCGAACTTTGTACTGAACAAATATTTGCTCATTATTTTTGCTTTAATAACATGCAGTGTTTGGTTCTTGTTATTTTCTCTTCTTTGTGTAGCATTCTACTTTAAATAAATACCGCATTTGATTTGTGCACTTTTATATTCTACCTCCGACGATAAATGATAAAAGTTCTCGCATCAAATTCGCATCTTTTTAACAGCTTGCAATTTCATTTTCACCGACGGATGGCAAAAAAGAAAAAAATCTTATGCCTTGCGTTTCAAACAAAACAGACAACCCAAACGGGAGGGTTGTTTGATGTAAAGATAAATGCATGTGTTTCATCATTTGATAGAAAGGGGATTTTGAGACTCTCCAGAGTTGGCTCCAGAGTTACTTCACGGCACCCCTTCCATCGTCCCAGGCTACTTACTCTTCTACTGCATTTTGTATCATGCTTTACGCACCTCAATCTCGACACGAACAACTTATATCGTGCACCATCAGCGAACATCAATCGGCTAGTTCGTGCAGATGTGTATGATATTTTGAATACAAGCCAGAGACAACGTTGCGCGAGGGTGAATATCAGACTATAAAGTCGCCTTGTCTCAAGTTAAAAGCAAGCCGTTTGTCAGACTTACAAACTGAAGGATGAATAAGGTAATGAATATTTTAAGTGGCAGTTTGTGCCACAATCTCTAGTGGCAGAATTTGCATGCAAAACATTCAATGAGGCTTTGCTGTCTACTCCACAAGATGTGTCTACTACTCCACATCCTTAATTCAATCCGTCTTAAACATAGATTAAAACATTTTAATAATACTCACCTGAGCAACATTTTCAAAATGTTCATGGCTCTTCTGATAGACTCGTGCTTTTTGGAGATTCCTACCAATTCCAGTATTCTTTCTAATGAAAACCTCACCGTGATTGGCCAACCAATCCAATACCTATTAATAGAATAAACAAAATGCGTTAATTAAAAGCATTGATTTATCACTTCCCTAATAGTGCTTAACTATAATGTTTACCTGCTTCACATCCTCCTGAAACAACCGCAAAGCGAGCCGCTGATGTAACTTAATCTTCTTCGCGTGCCACTTCTGCTCCAACGCTCTGTGATGATTCAGAATTTGATGAATCACAGCCAGGACATGACTAGCACCTTCGCTGTAATCGGCCGCCGGATTACCGCCAGGACGAGCTTCGTAATTTGCATCACTCTAAACACATAAAAAGGATCCTGTGAGACATACACATCAAAAATAATTTTTAAAAATTCATGCAGGAAAAGTGTACAGCAGAAAAGGCCAAAGCAAAGATAATGATGAAACAAAATAATTACATGTTTGCGTTCGGTCCCAGGTTGATTGCAGACTTGTACCAAGTGATCTAACTGATAAAGCAGCTTTTTGCTCGTGCTATGAACCTGTTAGAAAACCAACACCACATTCATTAAATCCTCATAGATTATTAAATATCGGCAGTAGTAAGTATTTTAATTTCAGCATCCAAGACCTATATAGAAAATAGAAAACAAAGAAAGTTATTAAATGCATTGAAGAATTAAAGATAAAATCGAACAGATGTTGAGAAATGATAAATTTAGATGTGTGAATGCGAGAATTAGTTAGCGAGCCGTAGAACCTGCACCGTAACTGAAAATTGTGTCAATAATTACGTTCGACAAAATCGAATTCCGATCTGAATTATTGATCTGCGATTCTGGTAAGTTATGGCACACTTGTAGCATCACATCAAGGCCGTTTAACAAAGCCTGGTAGGAATTATAAACCTAAGAGAAACATTGAACACAATAGTGATTCACAGTAACGAAAATAAAAATTCACGAAACATATCTATCTTCAAAGAAACTGCAATGCAAAATAAGAATTCACCTCCGTGTACGCCTGGCACATGGATTCGTAGAGATTCTGGTGTTGGTGGATTGAATTTTCCAAGTGCATAATTTCTGATGGAATATTGCTGTTCTCGCATGCGTTATTCCAAGCAGGAACATTATCGACATATTGCTCGGCTTTGTGATGGAATATAACGCTAAGAGCGAGAA
Source organism: Diploeciton nevermanni (assembly GCA_027575565.1). NCBI lineage: Eukaryota > Metazoa > Arthropoda > Insecta > Coleoptera > Staphylinidae > Diploeciton > Diploeciton nevermanni. The sequence continues at coordinate 86,831 of JAODIE010000011.1, forward strand.
CATTAGTTCGCTCATCCAATCCCGCAGCAAAATCTTTCCAAGTCCGATCCAGACGACCAGCTACAGTACGAATATGTCCCCCAGCATAGTGACCGCTTTCGATCAGTCGCGACGCCACCGACAGGATGCGATTGATGTTGACATACACGTTCATAGAGCTCATTGTAAAATGCTGGTGCTCTTCCTGCAGCTGTTTGGCCAGTTGATAAGTGTGACCAATCTCCACGTAATTCAAAAGAAATACGTCGCGATTGTGGCAAATCCAATCAAACATCTAAAATAAATGAAAATTATCTTCACCTTCTGACTTCCATTTGTAATGCGATCCCACCTTTTCACAATCTTGCTCGAACAATCTGAGCTGAAAACATTGATCTAGCTTATTTTTCTTGTGATGCCAGAGTTGGAGCAGATTCTGATGTGAGCTGTGCACTGCGTCCAGGTTTTGCAATACGAGATTCTTGACATCTGTATCCGTTGCACTGCTGCACGGTGATTCAGCATCGCGATTGGCATCGCCCTGACCCGTGTCGTTGCCGCAGATTTTTTGCAGAAGACTTCGACCTGCAAATGAAAGAGATAGTGTCTAGTCAACAACACACGTCACAAATTTAACGCAGAGCACAAACAATTCGCCTTATTACGACGCAATTAATGCCATAATTACATTCTAATGAAGCTTTGTTCCTAAACGTTACCTAAGTATTTATCCAACAGGAACAATCATCAATTACCCACAATCGCTCAATTATACTACAGATAGATGGTTAGGGAACAAGGAATCCTAAAGAGCTTCTAAAGGATCCATCATTATTATGCAAATACAACCTAATTAAAGTTACCTAATAGATCAACATCCTCCAGTGGCACCTTTTTGATTTTATTCTTCATTTCATTGTGCAAGTCAATCTTGTGTTTGGCACCGCTGACATCTTCAGCAAAATCATTTCGTGCGAGATCTTCCTGCAGATCGTCCAAACGGTCCAATAAATCAGCAGCTTGCCAAGAAAATTCCTCGACGGCAAGGCGAGTTTCCAACCAGTTTGAGTGATCATAGCTGAGCGTGCCTTCGAGATCGGAGGTCAGTTGTGAGGTATCTATTATTTTAGGCAGAGCTTCCAAACTTATCATATTTGTCTAAAACAAGATTACATTTAATTGTGTGTTGGTCAATATTTTTTATCATCATTAATTACCTCAAATTTGTACTTATGTGAGCCCAAAGACGTACGCTGCTTTTGCCAAAAGTTGTCCGGCTTGACAATCAATGCTTGATGTACAACACCAGGTGGGAAATGTTCGTGCAATGCCTTTAAAATTGGCTTCACCGTAGACCATGTTGCACCTCGCATGTCCACGAGCACGGTGAAACCCAAAGAGCGTGCCTCATCGCTATATTAAACACACAAAGAATGAATAAATAAATATAGAACTGAAGTGTATAATATTCTATTGCATTTACACATTGCATTCATATTCTAAATATTTTCATTGTTATATTAACAACCGTCCCAATTTCGTCCTCGCTCATAATGGCAAATGCGTATGCATAAAAAAGGAAGCATAGAGAAAATGTGCAATAAAAATATCATAGATTATTATTTTCCGCCGGTGTGTCAAGGAAGTAGAAATGTATACCATCTACTTTCTGTAGATTTATTTCATTTACCAGGGGAGCGGTCATTTATTCCGTGAGATATAATACAATCAGGAAAGAAGATGTACAAAGAACTCAGAATTCTCATATAACTATCGATTACTGTATATCTTATTCGCCTGAATCTATGGCATTGGAATCTAATTTTCTCGGTAACTTTCACACAGAAATCTAGCACATATATAAAGTTAAATATAACAAACAAAATTGATTATTGATCTTATTGTTAACCATAACTGAACCTACTTCACAAAGCTGTGAAGTGTCAAAGTTTTGTTCCTCAAAATTCATGACGCAACGTATAAATTTCGTCAAAATAAAAGTTTTTTGCCACAACTTAATGATTTATAGTTTCTTTTCATCGAAGATATCCTCTATTTAAATTGGCGCTAATACAGAACAAGAATATCATAGCGAACAAAATGTAAGTGATAACACTGCTACTCTTTGTCTCTCTTGGCTCGCCCTTATAACATATTCGTTTCAATTCCAAACTGAAAGATGCATTGCTGACTCATAAATGTGACTTACAAACGTCTCAAGATATGTAATAGAATGTGGTTGGTTGTGGTCTAGCCTGCTTGCCCGTCATGACATTCTGCCTCCAGTGAATAATTCGCTAAAAGGTACTCCTCGACTCGAGGAAGTATCTAACATTCTTAGAAGTAGAGTACGCCGAGGACAACACCAAGGGGATGAGTGCAAGTTGAACAAGTTTTTCCTCCATCGCAATGCAATAGATGTGCAAGTGTGCTCTTAAGTCTCATAAGTAAGATTTAATTGGAAATGTACGTCTGAGAGACTGACACAAGTTATTAAGTTAGATATTTAGTATTGCAGTTTGGAACAAGTAATTAATATGTAAAGAAATAACTGATATATACGGCAGTATACTGTCGGGATATTCTATAAAAAAATCACAACTCAAGCGTAGATTGAAGATTTGCAGTAATCCGCTTCCAGCAGATTTTCGTAAATCCGATCGGTAAATACTCAATTTTCGCAAAAATTTCACGGTCTCACCAGGCAGTCTGATCGCAGTAAATGGGAATTCCGAACACCGAGGGAAGAAAAAAGGTCGCATTATATACTTTTAAAGCTCCTTCTTATAGCCTGATAGCCCTCAGCAGCATAAGTGATCTGTGCCAGAAACTCGGAATCGCAATAGAGTGATGTAGGTGATACACATACCAGAAAGTCTGACTGTTCACTGACTATAATCCTATAAGAAACTTCTATTCCTATCACAGCATCTAGTCTCGATGGAATGGCTCGATTTGGCACAAAGCATCTAAAACCGCCTCATCCGCAAATAAACAACATAAAACGCAAGATCAACAACTATGAGAGACGCGGTCATAACTAACATTATCCGGCAAAACAAGATCAAAAATGCATCCGTTTCCAGCTGCCAAAATATCTCTGCCAATGTTATAGAATTTTGCAGATATGAAGTTCAAACTCCTTCAATGTCAGTTTATTCGACACTAATTATCCGCTAACTTTTTAGCTTCCTTCAACGACAAAGTTTCGAAAGTTATTAGGGATAGATCGCAGTTGATAACGAGACTGACCTCGGGAGAGAATTGCTTGCAAACTCCCGTATTCCAAACCTTCATCGCCAATTATGCAAATCGCAACGAATTCAACACGAAAGTTAAAGCAGTTTACAGACTTCAACTCACTTGGGTATGGCCATGAGGTATTGCAGCAAGCGCTTGTAATCCTCTGGCTTGGCTCGTTCCCGTCGTGGACTAGCAGGGAACGAGAGCACCGGACCACCTCGACGATCCCTCCCTCCGGTGAGCACCACCAGTCGCTCCTGCAGCAGCGGCATCAACTCCAACGCGCGCTGTCCGTCCATTCTGCCGTTTCCTGCAACACACCACAAGTACAATTATTTGTTATAGTCTTTGCTAGACGAACCGCATATCCGAGCCACCGCATGACCACAACTACCGGATATAGTTGCGTGATCTGCTATGGACGATAAATGAAGCCTAATTTCGTTAATGAGACTACACTGCGCATCACAAGATATAATTAATTGCCCTCCATCTATTCACCAAGATAGGGTAGGCTCTAGAATGCTGAATGCAATCTGTCGACTGACGGTGCTACACTGAAACACCTAGATATTCATTATAGATGATCATGAGATAGGATGGAGTTGGTTCAGGTTCGCACGGGTAACATAACGAAATTACCGTACGGACTCGTCGAGCAAGTAGCACTGATGTGTCGCATACGAGGTTTCGTGTAATGGGATCCGAAGAAAACCGTTCCTGCTGTTCCCTGCGCATCTAGCTCGACAGAGTAGTGCCAACTGTGAGGACGACGATTACGCCAGAGCAGACTACGTCGAGCTGGGTTACTGGCCCCCGGTCCACCGACTGCGACGACAGAATCGGCCGCCCCGCTGCAGCCAGCCATGGAGTCGGATTTAATCACCCAGTAGAACAAACACAAGTTGCATTTCACGTGGTCTGCATTTGTACAAGAGATATGAGATAACGCGAGCCAGTGAGAAGTAGTAACCATACAGACAACATTGATATCCAGCAAGGCAGAAATGCCGAGCAGGAAAACCAACAAATTCAATGAAGCATTTTCGAGAAAAAAATGAGGAATTCAATTTTCTGCAATCAGATAGCGGCCGTCTTCATTCAATTTATTAATAATGAAACGAAACCACACGGGCCACAAGAAACTGTCCAAAACATGGTTTCATTCAGCCACGACATCAATAACATTGATATGAGCTCACAATAAACACTATATTTATATTTCAGTAACATTCTAGCAATATGATGAACGCTATTCAACATAAATGTAATATTTAAGCAAAGCAATATAATTCTGTTTTATTGTATTTTAACAGTGTTTTATTAAATTCCCGTATGTCCTGTCCTCTATATCCTAAATGAAAATTAAATTATGAACATGTACCCAAGCCAAAGTTAATTAACAACATGAAAGGTAGTCTGCAACAAATATTGTAATTCTACTCCTCCACCGCATTGTATCACCATAGAGAGGAGAATGCATTGATGTGTTTTGTATGTTTGATTTCAATACGTAATATTTTCCCGCAGACCTGTTTTTTCATTGTTTTTAACGCTCGCCTACTGTTCCATTTCACATGCCGGCGAATATTTCTCAAGCAATTACGACGCCCGCATTTCACATTCAAACTATTTCCGTTAAACCGCGATTTGCAGAAACCGCTAGGCTGCGCAAAGATATGCCAAGGGAGATACTAACTAGACATCACGACGTACACAACGATGCTGCTAAAAGTGCCAAACACATCGAGTGTACTTTCACGGCCCAACTGTTAGTGGCGGTATTTTCCGCGCAGGCGGTGGAATATTATTATTAAACGCCGTTACCTCTTTTATCTTTCCTAACAAACGAGTAGATAGCGAAGCAAAAAGGAAGTCCCTATCTTGGTGCTCAATATTGTGCACTGCTGATCGCAGAATTAATACAGACGGCAGTGTAGGGCGACGTAACCTGCCGCAGTGTCCACGTGTTTTTCTTATCTATTCGCTTTTTTATTAAAAGTATAAACGTTAGTCATTTTTCTTCCTGCAAAAGCACAAAGAAAATAAGTATGTTACGAGCCCAAGAGACATTGTTTTTTGTGCTTTTTAGCAATTTGCAACAGGTGCTATTTGCTAATTAGATAAACGACCGGGTGCGGCGGTCGGGAACGACATTTCATCAGGAGGAAAAAAGCAAGGCCGTAGGCGCCAACCGCAGTTTAATTAAACATCGATTTGTAGAATGTTTAAGAATTGAATTTTACAGAACGGCTAAGCAATTAGTGTGATTGCCATTTAAATATAATTAATTTTTGTTTTAGTTCCGCTTGATATTTTAAAAATATTAAACCAATTGTGATGAAAATGAAAAAATACCTCTGTTTTCAATTACTTTCTCCGTGACAATTTAATTCATTTTAATGAAAGAGTTCTGTATATTTATTATAACTGAAGAAAAATGAATACGTACAGCAAATCAAAATGCACTATAATCGTGTAATACATTTTAGTATAATATTGACAACAAAGATATTGGAGAATAGTTGCCCTATGATCAGTGAAGTGCATTTTGAAGTCCATCTCATCCACTAACCACTACAGCCGTTGTGGTACGCTGCTGATCGAATAGAATGCGCAATCAATAATAAATATGTAAACCGGGCATGTCAGGATGTCTGTGATGATTGGTGTGTCCAGGGTAAGCCCGTAGCTAGGCAATTACGTACGATATAATTCACAGCAAACGGTCCGGTTCCAAGATGGTTCCGGTTCTTTGCATCCAAACTGCTCGAACACCAAAACACCCTATTGATACTGCATAAAAAATCATGAGTTCCATTGATTAAGAATTCCATCAAGCTCAAAATTCCGTTCATGAAATCATGTACGACTACAATGTTCATGTAGAACAAGAAAGTTGGGGAAATTGTGTTTAAAAAAACAATTAATTCACTTTAATTTCCTACATTGCAAAATTAATCTTAATGTTATATTACGACCCTAGAATCATTAGAACTTCCCGTCACGTACACAGTTCCATGCGTTGGAATGTTCAGGAAAAATGCCTGCGTGTTGTATTCAAGCAAATTTCAACCCACCCTTTCCAAAAAGTTGCCTAACTACAGCCCATACGCCTCCTCTAAGCTGCTAACTACACCAAGTGATTCAGGCAGTGAATTTATCGCTTTTCGGTGTTTCATTTTGGAAAACTTAGAAACATGCAACTCCTGCTTATTATACTCATATGTTCCCAACACTTCTGCATTATCGCACTGCGGAATGGTGTATTTTTGTAAATTATTAAAAAATACATAAAATCCTTTCAGTTAATTGTATTTTAAGTATTATTGTTACTTATGCCTTCTATTTCGATTATCTTCAAAGTAATATCGATACTTAAAACATAATTTATCTCAGTTAATTCTCCAGCGTTGATTTACTCAAAACTAATAAAGCTTTCGGTGCGTTTACGTATGTGTAGAATTATTATAACGATCTCTACTAAACGACTAAGTGCAGGGCGATTAAACAAATATTTATGTCATTATACCCTAGCGCTTAGAAACACCAATTGCAAACTTCGCAACTGATGTAAAGATTACTTTAATTCATTTGAATGCGAGGTATGCTTCAGGTTACCTTTATTTATATGTCGCGGCAATGCGCACGTTCAAGACAAAGCCACACCATGACACAAGTAAAAATAGCAAAATGGGAAGCAAAATAAAAAGTGATTTTATTTCATATTTATATAATCGCAGCGTTACGCGCAGATCAGAAACAAGATGACAAATATACTCTCAGCAGTAACAAATTGTACAACATTACTTTAAAATATTTAAGAATATAAAGTAGAAATGTATTTTGTTCTCCCTTGGTATATTTAATTCGTAACCCTTATGTAATTCAGCAATGAAAAATTACGCTTTTATTTTTCAGACATTTTTTAAAATTCTGTTTTTCTACACTGGCTTTTTTAACCACATGTATGCACGACTTATTGATTGGACAATAATGTAGCAGTATTACGTATAATGTATGCGATGTACAATGAAAGCTTCAGCAAACAGACCAAACACCCCCCTTTGTGTACTCAGCCAACGTAAGTCAAATTTTAATGAAAAGTTAGAACATCCTGCAAACCAAAAATTAAACAAACAAAAAACAGAATTTCAGTATTCTCAATGATCTTCCTCGTGTAAGCCATTAGAGCAAATTAGAACGGAATGTATTTCCACGTTGACTGACTGTTTCCAACCCTTTTTGATCCTTACTTTCTTTTCTGCGTTTTTTCTGCTTTCTATTGACGTACAAATGAATACAGTTGAAGAAATGTAAGAGATTGCACTTTGTAATTCCGCAGGCCACTTATCCACCTAGCCATTATGACCACAATAAAAAACAGAAAGAAAAACAGCTGAAATTGCAAAATTACTAAGATTCGATAACACTGATGAACGTGGGAATGGTAAGTGAACAATAAAATCAGATAAATCTACTTTTATTTAAGAAATGATCTTTTGACATGAAAACACTTTCGGCAACAATGTTAAGCACAAACATTCGTCAAAAATCAACTTTGTGCAACTTATGATTGAATTATGCAAAACATAAGCTCAACAGCACAGAAATGAAAAGTATAGCACAACTAGATGTCTGAAAGTCGAATAATTTTACGAACGATTCCAACAAACATGCGGAGTTTACAATTTCTGGGTCGCAGAAGCGGCCGACTGGGGCTAACGTGGCACGCACATTTTTATTATCGTACAAGGGGCGGCACTAATGACCAACTGATATTCGGTTTCCAGCACTCTACGCTGTTCCGCCGACGGCACGACTGTTACTGACCGTCCTTTTCAGTTTGCGTGGCAAATGCAAGGTGTTGCAAATTGTAGAACAACTGGGTAAACTGTATAGAACGTAGGGCGGCGGTGCGACTATAGGATGGAAACCGGGTTGTTGTTCACAAAGGCGACTTCCGTCGTCGTCGTCGTCGTCGTCTCAAAACGGATGTAAGCGACTGGTTGGCCCGTGCAACGAGACGCCCGACATCGGCGTTTGCGCGTGCCAGCTGCGTCGAGCGCAGACGCCGCGATGTGAGAAACAACGGCGGCGCCTCCACCAGCGTCACCCTGCCCCGTTATGTCAGCCACCGGCACGTGTGAGCAATTGAACCTTCACACATTTCAAAAACGAGTGTTTGATATAGACCGTTTACAAACTGTCAGCAAATTTCCGCCAAACAATCCTTGTGTAATCGTGTCAAAATATTGAAACCATCCTAAAAGACCCTAGGACTTGTGACCAAGTACATCTCTTTAACTTATATATTTCTCTAAGAAGCAATAAAAGTTTCTTGTCGTGAACCAACCAAGGTTGGATATTTTTCGGAAAAGTTCTGATGCACAACGTGGGTGGAATGCACACAACAGGAAAAGGAATCAATGTTACATCAGCATTGTTCAAGGTCAGGTGACGCGCCGGTGGCGGTTTTTCAGCGAGCGCAATGCACAAATCGATACTCGCCCGCGTTATTACGTTTGCCAACGCGACGCGGACCCATGCTATAGGGTATATTAAAGCAATTGCTGTCCCGTGATATTGAGTACACGTCGATTATTTATAGAAATCTATAACCAACAATTGTCTTTTCAAGTGACATCTGAAACTAGAGCAAAATTAAATTCTTGTCTATTTATATTACAACTAATCGATAAACTCAATTACAAACAGATTAAAAAATAGACTAAATCAATTATAAGCTTATAGTACGTATAAGAGAAACTCTTTGTATCATTTAACATCCAATAATCTTATTAGTATTGCAATGATTTCACAAAAGACTTCAGCGAGTATTCCACGTATACCAAATGCGTGTGTATTCTGCACTAATTTACAGCACAGAGAGATTAAAGTATTGGTCTTGGTATCAGGACAAGAGTAACGCGTTACGTTACCATGCTAAACGATGGCGGTAATTCTCGATACTTTGTGCAATCCGCTGGTTAACGGCAGATAGTGTATTAGTCTACCCAATCAAAATGCATCGAATCGGTGATTAACAAACAGAGAAGCTGCTGGATGCGACACACAACATAAAACGTCAATTTGCCATCTTTAATTGAATAGACAGCTTCGTTACAGACTTGTCTACGAGATCTTTTTTATTTAAGCAGAGAAAAGATATATGCAAATGCAATAATTGACAATTAAGCTGATTTCTGAAGAGCTCCCATCAATTCATTCAAATGTTTCAACATTCTAGAATAATATAATAGTAAATAGTGTGTATTTCTCGATTATTTTCTATACTTACCACTGAATGTGTTAGAGAATGTCAGCAGATAAACGTTTGCCTCCTTTTATTATTCTGACAACGATATTTACATTTGCGTAAGTACATCTGAAACAAAGAATATTGAAATTAATATAAAGCCGCCATTCTGGAGAAATAAATTGAAAACCTAGAGAACAGGTTTTTTCCAAACGAATTTAATATCTAAATGAAACATTTTATTGAACTGCATCATGTACAAAAGTATATGCAAATATCCAATTCGTTGGGTCCGATAAAACACAATAAATTTTTTGCATTTTCTAAATATCTAGAAATTCCTCTTTTATGAATTCCACGAATAATGTGATTTCCTCTGCCAAGCCGCAATTATCCACCTCGTTGACCACGAATTCAAATAGACTCAAAGAAAGTCCAGCAACAAAAACAATGCATTTACCAACGCGTAAATAATGGAAGTCATATGACAATGAAAACTTAACTATTCCGTCTATTATTATCACCACTCACTACATTTTACACTCTTTCTCGTTTATCATCTCTGAAGCGAGCAGAAAAGTGCGGAATAGCAGACAATGAATGGTTTTACAGTTTAGTGCACTTATTGTCAAAACGCGTTGGTGCTCATACGCAAAGACAAATGTTAAGGAGCAATTTGCGGAAAATGCAGTGGGATAGTCGGGCAAAGAAGAGGTGCACTATTTGCAGTAAATTTTCGTGGGATTTGTTTCCACTTCAAATCGTTTTGACTGGTAAAGTTTTTCAACTTTGTAAGTTTATAGCATTCTTCGATTTTGTGAGAACGGTACTGTCCAAGACAGAATAGAAGTAAACTTGTCGCTTAATCAATTTTGTTGGAGAGGAATTTTCTGAAATCATAATTAATTGTATATACTTCGAAGTAAACAACTCTGCCATTACTACTTTCGTGACAATATTGCTGTGCATGATAAAAAGTTGAAACATGGAAATGTACTAAAATTGATAGTCTAATGACAACCTTACTCAATGACAATCGTCTTCTTATTGTTTATGGCAATTCTACCATAATTATTTGTTCACCCTCTAAGTAATAATTTCACATATTATATTGGTGCTATAACCGTACCAACCTAGACAAACAATACTTCGTCGAACACGTCAAAGTTTCTCCGAATCACTAAAATTCCAATTCGAGGAGCAAGCGCGTACTGTTATTGGATTTGCGTGATTTGCTAAATTTAGCATTGCCACACGAAAAGCATTTTGGTTGCGCACTAAAATATTTACGCGTATTTTACGTACGTACTTTCGCCCTTCCTTTCGACACGCCGTTACGCACCTAACATGCATTACGGTGGTTGCTCGGTTTTGCTTCCGCGGATGTTAACGTTACCAACCGCAAACGCTCAAACAATTATAGAGCTATATATGTACTTGGTCTGGCGCACTTCGTAGCTAGATAGAACCCATAGATTCCTTAAGGGTGCATGCATTCCTGCTTTTAGTGCTGGTTTGTTGGGTGTTCGTGTGCACTTTGAGGACACCGAAACGATGTTGTCTATATGTTCCATGCAGGAAGATATGGTAAGTACCCATGATGAAAGCGATCTTTTTAATGTGCGCAATCAGAGTGCACTCATAAAGTGTGGAATGTGAAATGCACGTACTCAAAAGTGTGTGACGAAAAAAGGAAGACACTTTGAAGAGCAGGGAGACGAAAGATATAAAAAGGGAGATTAAAAAGAATCTGCAATTAGATCTACTATATTACATTCCAAAGTGTGTTGATAAATACATACAGAAATTAATTAAAATGCCTTCAGTTTCACAAAATTTTGATATGTTTTAATTTCATAAAATAGAAAATCTTATTTCGGGGAAAAGTGTGAAATATGGAACTTCGTCTTCTCATCTTAATTCAGCAGATTGCAGAAATAATTGCTTCCAATGATGCACGAAATTAATTGCCAGCGAATGGCGATGGTGCCTGACGTCATGGTCATTACTATAATGCTATAATTAACGAATTGAGCGCGTCATTCTTCATTTGTGTCTGCAGTCACGATAATTATCACTGCACACAAAAGTCCTTATCATATACTACACACCTCAAACAAAAATTAGTAAAAAGATTTCCTGACTCAGAAATTTAATTCAACTTCTTGACATCCTCTGCATATTAAAAACCTTAAAATAAAAGAGTTCACCCGGGCGGATTTTTATTGAAACCAAATTGAAAACTTTCAACATAGAGTGCAAAAATGTGGAGTGCACACCACAACACCTCAATTCATTTCCACAAGTTTGTGCGCTTCGTATTTTCAGCCCGTTTGTACATAGTCGTGTGCATATTTTCAGTCTCCATTCAATACTCCGCGCTGTTCCTCTTTTCTACAGTTTTTACGTTGCGGTTCGCGTATTTCTAATTCAAAGCGAATAGGTATTGTTTATCCACGCGTCGATTGTAAATTGCGACCGGCTTCCGTTCGCCAGTGCACTGGATTTTGTTCCCGTCGCTTAATATAAGATACCGCATTAAATTCCGTGTTAAATGCAGCTGATATTTGCATGTAGACTACGCGGACGTCATTCATGCAGGAGGTCGACACGTTTTCAGCGAATTGCGCTCGCGGTTGCAGAAATAGCGCAGTTTTAATGAGATGTAGGTGGTGCATACGTCGAGTTGGCGCGAGGAGAAACAACGTCAGTGGAAAAACGAGTAACGGCGAGACAAAGGAAAACGTGAAGAAAATGAAAATGCGCGTGACGCAGAAGCGGGAATAACTAATAGAGGTAATGCACTTCCTTCGGTTTGTATTGCACGACTGATTCAACTTTTATTCATTGGAAACTAGAATAACGAGCTGAAGAACAAAGTAATGAGAAATATCTCGCAGAAAATGAAAAGTAAATGCTTTCCAAAGCAACAATAAACTTGTAACGGGCATTTCTTAGTTTTAATTATGAGTCTCGTTTACACTAAATCCATCATTAATTTTCTTACCTCGTCCACCCTTCAGGCTCATTCTCTCCTACAGTACTTGGGAAGTCGTGAACGGAAATTCACAGTTAATGAACTACGCGAGAATTCTATGCCAACCATGGCTGCTCTGCCCGGACGAAAACCAACAGGATATAGCACCATCACTACCGCGTCTTCCAATTTTCTCCGAGGTCCGCGTCCGCTTGCAGGATAATACAAATTAATTTAATCCTCACGGGTACGTCCTTCATGGCCAATGCGGAAAGAACAATGAACTGATCTATTCCTATTTTTGAAGTATTCCTCTTCATTTCCTGACTAATCCTATGTGAAAAGTACCTTCATTTGATGCTGATTTCAATCATTTTTATTTACAAATGACAGCCTAACTCCATAGCAAACTCTTTCATAATTCAATTCAAATCAATGCAAGCATACCACCAAATGTTTACCAATCACAGGCTCCATAGTCACCCTCACTAATCAAATAAAATGCAATGCATATTCACTCTATTTTTATCTCCATGGAACGTCCCTTTGAATTTTATTTTCGTACTATGTTAGAAGAATCGAATGCTCAACTTTTTTTCGGATGCTCTCACCCACTTTCTGAATATGAGCAGCTATTTATATCTATCTACCATTCTCGTGCCTTTCTGATCCGCTGAAACATTCTTTCATCTTCCACCAAACGTCCTTTATTTTCCCATGGTGCTGAGAGCGTTCTGAATACTGGTAGCTAAAGAAAATTAGCATCATTGAAAATCTCACCCTATATCAGCATCTGCATGAAAGAGGATTTTCTTGCAGAATTCAAGAATAGTCCCAGCGGAGAGAAGCCGACTCGTCTAGATGCAAGCCTTCCGGGAGCAGAAAATTGAAAAGCGGAGAGCAAATGTATCTAAATATTTACTTCTTCCTTACTATTACTGCAATGTACAACTCCCAACATTGCGTATAATGATAAGAAAGAAAATTAAGACAAAAACATTACCTGCTTGCTTTGAGCATCATCCGAATAGAAAATCCCAGTATTATTATATGATATAAGCTAAAGTTTGTTAATTGTTCATTTGCATCTTCTTGCAACACACAAAATTATATAATATGCACGTTTAAAACCTACTTAAATCTCTCATTTAGCAGCCAACGATCGTGATAAATCGCATTGCAAATATTTTCCCATCGTCGTTACGTGGCTGCAATCAAATTTTACTATTTGTCAACAATCCTCGTGCACTGTGCACGAGGTCTTCTTCACCGTGCGAGGATTCTCCCGGTTGTAAGCTAGCATATACTCATCGTAAACAAGAAAACTAAAATAACTTTCACCTTTCGGCGTAGTAAGTCGAGCTTAACGTGTGCTCGGTTCGCACACATGCCACTATCGTGAAGAAGCTGTGCCTCCTTGATTTTTTTCGTACCTGGCATTACGTATTCGCAACGAGCGTAAACATGTTTTGCATCAACTTGTGTATTACAGGAGCATTGTAACTTGCCCCGAATGATGCGTGCGACCTGCCAGAATGAATACGGTAATTATCGTACGAATGTAGCACCGTAAAAGCGTACGCAGTGCAAAACTATATTATATTTATATTACAACACTATTATTTATGGCTGGAATTTTCGTAACGCAAGGAGGATTCTTACATTCCATAACAATAGCCATGCACAAGCGGCATAATGAGTGTAACATTGTATTACTTTTAAGCTAGTTACCAATATTAACGCGACGCATACCTTTTGCACTTTCGTGAATGCATTTAAAAAATTATAATTTATTGAGTTCACATTAAATCATCACTTCTTTAAGTCTGAATGTTATTATTAGGTTTGTATTATTATGAATATTTCACATCCACATTTAACGAAAATCGCCAATCGTCTATAACATATATAAACAAGCAAACATTTTTCAACAGCGCATTTGAAGAAAACATTAATCTCAAACCACAGTCGCTACTTTAGGAATCCGACTGAGAAAAACGCCGGAATGCTCGCGGTTTGAATTCCTTCAGTGGTTATGCAAGAAACACAAGTATAACAACAGCAACGAGCACATCATCCGTTAGTTAATTAGCGATTACTAATTAATTTCTACTCTATGTGAGATATGAGAGAAAAAAACTTGAATTTAAATCCGTTCAACCAAAATAAAAAGTGAATTTTCAATTAAAAACACAAGTGGAATTATAACTATTTTACGGTTCCCATCAAAAGCAAATCATTAATGGAATGTAAATTATTACCTTCCTGTTTTTATAGAAAATCAGAAAACATCTGAAAAGAAATAAAATGTCCTCGACATTGACACTAACAAATGATTGCCAATAAGTTCCCAACCAGAAAGATTATAGTCATTTTATTACGCTAATTCTTCAGCGATCTGCATCCTAATTTTATCGCCACATGTGCAACAATGTAATCAAGCACATACTGATATTGCCGATGAAAAACATCTGTTTGATTGCGCCAAGCATTTTCCACTTCAAGGTTGTTACCAGCAGATGCAGTTGTTCCTTGATACAGTTTTTTAAGTGTTAGAGTGCTTCACTTTGTAAACAATATAAAACAAAATTAAATTAGAAACAGGCAAAATCTGTTTATAAATCAAAATCAGGCAGAGAGGTAGCTGGTGGTCCTCACCGTCTACAATCGAACCAAATTTATCCCAGATACTAGAAAAAAAAGTTCCAAACAGTGAATCGTCTTGTTAGCACAATAGCATATTGTAGTTGGTTGTGCCAAAAGTTTGTGATAGATTTGGGTAGGTACCTGACAGGCCGGTTTCCATCTTCAGTCATTTCTTTTTCTTAAATCCTTTGTCTGTTCCCAGACGTACTTCGTTTATCCAGACAAAAGTTTGAAGTCTTTCAAAACAACTTCAGTTTACACTTGGAACGCGGTAAAATAAAAATACCCACAACTTAAAATAATAATATAAACGTGTGATAGATGAAGCAAAATTTAATTAAAATACGTCGAAATACTAGAAGTCCTAAAATCCACGAGTAAATAAATATTAGCCAATAATAATAACTAATTGTCGGAAACTCATGGACACCTTTCAGAGAATATTTACTAATTCGACAGGTGCTCCTCGTATCACCCGACAAGTTGAAACTTTTGTAAGTTTTAGTTTTTACTGATTTCCTGTGTCCGGCTTTTTGTAACCAACGAAAAGGAAACATGAACGACACTGGTTGACGACCGGCCGGGAAAAAGTTTGAACTTTTTGGTAGGCAACGATGCCAAAGTTTTGCTGTAGCTTCATGCCAACCTTTTCTGCTCAAGCACAGAACAACTTTTTATGCGATTCTCTAAATACAAAATGTTTAATTTTCTTGTCAGACGCCATACCTCATCGTCCTGAACACATGAAATTCTGTAGGGCGGATGCACCAGTATAATGTTGGTCCTGCACGTCATTGCCATCCGGATGCAAGTATGACATTCTGACCATCGGTCATTCGCTGCACCCATTACATGCATTCATGAAATACCATCCCATGCACGTCGCTGTGCCGCCAACATGCCAGTGCATCAAGCTACTATGAATAATATCGCTTAATTAACTGCATTATGGCGGATTTCAGTGTAACACGAGCAAGTTGGCCAGTCGATTATTTGGTAAATAGGAAAGTCTACGATAAGAAGATACGTAACGTTATATTCCATGAACTGAAGCAATGTCCGGGATTTTAATATAACAAACAGTGAGGCATAACTAACTTTTAGATATACATCACTTCGAGGAATAGATGACAATTCATGAACGCGCAGTGGTCGTATTTTATGCTAAAATGTGTTGCATAAATTAGCGTTAATTAATATACGGAGTGCAACGGACTTAATGCACTTAAGAAAATTGAATTAATTGGTGTGTTAGTTCTAGACCGAAACGGTTCGTCTTCGAAGACCAGACGCACTGCACTTATACGCAATTTTTGCAAAGCACTAATCAAAAATTTTCATCTCATAGACTAATAACAGTTTTACGCACTTGTAAACGCGTACCAATGATGAAGATAAATTTTGATGTATTTATATATTTCTTACTTATTTGCAAAGTTCTCGAAATAATTAATCCTTGAATACCACTAACTGAGGTATTTGACCTCTTATTACAGTACGCACCAAGCTCTTGAATGAATTGTCACCGCTAGTCACGAGCGAAAACAAATCCAATTGAGAGGACAACAAACACAAGACGCAGTATGCTTCAATGCCTCAACGTGCACTTGGCGTACTTACGCACGCCCAAGTACAACAACCGTAAGCAGTGTTAACATGTAAACATAGCAGAGTCGCATCGAGCCATTAGTTAGAAATTAAAAATTTGACGCGCCACAAAATATTTACAAACGCAACGCGACAACATGAAACGTCCATGTGTTCAGCTTTTATTCTAAAAATACTTTAATAATATCCAATAATTGATGATAAATATATAACAGGCGCAGATTGTTCAAATTTTCCCGACGCGAATTTATTGCGCTTTAACCAGTTGGGAAAGCGCACGATTGATCAATAAGTACACTTGTGGTATGTGATACTCTTATTCCGAGGGCGCACGTTAAACCGTTGGCAACGCGATGGAGAATTCATAAATTCCACATTGAGGATATTCAACGACGCGCTGGGAACAGGTTAACGCTGCGAGTAACCCCTAAAAAGAACGAGAAACAAAAAATAAACCAAGAGAATATTCACAGCTGCAGCCGGTGTAGATATGGATGAATTTTTAAAGGATAGAATTTATTAATATGGACATTGTTTTCCATTACTTACTGCGGAGAGATAAATATTTTATCGCTCGTGCTGAGAAGAATAATTCAATGCTTGCACCCAAAGTCATATCAACTTCTAAAGTCATAATTATAATAGATATTAAAGAAGAGATGAATAAAGGAGACAAACACAATGTTGAAACACTCTTCAAGGCATTGAAACATAACAATCATCTATTGATAGTAGAGTTTTTGTTCTCCCGAAAGTATTGAATGACAATTCCTGCAATTCTAATGCGAAGTAAAGTATCAAAGTTGCAAAGACTTGGAGACAATAGATATTTCAATAATTGATCATAAACTGTTGCGTTAGATAA
The DNA here is from genome assembly GCA_027575565.1 of Diploeciton nevermanni. Classification (NCBI taxonomy): domain Eukaryota; kingdom Metazoa; phylum Arthropoda; class Insecta; order Coleoptera; family Staphylinidae; genus Diploeciton; species Diploeciton nevermanni. The sequence goes on from JAODIE010000011.1 coordinate 104,408, forward strand.
AATCAATAAATGATGTGTTGACACTGAATACCTAAATTTCCAAATTATATTTGCTGTCGAAAGCTATCAAAACATCAACAATTTGAACAAATACATGAAATCAACATAACAAAATATGAACTACATTTATCACCTAGCGTTTGACAAAAAAATATATATATTTAAGCGTTAATAGATGACAACTATTACCTACCTAAATGAATTTGTACTTATATTGTAACTGTTGAACAAACAATGTAGAGTCGCTAACAATTAAATCAATTAATTAAACAAAACCATTGTATGCAACGTTTTGTTTAAACGTAGAGATTAAAGTAATTAATTTGAAGTAAGAAATGACTTGGTACCTTCGGCATGTAACAAACGATGAAAAAATAGAGAGAAAATTGATTCTCTTTGTCAACAACAGCAATCCGCAATTTATTGTACTCAATTCTCCTCCCTCATCTGGAGCTCCATAAATATCGGGAAACTGGGGAATGACAATACGTCATCACCGCCGGCGGTCGGCTGAGAGAATAAGAGTTTCGGCTGATTTTGACCCCAAAGCTGCGATTTGATATATTCATTCAAACGTTGCTCTTCCGCCCACCTTGACTGCCTGGTATCATTTCATCTCAATATTATATTCTGACTATGATGGTGCACCAAGAACAGCACATGAAAGTAAATTCATTTAATGCACTTCCATATATTTTCCACTATAATAAACTAAGTTACATGAATATACAATACAAATGCATAAATATTAACCTTTATTTAACTGGTTACAACTGGCTACAAACTGAGATATTTGTAGCACCAACGATGCCTACTTAGTTATCATCTCTAAAATGAATGTTTTGAATGTAAACGCCTGAATTCATTTGTTTCAACACGCTAGTTTGTTGATACTCAATGCTCTCTCGAGAGCAGAGTGTCGTGGGTTTGGAAATAACGGGATGGTAATTGCTCACAGTGCAAGAGTCGCTGAATAATCGTCCACGATCCTCAAGAGTATAAAATAGTAGTGGATTTACACGATGTATTCCACTCCACTGGCACGCTGAAAATCAGGAATAAATCCCTGCTGCACTAATGCATACAAGTAAACTGCATGGGATTCGCCCACATTATCCAATGTCGCGATGCCGCTAATCATCCGAAAACAATTTCATCGGTGACGAATGCATGTTCGCCCATCGGCGGTCTGCAAAACCAGCTTTTCGCCTGGAAAATAATCGCACCCGGCGCAGACGGTGCGCGTTGTGGGCAGGCGCCCGGTTTGTTTTGTTCGGCGTCTGTGCACACATTGGGAATTCAAAACAAATCACACTCACCTAAAGCATAGCGCCACATCCGATGACTAAAAATCCACATGAACGCACAGCACGAGCATTATTGTCACCAATTTACGCGTCTAGAATCACTTAAAATTACGTCGTAACCATTTGGAAAAATATATTTTAGCATACACTGTGTTCTTGCGCGCCGCACGTGACTTCCATCTTGCCTTGCACGAAACGGACTGAGAAGTCACGATCAAGCGTAACTTATTTCTGCGCATTCCGAACGGCACACGCAGGCATTCGGTGTGCTTCGGTCCCGCTCTCGTCCATTCACTTCACTCGCACCGGCTGATTGTCAATGAACATTTCCGGAAACTGAAGAGAACTACTGGGTTGGCAACACTGTCAGACACCGTCCACACCTAAATTTTAAATCACTATCTATTTAAATAGAAATTTAAACATCTATTGCACAATTTAACAAACATATGATTTTCAACCCTTGAAATTACTTTATTTATAATTTACATTGCATTTGATTCTCTTTGAAATAAAAACTTTAAACTTTATCAAAAGTAACCAACCGCTGGTAATGGTCCCTGGACGGCCGATTGCGATTTATTCAATTCGTTTTTCATAAGTGATTCTTGTGATCAAAGTTTAGTTATAAGTAATAATTAATAACATTTGCTCAGTTATTCCGTAGATTTCTTAATTAACAAATAATCATGAGTACTATGCCTGTAAGTTCTTCTACATTATTACCGCTTGGTAAGTTAACATTTTTAGGTTACAAGTCAAAACAAGTCATTCCCAATAATAAATGAAATTAATTTACCTTTCAGAGCTAGTGGATAAATGTATCGGTTCTAGGATACATATTATTATGAAGAACGATAAAGAAATTGTGGGGACGTTATTGGGTTTTGATGACTTTGTCAATATGTTGCTGGAAGATGTGATTGAATATGAAAACACACCTGAAGGCAGGCGAGTTACCAAACTAGATGAGATCTTGCTAAATGGAAATAATATCACAATGGTATGGTGAAATTCATTAATCTTAGTTTCCAAGATAAATGATCATTTATTTATAAAGCACTAATCATTTTATTACTGATTCAATGAAAGCTTCCAAATCATATTTCTCACAGCTAACATTTAAAGTGCTTGGGAAAAATATTTGTTACATATTTAGTCTATTAATCTACTTTTGTTACAGTTGGTGCCTGGTGGAGAAATGCCAGAATAGGCACAATAACTTAAAAGTTTGCAAATAAATTCTTGGCTATTGCAAATCCTAACTAAGATCTTGGACCTTCAAATAATTCTAACTCTTTAAATATAAATAAATTCATTTTTATAATATAACATTGATTTGTACTTGGTTACAAAATGAGAAGTTACTAACTAGTTGCAATATGTACTTGCAATTTTGATTTTCAGTAAATACGTGCACGACGCATTGCATGGCGATACTTCTTTGAACTAATCCAGACTAGAAATTTATTCAAAACAGTCAACTCAATGAGATTACTTAGGATGCGCCTGTTTTAAGTGCGTACTTAATTCGGGCATTATCGAGAAAGCTGCGTCACAAATGTTGCATGCGTATAGCAGGAGTGCTCCGTGAGTTTTCATATGCTGCACAAGTTCCTCATCAGAAGTGAAGTTCCTTTTGCAGGTTGAACACAAATATTCCTGGGAATTAGTGTGCTGTCTCAGATGCATTCGATGCGCTTTTGAACCGTTACATTGCTGTTTGCAAACAAAACATATCAACTTGGCATGTTCATCTCTTATGTGTTTTGTCAGTAGTATATAGCTGCCAAATGTTTCTAAACAATCTGAACATTGATTGCTGTTGACTGAGTGTAGGACATGGTGAGACTCAAATATTTCCAATGAGTCTGTTTCAAAGTTACACTCTGAACAGACATGTAATTCACTACCATTATCCTTAAAGTTGGAATAGTTGGTTACTTGGAACTGTCATTTTCAATGGACTAATTTACGAATATTCCAATAAAACTTACATTTGCTGAATGGTCAGATTCATCAGATGCCAATAAAACAATTGTTCCTGATTCATCAAGAACAAAGTCAGAACCTGGAAATTTAGTGGTGTCAACTGAACCAATCTCATATTCTGTGTCACATGTATCTTCACTATCTACAATGGGTGATCCACAGTCGTTGATGATTTGATAGTCTGATAAATAAATAATTTCTGCAACAGTATCTGGCAGTACTTCTACTGTAACTTCTTGAACTTGATCTGAATCCTCCTGCTTTATTGCAGCTTCCATTATTCATTTATAAAGGATTTTAGTAAGCTTACAAACATTAAATGCTGACAAATATCTTGTAACAATGTTACTATTTTCGCTTATAATGCAATGACTTGAATCTTGCTAAAGCTCGTCAACATAAACACAACAGATATCGTAAACACAGAGCGTCCACTTGTCACATTTATTTATCCAATAAAATACGATACACTTATACTAGGGATTTGGAGTATTTCTTATTGGCAACAGAGTATAAGACAAAAATGAGCAAATTTGAATAACATAATAATATTTTGTATTTAACACACTATTGTTTGGTATTTTATTTATTTTTTATTCTAGTGTAATTAAAATTAAATATATATTTATTTAATTATTGACATAAATATTTGTGTTACTACCATTTTCAAGTTAGTATAGTTGGCACTGCTGTCGGAAGTACCCAATGCGCATGGTTGGAGCGATGTCAACCGCTTGCTCTTGTTGTCTCTTTTCAAAAGTCCTTTTCTCTCCGGCGTTTCCAACGAGAGTCGTGTTCTCAAACACGTGTAAATTCATTGCAACATAAATCAGAAAACATGGAAAAACCTGTCGTTTTAGCCCGCGTAATCCGCGTTTTGGGACGCACAGGATCCCAGGGACAATGTACCCAAGTAAAGGTTGAGTTCATTGGAGAGCAGAACCGACAAATTATCCGCAACGTTAAGGGACCTGTCCGCGAAGGAGACATCCTAACCTTGCTGGAATCCGAACGTGAAGCGAGAAGATTAAGATAAATTAGGTATGAGTGAATAATACTTGTAATATTTCTATTGGACCTTTTATTTCTCTTTTGTAGGAGCTCCAAATTTACTATATTAAGTTGTTGCTGGAAGGATTATATGGACATCATGAATTGAGATAACAATTTTTTGTATTAATAATAGAGATGGTATGCAAATAAACCTTGCAACAAAACACACACACAATCTTTTCTCCTAACATGAAACTCTTTGGTGTTATCTGAAGATATTTGGGTAAAATTATTGCCATCCTGTTTTAAAGATCAAGCAACTTCTGTGAGAAAACTGTTTATTTGATAATAGTATATTGCAGAAGTACTCATTGGGTATCATTATATTAGAAAAAACAGTAAGCAGTTAGTTAATTTACTTAAAATAATCTTCAAGTAGAGCCTCTGCCTTTTTCCTGTTTCCTAAATTATTTACCTTTGCCTGAAAACGTTTTCCTTTACCAGCACCTTTCCCTTGTAGCAGCTCACAAATCCTGAAAAATTATAAATAGTGTACTATTAACATGCCTGATTTATGTCTTACTGGTTGCCCAGGTCAGCAATAGCTCTCTCATCTCCACTCAGTACAATGTTGCCTGAACTTTTCTCATCACCCGTTGATAAGAACAGAAAAATATCTGTTGCGCCAACTTCACGTAGAATAATTTGCATGAAATCAGGTTCAGCCTCCTTCTTATGCAGGCAGTAATACTTCTGATCAGAGGCTTTTATTTTCCTTGCTTCATCTATAGCAATTTGCTTCAATAGGTTCTGCAGATTTTTGTTGGCAATTTTTAAATTCTTTTGGAGTTTGTCAATCAAGTCTATGTGCTCCAGAGGACCATTACTACAAAAAGTGATATTAGTTTGCACTGATGTAATGACTTATCCTGACCAACTTTAATAAAGAAGTGATAGACTGTTCTCTTTTAGTACCCTCTTCCAATTTCTTCAGAACCCTATCACCAACAACAAAGTGCAATAAACATTGTCCCTTTCTCTTTGATTTCTCACAATGGAACAGTTTGATTGCCTGCAATTGAGTTAAATTTTGAACGTGTGTACCACAACACATGTTGCAGTCAAGTCCTTCAATGTTGATTACTCTGATATGACCCTTGTGATCAACAGGCAGTCCTTTCACACTTCTGGTCTATGAAACAAACATCTTATTTTCAAAATACAAAATCATGATAGAATATATGTACCTCTGCAAATATTCCTTCTGGCATAGTTTCATCATACACTTGAACAGTTACAGCTCTACCTTCCCTGATATGATTGTTAACAATAGCTTCAATACTTTGGATTTGTTCAGCAGAAACAATAGGAGTTTGTAGTTCAATATAACAAGTATCTTCTCCAAGCCACCAAGAAGCAGTTACCCATCCATAATCTCTCTCAATAACAGCTGAAAGTAAATGCTGCCCAGAATGTTGTTGCATATGGTCAAATCTCCTAAACCAGTTAATTTTCTGGTTAACTATGTCTCCAGGTTTTAACTCTTCAGTAATAAAGTGTAATGCCTGATCACCTCTTCTAGTCACATTGTAAACCTTCAGTTCATTCAGAAATCCATGATCACAGGGCTAAAATATAACAATATTACTTATACCCTTGCAGACCAACTTATAAAGATGATAAATACCTGCCCACCACCTTCAGGAAACAAAATAGTATCCTTGCAGATTACTTCAAAGCCACAAATAGTGACTGGTTTACCATTTGCAGTGATGCTAAATGTTGCTGGAACACAGGAAACCACTTCACTTGAAAACTAGAAAATACAATGAAAAACTCAATGATTTTATGAAAATCATTAATAATAACTAATTGTGCAATAACCTCTGTTAGGAAACTATCTTCTTGGCATTTAAAAACCATTTTATGAATCTTTACACTGACAAACCCAGAAATATGTAGAAAGAAGTTGAATTGTGAGGTTAAGACTCACAACAGTAATCATAGATAATTGAAAATACACTCAAGTGTATTAAACACATCTCATAATTTATTTTCAAAGCTTTAAATGAAACATAGTATGGTTAGATTATCAACAGAAAAAAGCACATATCAGATTTAAGATTGCATTATGATAGTTTAAAAATAAGTATTTAGAACTCTTTATTCTTGATTTTCCAAGTTAATATGACTGCCAAATCTGACATACAAATGTGTCTTCAAGTCACTCATCTGTTCTTTGATTTTCTCAGAAGCAGTTTGCAAATTTCCCAACTCTGCTTTTAGCAGACTAAGATCCTCCTTCACACATTCCTGAAAATTAGATTATACAAGTGTTAACACTAAAATAATGGTTAATTAACAATCATACCTTTGTTTTCTCAAAGCTTTGATAAACAAATACTTCACCAACCAAATAAGGAATCATTTGGTCTTCATCATCCCACAGCTCCAGCTCATCCCATGCTTCATCAAAGTTGCTCATCTCATTCTAAAAATAAAGTGAGGGTTTTACTATGTAGTTCTTATTTGAGTATTATAACAGCTTACAGATTTAATCTTTATTTTTTCCTTCAGATCTTCAAGTTGTGCATTTAATCTGGCAAATTTGTTGATTTTCTTTTGGTCATCAAGTGTAACATGAACATCTGAGTCCTAAGACAATAATGTTATGTTATAGGATTATCAAACACAGATTCTAATATAAACTTACCGGTTCAAACGCTGCCTGATTTGCCATTTTAGAGCCTGTTATTGAATTTTTAATACAAAATTATGGAAGACATACGTAGGCATGTGTGAGCCTCATTCGGTTTGTCTCGTCTAAGCTCGTGCGTGGCAGTGTTGCCGTTCGTTCTATTTTTGAATTACAACAACCTTTGTGACCGTTACGACAACGCGATTTGAGCGTGCATCTGTTGCATTCATTTCATTTACTTGCAGGCTTTACAGGCGCCGAGTTCTATTGGTTTTTATCGTTTTTATTTATATTTTCATTATTCCACAGTGGAACGCGTGTGTATTTTAAGCATTTCCTTTCGTTTGAAGCTAATATTCAGTACAGTGCAATGGAAAAATCGCGAATTGCAAGCAGATTAAAGCTTCCTTCAGCATCTTGTTCTTCTCGTTTGTTCACCGGATTGCCGGTCCTCAAAGAAATTTCTAATAATACAACTACCACAGGTATCAATAGGAAACCAATTGCCTCAGGCACAAGTAGTTCTACGCAAATAAGAAGAAAATCACGGCGATCTAAATCATTTGGTGTATCAACATTCAAAGCAACACAAAATATAACAAGCAAGTTAAAAACAACGACTAAAACGGTGACAAAAAATCAAAATGTTACAAATATACAAAGAAGACCACTTACATCACGCTTAAATAATGAAGTTACGAGACCTACGACGGCGACCTCAACAGCCAAGACAGCTGTAAAAAGGCCAGCAGCAACTGAAGCAGCCAAACCCCCTGTTTCAGCACCCAAGTTATCAAAATTTGATTACAAGGGACGATTAGCTGTGCTTGATGAAAAGTATAAAACACTCTTAAACAACCATAAAGAGGCTAAAAGTAGATTGGATGTATTAGAAGCAGGTAACTTTTTAAATATAATTTGTATTTAAATATTTGATGCTAAATATCTTTTATTTGTTATAGAAAATGTAAATCTTCTTGCAAGGACAGATGAACAAGTTGAATTGATTGAAGAACTTCAAGAGTACAAAGTAAGTACTGAGGAATTGATCATCTTATTAAAGCAAACAGAAGATAAACTTGCAAAGTCTGAAAAGCATGGTTTATTCCTAAGAGAAAGCTTAGGCCAAACTAAAGAGAAGCTTGGTGTTTTACAAGTTGATCATAATGCTTTAAATCATAACTATGAAGACATAAAATCTCAAAATAGTGCAAATGAAGCAGCGCTCCAAGAGTTGCGGGTTAATCACGATATGGTTCAGAAAGAATTGAAAAAATTAAAAATTGATTTTGCTTCTCTACAGAACAGATGCCAGGATGCAGAGAATGAGAATACTCAACTAAAAGACGATTTGACTGACGCACGAAAAGCCATTGAAGAATATAAGTGTTCCATTAGGGAGCATGAGATATTACGACGTCGCTTGCACAATGATGTCCAGGACTTGAAGGGTAACATACGCGTATTTTGTCGGGTACGTCCTATGAAGTCCGATGAGGAAGACCGAATGCCGTGCAACATGGAGTTTGTAGATGAATCAACATTGGAGTTGAAGAAATGCAAGGAATCTTTAATGAGTCGAGAAAAAGGTGAGACTAAACTGGAATTTGTATTTGATAAAGTTTTTCCGGGGGAGAGTAGTCAAGCCGAAGTCTTTGAGGATCTTTCGCAACTTGTGCAAAGCACTCTTGATGGATACAATGTTTGCGTGTTCGCATATGGTCAGACGGGATCAGGTAAAACATTTACTATGCTTGGCAATAGTGAGAATCTTGGGATGATTCCAAAATCAGTTGATCTTCTCTTTGATAAGATCTCTGACATGGAAAAAATAGGATGGACATATGAAGTTCAAGTGAACTTTATTGAGATCTACAATGAGACTATTAAAGATTTATTAAATCCAGAATCGAAAAAGGCACATGATATTATGCATAATGATGGGAAGGGTACTGTCGTAACCAATTTATGCACTGAAACTGTATCCAGTGCTATGAAACTGAAGAAATTAATGATCAAAGCGAATGATAATCGGGCTATTGCAGCGACAAATTACAATCTTCACAGCTCCCGGTCACATGCAGTCACGAAAATTTCAGTTCGGGGATTTTTTGAGCAGAGTGAATTTATTGGTTCGTTAAATTTGGTTGACCTCGCTGGATCAGAATCAGCGAAGAACTCCGACCGTATGAATGAGACAAAGAACATTAACAAATCTCTATCAGCTCTTGGAACAGTTATGCTTGCACTACACAACAAAGACAAACACGTACCGTATCGTAATTCGAAGCTCACATATTTGTTGCAATCGTCATTAGGTGGTAATTCAAAAACACTCATGTTTGTAAACATTTCTCCCCTTGATGATTGTTATAGCGAATCAGTCAACTCTTTGAGATTTGCATCTAAGGTTAAAGAAGTTAAAACTGGGTCGAAAAGAAATCGTGCCATTAACCGGAATTTACCCTAGTATTGTCTGTTAATTTGAAATTAATGTTTTAACATTTGATTTGACTTCATATAGGAACTATATTAATTTTATACCGTTAGATTTTATCGATGTATATGTAATAATTGCCAAAATTAATATGTTGAACGTACATTGCCCGCTTATCCCACTTTTTAATTAATCCCTACTCATAATACACCCAGCACCAACCGGATTTGTTAATTATTAACAGTTGCTGAGCAGAGCGTGCTCAGGGTTCGTCGGTAACAGAACTGTGTATAAATTCAGCATGAAATCGACGCTCGGTCTCATAATTACGTCTAATAATGTGCAGATAAGGTCCGCGCAGTATTTTTGGGTGGTTTCTTTCCACCGATTCCACAATTTAATCAAAGCGTGTGATTAAAACGTTTCGTGGCCAATGTCTAAGACAAAGATTCTAGGAGCATGAATAAAGTGATCTAACTTGTGAATAAACAATGCCGAAATCTAGCATTGTATGAGAAATATGTGGTTTCTTCTTGAGCTATATTATGTGGATAAAACTTAACTGCTTCTTGCCTTCTATTCTTCAGTATATTCACACTCAACGATACTCTGAAAAATAAAGCTATTTAGTAATCATGCGCAATTACGGTGCGGCTTCCGGTTCGAGGGATCCGATTTGGACTCAGGTTACAGCGGATCCTGGACATGGACTGCGAAATTATAGTGCAGTAAGTATAATTCATTTAGTAATTTTATGAATATAAAACATTTTGTGCCTATTTCAACGAATCACAGCTCATCAGTGGTCGCATGCGAAGTGAGAGTCGCGGATCTCGTGGTAATATTAGTATTGTTGGCGAAACTATGAAGATGAACGAAAAAGGAGGATTAAATGTGATTTCCGCTGCAATTTTTATCGTTGGGGAAATGGCTGGAAGCGGTGTATTGGCTTTGCCTAGAGCTATAGTTAATGCAGGTAAATCTCGTCACTTACTGTTTTAATTTCTAATATGAATAAAAAGTTTCTAGTATTTAGTTCGAGAACTGTAACTTGTTAACATTATGTCATTATTGACACAAATAACTTATGTATGATTATCTCTTATGTCCCCAATGTAGTTTTTATCGCACAGATTGTATTTAACTTAGACAATATCGGTCATTAACTGTATAAAGTTATCTGGATTTAACATTTGTTCAGTTACATAAACATTCCTAAGACAATGTATCTCTAATAACGTTAGTCAAGATTTTCTTGTTTAACTGTTGTAACTTTAAACTTTCTTGCATTAGGATGGATTGGAATAATTCTCCTCGTTGTATTCTGTTTCAATGCGGGGTATGGGGGTAAATGTCTCGCTGCATGTTGGGAAATTCTCGAAGAACGTTACCCTGAGCATCGATTTCCTACTAGAAATCCATACGCAGTTATTGCGCAAAAGGCTGTAGGATCATGGGGACGAGTCCTCGTAATTGGGTGCATTCAAATTTCTCTATTTGGGGCAGGAACAGTTTATTTATTACTTTCATCGATGATATTCCAAGAGCAATTTAATTGCTACTTCCCAACACTTCAGTCGATTCATTGGCTAATAATGTTTGCTGTTATGTTAACACCACCAATGTGGTTGGGATCTCCGAAGGAATTTAGGTAATAACTTAGTTACGATAACATTCAGAACAGACATATAACTATTTTATATTTTAGTGTGGTTGGAATTGGTGCCTTATTATCAACCGTAATTGCATGCGTTTTATTTTTCTTCCAAATTGTTATTGATGCAGCCGACAATAATCAGCCTGTAGTACATAAGATCCATGGCTTTCAGGACTTTTTCATTTCATTCGGCACACTTCTGTTTGCTTTTGGTGGAGCTTCAACTTTTCCAACAATTCAGAATGATATGAGGAACAAAAAACAGTTTTCAACCAGTGTAACAATAGCCTTCGTGGGTACGTAGAAAAATTGGTATTTTTAAAAGCAGGTGTATTTACTGCTTCTCATTCATTTTAGTGATATTACTGTTGTATTTACCTCTTACCTTCGGCTGTTATTTCGTTTATGGCGAAGAAGTGACGCCAAATTTTGCAATGACTTTAAGCAAATCTGCGCTCGTTACCTTTGGAAATATTTTAATTGCTGTGCACCTCATATTTGCATTTCTCATTGTGACGAATCCAGTTAGTCAGGGATTGGAGGAAATATTTAAAATCCCACGTTGTAAGTATATAATTCTGTTTGGAATAAGAAGTAGTCGTTCTAAGTAAATTGATCATATCGATAGATTATCATTGGAAGAGATGCCTCCTACGTACAATGATGATCCTTGCAATGGTGATAATAGGTGCAACTTTGCCGTACTTCAGCAAAATTCTTGCCCTAGTAGGTGGTTCAACTATCACTCTGTTGACTTTTGTCTTCCCTCAATTATTTTATATGCGACTGTGCAGTCAATCTAGCCCAACGTGGCCCGAGAGACACATTCCCGGGTATATCAAAGTTTACCTTTGGGAACTCGTAATAATTGGTTTGTTCGGTGGAGCTGCAGCTACATATAGCGCTTTGAATTCAATTTTACAATTCTAAATACTAGTTGATTCCTAGTCTAAAGTTTTAGTAACCTTGGTATATAAATATTGATTAAATGTGTTATAGATGAATGCATGTTTGTTTGAACTGAATGATCTGTGCGAGGAAGTGATAAGTTATGTCTAACTAGAAGCAAATTATATTACTTTCTCATCTTTTTTATATTGCAAACACACGAAATGTCAAAATAATTATCTGAACCAATAAATTTATTCTCACTTAGCATAATAAATTACATATTCAAACCATTGTCAAACAATAATATTGGTTTTTCAATTACATACTATACATATTCATTTTCAAAAATAATGAACAATGTTTGATTTTGTAGTCGTCAATCGTCATAACTTACAAACATGAATTTGTTAAGCGTTTTCTTAACAAACGGATGAGTACTCATGTTGAACTTGTTTAAATTTAAGCGTAAACACTGCATGAGCGCCAACGAAGATCTCCGTCCGTACTCAGCAGCTTTCAAACCGTCTTAAATGTCATTCCTAAGCAGTCTTATTTGGAAACACCTCTTATAATTAACCCTGTTAGTTCAACGGTATGGTCCTACATAATGGTACATTTTATTGCCGAGCGTGACGAAAGCGCCAATTGCGGCGTGCGTGAAGCAATTTCCAAACGCTCGTTCGTTCAAACTTACATTTTATCGCATCTTCCTAAACGAAAGCGTAAACAATGCTTACTCAACTTACTCATGAACGTATAACGCAACGTCGTTTTCTATTTTGGGTTGAAGCCAAATTGAAATCATTCGATTTTTAAACAAATTACAATTATAAAATGTGTCGTGTGTATGATGTGTTTCTCCGAATCGGACCGCAATATATTTCGATCGTTCGTTCGCGCGCGGAAACCATACGACAAAAACCATCGCTAAATTACTACTACATGCAATATGATAGTACGATTACAGTACAATTGAATTAAAAATTTTGAACATTAAAACAGCTATTGAGTTTTCACAATACAGTTACATCGCTTATGTTTATGGCAACTACAGAGACTTAATTTCTCTCTGATCTAGATTTTTGTGTGTAATAGAGTAATTCGTCGTAAAATTATCAGAAATCTCGTTGCGAGACAAAGTAATAGTTAAAATATAACGGGATCTACTTGAGTGGCCAATATTGTAAACACTTAGTTCTAATCCAATCAATGGATTGTGTCACTAGCTTTAATATGCACAAAATTGGACCACTTCATCATCGGGGTCACAACAGTCAACAGTAACGATCGGAGACATTTGATTTCTTGACACAATGTGTCAGTTACATTCCTAGTAAATATGAAATCTGAGCGTGCAAACAATTATAGTAGTTGAAGACGTATAGAAACAATTTTTGGTGTAAACTCGTCTGAAACACTGTTGACATATAGATGAACCCAAAGTGTAAACTTTAAAACTTTTTGTTTTCGTTTTGTACACAGATGAGCATAACGTGCGGGATGTGATAGATGTTCACAAAATTAAAGCAAACATCAGCTACCGATAGATTTTAGAACATCATGACCTACGATTAAAAGAAAACACAATTCGGAACACAGACAGATTAAGTTCACTCATCACGAACAAGTTATAATTTTAACACTGAACTACCAAATCCAGATAGTTTAGCTCGACGAGTACTTAATTTGTAACATTTATCGTTAATTACCTAAATTTGGCTTCCTCATTTTGTTGCTGAATGATGTTTGTATAATCGAATGATCTACCGCTACCGTTTCATGATAGATGCGTCAGTCAATAGCGTTGGTCCTTATTGCACTTTGGACGGCGATGTCCAGGCCCCCAAATAGGCAGAAGTGACAACCGTCAAAATACTAAAATTTACTAATTTACTACCAATGCACACGTACAAGTTAAGCATTTGCTTATAATATTATTACCTGAATGCCCAACGGTAAGAACTTCGATCGGAAGCGATCCCCGACGCCGAGCCAGCAGCGAATCGGGTACGTCGTTCTTCTGCATCAGCAACCTAGACAGGGAATCAGCGTTTGGTTCCAAGCCAATGCAGACGGTTTCGGGCCCGCCCGAGCTCCGTCTGCGCAATTGTTTCTTACGCCGTTTACCATTGAGACTAGTGTGCCGCGTGAGCATCTCACGGCGCTCGCCAGCGGCGCCGAGAGGCGGCAGATCGGTAGGTGCAGAGCCGCGTCTCTGATATTGCCAGAGAGCATACGGTTGTTCTACTGCAAGCGGTGGCACACTTGTCTCCAAGTGAGAGTCATCTTCAAAGCGATGGCGTGCAACGTCCACTGGTACCGATCCACGGCGCAACGAATATTCGGACGCAAAGCGCTGCCCCCCGCCTGCAGGAAGCGTGTGCTCATCGCCGCGAACAAACGGGGCCAATGATACTGGTGCAGATCCTCTTCGTTTAGACAAGTTCTAAAAAACCCACATGCTCAATTATAAACAAATGAAAGGTATGAGTAGATAATAAATGTTTTACATTTGATCTACGTGGGTCAACATTTTCCTTCTCATATCGTTGACCAGCATCCATTTTTTGCACTTTGAAACTCTTCTCTTTAGACTCTTCTTGTTCACGTTTGCCTGTAGAAGAAATAGAGGACTTTGGCGAAGAAATGTCGGTGATCTCCGATGGTCGACCATTATTGGGACTCAACACAGCTATCGATGGTATCGTGTAGTGTGGAACGTGTGATATGTTTTCATGTGAGCTCTCAGAATCCGACTTGTCCTCCTGTACAACCTCAGTGCACGTAGACATCTCTGCCGTCGCAGACATGTAGCGCATACGAACATAGGGCTGGGGAGGTGGGAAGGTCTGTTGTCGTGTAAGAGCTTTGATCGTAGGCGGTCCGGACCCGCCATGCAGTACTGAAGAAAGTCGTCCAACAGCCGCACTACTCGACATTGATGCAATGCTAGGCTCTGGAAGAAGATTCTCGGCGCTCAAGGGTCTCTGAGGTTCATCTTCCACTAAAATATGAGCATAAATTAATATAATATACCAAAGAATGTGTAAATAAATCGCACTACCACCAGCGCTATGTATGCCACCGCTGCTAGAAGAAAGAATTGAAGATCGAGATTCGAATCTCATTAGTTCGTCTTCCTCACGTAAACCACTGGATGCATGAGAATCGGATGGTGCTGGACTTTGGCGTCGAATCGGCAGGCTTTCGCGTCGGTATAGCGTTCGTGGCAGTGATTGCTCCATGTTAACAGGTACAGAATGTCTTCTTACGCCAATTGTGCTTTCCAGCGTTGGCACAGCCAATGATTGTCTCCGGGATTCCTTGCTTCAAATTAAATTATTGCACGATTAGCTAAAATTTAATTAATAAGCTTATTTATTTGCTACCTTGGCGCTGGCATAAACTCCGTGATACTCGGTAATTCGGGAGACAATTTAGATGTTCCTTCCTCATCTTCCTCATCGCTAATATGCTGTTCTGGTTCAGCGTCCGAAAGTTCTGTGTGAGTTTCTTCTGCTTGTTCGGCAGCTTCTTGCGCCTCCCATTTCTTTCGATTTGACTCTAAGTATTCCATCATATGTGTAGACAAATTGCTTTTTAAGAACCGATGCCATTCGATGAACAAGGGCGAGACAACAAATTTGAAAAAACCTGCAATAAATTCATTATAGAAATTGCTATATTTCTTGCTACTGATAAATACCATACCTGCTTGTATCTTGGCAATTGACGTTGATTGTTGATCGCAAATGGAAGTAACTGGAAGATTCAGTTTACGTTCAAATTCGCCCTGCCGGAAAAACTCATCGCACACTTTCAAACTCCACTTGTGAGATATGTCCCACGGCCGCGTTGGGTTGGAAATATCGGCGCACTTCAGTGATATTTGAAGAATGAACTGGCGGTTTTCCGGCTTGCGCAAGTCGAGCGTGTCCTCGTCCAGATGTTTCTTGAACTTTGTTAGAAACTCCTGCTGCCTGTTGATGTCTGTGGCTAGAATGAGGTCGCGAATTTGCACCTCCAATTCTGTCTTGTAGGGCAAAACCTGTTCAGCAACGCCGCTCTCAAGAAGGCAACCAACCGCAGATCTCCAATGATGGTTTTCCAATACTGAACTATTCTATAATTTAGCGATTAAGCGATGTTTATGCTTAGTGCCACTTTTTAAACCGTTAACTTACTTGATATAACATGGCAAGATGATTTGAGGTGGAAATAAGGAAGTGTTGATTGACTCCAGGATGGTCCAAATCATGTGCAACAGCACCAATCAACGCTGCCATTACTTCCAAAGGTGTCAGATGCTTTTTGATTTTTTCTTCTTGCAAGAAACAGTGCATTGCTTGTGTGACGTCTGTTGCGTGAATGGAGTTATGATACGGATTTGTGCTGTGATATCCTTCTTCAATTAAAGCTACAAAGCACAACGCACAAGTAGTGGTCATATGTCATAGCTGCGAGCACGCCAAAGTGACTTACTGAAAAGTTTCCAAACTCGCACAACATCCAAATTGAAGTAGTCCAGGAGTCCGTACCAGTAGAATAGATGAACGCAGAGTACTGGCAGTGAGCGACCACCGGTGACGGTCTCCAGGGTAAAAGCGTTGAATGCCCAGAGGCCGCAGCGTGTGAGAATGTGCTCCACCTGACCATGGTGGATGTCGTCCAGAATGGCGGCATGTTCTTGTGCGAGACAGCGCGTTGTCAACTTCTTACGTCGTCGCTTGTGCATGGTTAAAAAGCGCCCAGAACAGCCAGGCTGCGATGTACATCCCATGGCGTCCAGCAACACCCAGTCCTCTTTGGAAAAGCAGTGCTGCGCAATCGGCACTTTTACGGGCGCTGCACAAAAACAACAACAAATATTACGACACCATTAACGATTCAGCGTAGGCAAGTATCAGAACATTTTGCCTATCAAAACGAGGATGCGAAATCGCCTACAATCAGAAGCCAACGAGAATTTCCAGCCGGTGAGATTTGAAGCGCAACAAATTTCGCCAACAGAGAAGAAATTTAGAAAGTCTAGCCGTGGAACAAACTTCTATGACCACTCCTCGCGCGCCAGTTGCATTTGATAGTTCTTAAATGAGTTCCTTTTCGTTTCATTCACACTCTATTCGTTCTAATTTGTTGGTAGATTCCGATAATCTTTCTAATTGTGTAGTTTCTATACCAGGTTGGTGCTTGGTGTACGTAGCTATAAACATTGACGTTGAACGTTTACGAAATCATAACGATATATACTGTACACTCGACGATGCGTTTGTAGATATATATATATATATATATATATACAATGCCGGCGTATCCATTTGCATTAACATACCTATCGATGAATAAAATCTATGCCAATGTTATGGTCCTCATTTTAGCGTAGTAAACGCACGTAAACTACTCAATGTGGGCAGCGCCAACAGTTTATTGCTATGGATATGCCCGCAGCAAGAACCCCGAGTGGGCTATGCCAGAATTTTAATCTTTCGAGCGAATGTTCAAGCATAATAAATAGTCGCGAAATTGTTTATGCGTCGACGTTATTGTGTGAAGGATTTGAGTTGTAAAACTTATATCAATGTGTTTCATGGTCACTTTGCTGCAAAAGTGCGGCGTGGACATTTAAGACACTACTTTATGTTTGAGTTTGATTGAACAAACTTGTACAAACACATGCAGTATGTGTGTTTATTTTCAGTGGAAACATATAGTGAGCTCTATAAATTAATTCGTTCCAGTTCTTTCATATTTAAGAGATTCATTTCAAAGTTGCCTTGCGATAGCATATCAGATTAATATCATTCATTTGATTCTCAAGTAAATTGAAAATCTTCTCGGGGACCATCAATAAATGATTAGCGAATAGTTGTTACAAACTTTACCTATTAATTCACTGCCATCCAATTGGAATCGCTAGAACCCCTTGGAGTGAAACGATGAATTAAATTCCAATTAATATAAACGGCGTTAATCGCTTCACTCTCAGCGCATTAAACACACAACGCAAAAGCCACTCTCTTCGTCACCGCAAAGTTCATCACACTTCCTTGCAGTCCAATGCAAGTCCCACGACTAGAGCTGACAAGGAAGTGCAGGCGGATATTTCGGGCTCTTCTCAGTCGAGTGGAGAGCGAGTTCGTCGACGCAGTACTGCGAAGAGCAAGCAACTCCCTCGTGGACGCGGCGATAAAATTAGAGCAACGCCGCTGCACTGCGTGTACTCGCGTACTCGCGCGCGCCGGCGAGTAATGAACTGACGAAGGCACCAAGTGTGTGACGAGACTCGGTGTTTAGAAATGCAGGTTGTTAACATTCGCCGCGCTTTGTTGGCACTCCTTCCATTCATCATATGCCTATCCACCACAAGTCATCCATCCATGGCATTTAAATAGCGACGGGCGACCGATAGAATGTCTCGCCATCGGACGAGCTGCGTGTTTTTGTTTTCGCCTTAATTGCACATCTTTGATTCCAAGTGAAATCGCTTGGCACGCGATGCAGATAAACACGACGGTGATATTTCCCGTGATTGCGCAAAGGTAGTCCAGAGAACAAAAACACGTCAATTTTGCCTGAAGGATGTGCCAATCAATTTAGCGTCCATCTGTGTCCCTAATCGACACACTAAAGTCATGACATTAACGGCATTATTTGTTCACTCATATATAGACATCAGATCTAGATTAAAGCGCTCCGTTGAGAATAGAATCATGTTTGTTTCTAATTATTCATCACTTAGAATAAATATTTTCATCAACAATGTTAACATTCGGCGGAAAATCAGCTAAAAGATTTTGATGAACTCTACGATGATATCGTAACGCATCTTATCAACAATTAAAAAATGTCAATGAATAAGATAAATTATGTTTGTGTACTAATTATTCGAAAAACACAATTTTATAGACACTTTAATGTCTCGAGTCGACGCATTCCATTTAGGTCAATAAGATAATTGAGTTGAACGCAACTCGCGAAAAGCAATCAGAAATTGCTTCAGTTTATAACCAGCTAGCAACATATCAACATCATGTACGTTGTCCTAGCAATAATATTTGTCCTCATCACGTACCTCTTCCTGGATAAATGGGAGAAACACAAGAAATACAAGAACATCTCAAAGATACCGGGCCCACCTACGAATTGGTTATTCGGAAGCATAGTCGATTATGGCAAGACTAATGGGGGTATGCGTACCATTTGATTACTTTAAAATGCAATATCTGAGAGACCATTATATCTCTAACACAATGTATAATATACAGTGGAATGCTGGGAATGCTAACAACCTCTTTCTGCGTAGATCGTTTAAGGAAGCAAGTAGAGCTGGTAGAGGAATATGGATTAATGGTGCGCCTGTGGCGAGGATCACAATTGTCCATCATATTATCGGATCCGGACAAGCTGCAATGGTTGCTCAGCTCCAACGAGCACATCGCCAAATCGCCCGGCTATAACGGCTGGAAACTGTGGCTCGGCAAAGGCCTGCTCACCAGCGAAGGTATGTAGGATTATGTCGATAACGATCATCTTCACAAGCGATCGTCGGGCGCAATAATAAAACTCGCGATTGTGCACCACGCAGGAAATCATTGGCGGAAGCACCGGAAGATCATCACGCCGACGTTCAATTTCAAGATTCTCGAGCAATTTACCACGTACATCAATTCCAATTCAAAGACGTTGATAGCGCTGCTGAAGGAGGAAGTCGGGAAGAAATCGTTTGATGTGAGCCCCTTCATCAGAAACTATAACATCGATGTTATCGGCGGTATGGCTTATCGTCTTAATTTGCTGCGCCCAATATTTTGCCCGCAGAATAAATTGAACTCAATGACTGTTTGCAGAAACTGCGATGAATACGAAAATCAACGCGCAGCTGAATCCGATATTGGATTATACCGAAGCAGCCGAGGGTTACATGGACATCTACATTCGACGCTATTTCTCGCTCTTCAAGCAATTCGATTTGTTTTTCAATTGGACGAATGACTTCAAGCAGCAACAGCACTACGTCAACTCGTTGAAAAACCAAACGGAGAAGTTCATCCAGCAGCGCAAGGAGGAACGTGCATTGGAGGCCAAGCAGATAGATACTGATAAATCAGAATTCGGCATTAAGAAAACCAAGGCGTTTCTGGATCTCCTCTTGGATCTTCAAGGCGAAGACCTTATGACTGACGAAGAGATCAGAGAAGAAGTTGATACATTCATGTTTGCCGTAAGGAGCATACTAATAAGCCGCGCTATAAATATTTTCACAATCAATTGACAGGGTCACGACACAGTCACATCGAGCACAATGTTCTGCTTGCTGGAACTGGCTAACCATCCCCAGATACAGGAGGCAGTATATGCCGAGATCAGAGACTTTCTAGGCACTGGTCCAGATGCAGATATTAGTTTCGGCGAGATTCAGAATCTTGAGTATCTAGACCTTGTAATTAAAGAAACTCTGAGGTTTCACTCGGTGGTACCCTTCATTGAAAGAGAGCTCAACTCGGATGTGACATGGGGTATGCGAACCATTCTATAACGCTAAATGGAATTTTCGACATTTTTCTGTTTTGCAGATGGAATCCGACTGCCCAAGGGAACGGTGATCTCTATCCTTCCGTATGCGATTCATCGTTCTGAGCGTTTCTACTCGCAACCGGACGTTTTCGACCCGGATAGATTCCTACGGGAGAATGCAGAGAAACGACACACGTACGCGTACATCCCCTTCAGCGCCGGGCCAAGAAATTGCGTTGGTATGCTGCCAGAAGCGGGCGAATTAAAAGAACTCAGGCGGGCGAATTGGACACAGAATGCCTTCGATAATTTATTCATAGTTGAATGCTTGCCAAGAGCTTCATTGCTAGCGTTAGCTGGAAAAATTGTGAACGTTTTCTCAAACTATCGAAATGGCAAAAGTACACACCGACGAAAACGCATATAATAATTTTCAACTTTTTTGTTCCAGGACAAAGATATGCGTTACTATCCACGAAAGCAGCAGTTGTGAAAATACTGAAAAACTTTCAACTTCTACCAGCTGAACCTAAATTTATCCCAGACCTGACAAACACGGCTGTCCTTAAAACCGAAAACGGCATCTGCCTTCAGCTCAAACTGCGTCAAGGATAAGGTCATCATCATTCCCGGAAATCATTTAATTCACTTAATGCTATTAATAAAAGTATGACCTCATTGTGTAGTACGTATCAATTAATTATTTTAAATGTCTAGTACTTACCAACCATTTTGAGGTACACGGCGTTTTGTCCGGTTGTGTCTATTGTAACTCCTTCACTTTTCTGCAACAGGACAAAAATTCATGTGAAACATACATCAAAACGAGATTTCATGCTCGGGGCAAAGGAAAAAAAAAAGAGTAAACGTGGTAACAGTAGTATGACGTCAGCGATTGCCACAATGTCGGAAAAGTATGATAATGATCCACGCAATACCGCCCCTTATACTTTTAGATCGATGTAATATTTGTAAGTGTGCCTAGCTTGGACATGGAACCAATATTTCGATTATATACTCTCTTCCCTTCCAGCAGACTCTTCATATTTTTTGCCCAAAGCTCCCAAGTATGAATGCGAAAAAATCATAAAAGACCATGGCATCCAGACGCAGTGCTACGGTTTCATTTTTGCACATTCTAGGAAGAATTGCAACAAGCGCAAAATACGCAAATTAAATTTGTAGGTATTCACTAAGATGAAAATACCTTTTAAATTAAAATTTGATTTCATTTACTTTGTTACTGAAATGATTACGGTATAAAGTGAGAAACACAAAAGCAGCTCCAATATTTTATTTTTGCTAAAGTGATTTTATATATGTTTGCAGTTTGCTGCTGAGACGCTAATGGAGGCGACATGAGAAAACACTATGCCTAAATTTGTCATGATGTGCCGACGCTTGGCGTCGTCCTAATGACAAAGAATCGACGAAACCGATAAAAATCTGCGAATCGCCCCAACGCAAAAAAAACCAATAATATGGTTCGTTGGAAAGTATGCGTATGAATCACGAAATCCTGCAAGGAGTCATATGTCAAGATCATAAGCATTATTACTTCTCAGAAGAAAATTCTTTCTTCGATACCTCTCGCACTGTACCATTGTTGGGATACAAATTTAGAAGAATATTTATGTGCGACTTTGAACAGATTAAAAGATGAGATCGTTATTTTCTACAACGTATTAAACTGCATACTTTTCGGGAGCAATATATTTTTAATTGCTTTCCAAATTTCATCCTTCTTTATGCGCCAGTATAAAATATTGCTATGACGCGGAGAGCGAAGATTATAGTTGTTTAAGGGGCGCTTAAAAATAAATTAGAAATACGATTAGAGCCACCAATCTGTAAATAGGAAATGCGCCCCAGTTGCGAAACTAGGATGGACACATCTTCGCTGCTTTTATGTGCGTTGTGAAAACACTTATCTTCTCAAAACGGGCGTCCGCGAAAAGCTGTAATTGTAAATTAAAAATTAATAATACCAAGTTTGTGTAATACCAGCCGAGGGAAACAAAATAAAAGGGCACGGATAAGTGTACTTTGAGTGAGATCTTTTCCTTGTTTCTATTATACCAGAGTCAAAAAAAACTTCGGATAAATTAGAATTTACTCATAAATAACAAAATTACCAAGTTTTAAACTTAAAGTATACACATTAAACACTTCAGCAGTTATAATACTTTTTCAACACAATATTCCTTTTTTCATGAAGTTTCATGAAAAAGCACTGATACACATCTGATACGATCATCGACAATGCATCGAAGCGGTTTTCGTGCGAGCAAATAAATCGGCGATGTTGATCGCTTTCTAATTGCTAATTTAGACAATTGGTGGCGTGCATCCCGAATTCAGCGCTTCAATCAATATGCATAAATAGGAAGTAGTCAGACAAACGAATTTAATTATCATGCTGCTTTCATATATTCGGCGAACGCCGACGTGTTTCAATGAATGCATTGATTCAAATTGATGCACATTGTGAACATGTGTGTAGCGAACATTTATGCTTTCAACGCTAATTATAATTACTGCCTACCTCTCATTGAGTGTCAGACTGAAATGAATGTAGGTATAGGCATTTAGCAATTGATTTGTGTTTTTATTACAAGATCTACATAATGATCTTGTAATCAAAACATGCTGACTTAAATGTTAGTGCGTATATGCATTTATCCCGCATGCTGTGATAATTATCCAGGAGTGAAATAGTAAATCATAATTTCAAGTGCGTTGCACTCAGATGTCTACAAATAAACGTAGTATGCATGTTAGCTTATCTAAGTAGGTCCAGTAAATATGGTACTTTAATTGAAGTTGCATTTATTAGCCTATAATGTATGATTATAATTAAATTCTTCGGGAACGTAGTTTCAAAAGCAGTTAACAGTAACAAAGAACTTAGACAAAATTCTCACTCAACATAAATGGGATAACTTAAAGTCCAAGAAACCTTTCAACGCTTTAAACTTATCCTCGCAAATAGTTGCAAAGTTGAATAGCCACAGATCTCCGCTCCGAAGGTACCGCATAGTTGAGCGTCGTCGGTGACGGAATAAAGTTGGATGGCTTTATGCGGTTTTCGTCGGAAGTTTGCTGAGCAGATTAAAGCCACTTGCAATCGAAGTTATCTACCGCCGAGCGCACACATAAGTTACGCGCTCAATCCGTCTTAGCCCTTTACGCGGGGGCACCGACGCTCATCCGTTCTGTCCCGACGCCCGCGATACGTTCGTTCATTTCACTTGGGGACAAGATAAAATACACAACATGCACATCGGTGATGTATTAAGTGGCTGGCTCGATACGTCTACACCCTCATCACTATCGCCACCTCCAAATTTTACAAGCGCGGAGATTAACGACACACGCGCATCGCATCTCGACACGAATTAATTCAACTCGTATTTTGATTGGAACGTTGTTTACATTTACGGCTCAAGTTTACTATCCCGCCGACATTAATTACCAGCAACACGAAGGCACGCATTTTATCCGTTTTAATTTTCGGCGAGTACCACACCAAGCCACTCATAAAATCTCATTATTTGATAATACTTAGTCTTGGATTAATTCAAGACGTGCATGATTCTCATCAATTAGTGCAGGGGTACACGGCCCTCAACCATCTTCTGTACGGCTCGTCAAAGTACGAATATAATTCAAGAAAAGACAACAAACTTATGGCGAGAACGTGACGTTACTGTTAACAAAAATGTCCGGCTCAGGTAACAAAATATTGTTTTCTTATTTGTTTTTCATCTGTTTTGTCGATTTATTTCTCACGCTGCGCTTTGGGGCACACGGTCTATTGTTCTATTAATCAACATTGAAATGAAACAGTTTATCTTATCGATGAATATTATTTTCATGTCTCGGGGTGTCGGGAAATTTTTATAAATTGCCAATTCTTTCTCGTAGCAATTGTGTATTTTTTTTTTTTTTTTTTTTTGGAAATAGCCCGCCGTTAGAAAAAGGAGGAAAGTAGGCACTCGCAAAAGCGTTTGTTTGCTTCATTTATAAATTGCGTTTTCTATGCAATTCCAATTACGACTACATGTTTACTAATCACCTCGTCACTGGCTCCGGCGATGACACACATATCGCATAATTCCTCGAATACAAAGCATGCAAAAATCCGCCTCGACACACGATGCATTTAGGAGCAGATAGTGGATGAGGCAAACAATTCAACACGTTGCGTGCTCGCTCGTATATCAGTCAAGTCATCGACGATATTAATAAATCATGTATTAAATCGCTTGTTAGTCTTGTTATCAGCCCTCATTTCCTGTCGTTGCCAGCATTTCATCGAGCAGCCAACATTATTGCAGGGAGAGAAATCTAGACGCGGTTGACATTGATAATCACTACATTTGATTTGGGAAACTCGGTTGGGAGATTTTCACTCAAAAGAGACATTCTAACAGGTAATTGTGTATTTAAAAATTCAACTACTCACTTCCCCTGATGAAACCTGGCACAAATCATGTGAAAGACTGGCATATACCAAAAATATCAAGCCAGAATAACAACAAATAGCTAAATCAAATAAATACTGTTTATACAATGATACCAATATTTAACCTGGATGTAAATATTGTTTTAAATTACTGACTGTTTGCGGCGGGAATGCATAATCAAAGCTCCAGTCGAAATTAAACAAAAGTGAAAAGTGACCGAATTTTTCACAATCAGACATAATTAAGACAGGATAAAAGTTAAATTAATTACTATCAACTCTCCGCGGAAAGCACTCCAACTTTTATGCAAATCGACAGCAGGCGGCGGAAAAGCTAACAGGAGATGGGAAGAAACCAAATTCTCGAGAGGGCCGCTCTCATCCTTTTATCGTGTTAAGTCAATGATACCATGCTCGCTCCCACACATGAGCCACCCTCATCGTCGCCATAGAGACCTCATCGGCCGATCATAGCCAGCCACGCCACAATTCGTGCCCCAACAGCGTTATCAGTTCGCTTGCGCTTCACGATGCATGAATCGCTTAATTAATGGACGTGGTGCGTGTCCATCGACCCACCACCGGCGGCGGAAGTTAGCAACGACGGAGATTAACTGATCTCGACCAAAGGATAACAGATCGGATCACAGTGTTTAAAGGAAATTATACCTTATAGCACTATATAGCGACCACTGTGTTTTGATAAAACGTAGTAGAATTTCGACGGAGACTTCCGCTTTAACCTCTGTACAAGAGAATCTGCAATCAATCTCGCATATGACTCCAGCATTGCGTGAATACTGCATAAATGTATAGGTTGAATGGAGAATTATTAAATTGTTCATTCAAAGCTAACCCAAATATCGGCGATCTCTTTGCTCCGAGTCATGACAGCGTTCAAGGTAACCGTTTACCGCACGACACGAACGCTCGCGGGAAAATTGCTCGCGTTCGCGACTTGCATTAAAGATTCACCAGGAACGAGAACGTCTGTGGCACTCACGAAAATGTCTCCCAATATCTCACGTATCGGGAAGAGTTAGACTCCTTAGATATTCATGCCGTCTCTAGCTTTTGTATTTTATTCCCTGTAAGGTACGCACCAAATTCCCTTATTACGCAGATTCAATTCAACGTCATGCGTCAAGTACAAGAAGTGCGTTTTATTCACACGCACTTTCAGCCACCCCTCCGCAGCCTTATCCACATCGTGATTGTTTGCAGAATAACGTGACAGTCCTAGTTCTGTTTTAGCGATATTGCAGGCACAACGGGATCGTTTCACGCCGCCACACAATGGGCGACATGTGCCTACGGCGGCGGTGTTACCTGCGTGCGGGTATATTGACTGAAAGCTAGGAAAGCATCTCACTTTCGGAATGCCGTCGTAAATTCGCATTGAGATAAAGCGCGCGCGCGAATGTCAGTCAGAATAATGAATTCGAAACGATCGTGCCTATATCGTGTGCTAGTTGAATTGGCTGCTCATGAAAGTGTCACGGAAACATTTTATGTTCGTCGCGAATGCACATCATTATTATCGTCGAAATTAAATGCTTGCACTGGCAATATTTTTAAAATAATGCATGCGGCGTAAACATGCGACAAAACATCATCATTAAAATAATAAACATGATAATAGATTTTTTAATTTTCATACAAGTTAGCAATTGCAACTAGCTCGAAATGTTTGCCGCAAACTTGCAATGTAATAAATTGCGTCCAATCTTTTTCTTCGCAATAGAATTTTGTTTGTTTCCATGTTCATTTTCCATGTCTACATCTAGTTCAAGGATACGTACGCCTGCTCACATTGTGTCAAAGTGCCCATATTTTAGCTGCTTTGCATTTTCCGTGATAGTAATGTAAGCCACGCGATACGTCTCCTTCCATGCCGCTTTATATTCCACATCAAACCATTACCAAGATTATTTCACGTAAAAATGACCAAAGTAGAAATGCAAACTTGAAAAGAACTTATGCGACATTTATTGCTCTGCAGGATAAAAAGTTTTCCTAACTCATTTACAATCACCGTCTTCAACTTTGTACTCATTTTTTACTAGCCACCATCCGGACTAGAGATATATCTAAATATGACAATGATTACAAAAAACGAAGAGTGCTTGACTTTTATTATCATTTCCCACTACGAGCATGGTCATGAAGTGCCCGCCTTGTGTTTGACTCATCCAGGATGAAAGTGAACGAAGGCTGCGTGAAAGACATGGAAGAGCGTAAGGGAAATGTGCAAGCCTCGCGGAAAATATGTAAAGCCGCGCTTCACGTAACGCCTAAGCCGTCGTCGCCGTATCTAGTTCCAAGCACCAGACGAGCGCAACCCGGAAGAAGGACCGATGCACAGGGATCGAATCGTGCCAGTCATCCTGGAGTAGTGGCGGCGCACGGGCGGCAGCGTGCACGCCAAAAAGGATCGAATGTTGTGCGGGGTGAACAACCTGATTTCGAGTTTGCTGACTCCCTCGTGGGAGGCATGAATTTCGACCGGTCGAATTGTCAACGAGGAGTAACTCATCTCTAAATATTGTTTCCATTTATTATCCCAATAGACGCTACTCTTATAATGTAATATGAATATTAATTAATGCTGGCCAGAATATGCAATAATAATCAGCCGCAATTAGTTTACATTCGTGCCTTTCTTCACAGGTTAACTCGCCTCCACAAGTGCTCTCATTGTGCACAATTTCCAACAAAGTAGACGATAATAAACACGTTGTAATGGAAATGCTAATGCGATAGTCGATAAATTTCGCTGTGCTATTCATATGTCATAGTGCATTGTGTACATTGTGTTACATTTATAGTTTTGCCACAGTAGACGAAGTTTGTAACCGCTAAAACCTCAGGCATATGATAACAATAAAATTATGTCTGCCTAGTATGTACATGGTATATGATGAAACACTAAAATAGCTCAAGTTGTAGACTGGCCGCGGTACTTCAAAACACACGAAATATATTTCACACAGAAATATTATCCAGATGATAACTATGTAATCGGGTTTGTTTCATATTCGAATTCAATTCTGACCAGCATTCAATACTGATCGGGTTTAATAAACTTATTTGTTAATGTACATTTCATGTTCATGTTCATG
>JAODIE010000011.1:132586-226377 GCA_027575565.1 Diploeciton nevermanni
TTCATGTTCATGTTCATGGTGTTCATTATTAAACTATCTCTTGACACGATTTAATATGGATTGGTTTAAGTGAAGTTATTGCAATGCCGATGTTTTCAACTATAGTTTCTTTTTTCATTATTATTATCTTTGGAGTGTGCTGCAACCACGAAGCTCGCTCGCACTGCTACAGACGACTTACCGACAGTTTCTATCTATTATGTTGGTAAAACACTATAACATTTAGTAAATATTTATTTATAAAACGTTAACAGTTTGTTGCCTTCTTCAGTATGAGCTTATTTTGTACTTTGTTGATTGGAAAGGTAGGGTTGAGGTGGTTGTTTGGATCTTGTGAGGATTCTGTGATTGGTCGAGGAGTACTCAATAAGGTTTCTAGTTTCAAGTCTAACTTTAGTAAGCATTTCAACATTAATGCTTAATTTATTTTATTAATAGTGAATTAGTAGCAAAATCAATAGTTTAATTTTACCATCCTGCGCTGAAAGCTGCGGATTGTAAATTTCAGGAACTTAGCACGCGCTGATGTCCTGGCTTTAATCAATAAAACGTTTCCTAATATGTATAATATTCAATGTGGTGCACTATTGAGAACGAGATTGCGTCGTGCAATATTCATGAAAACCACGCCTTACTTACGACGACCGATCAACAGTCTTGTAATTGGAATTGTAATGTTCTTCTAGTTGCCGCCGACATGGTTAAATTAATGGAGAGAAATTAAGGAAACGATTTATTCGATGTGATATGTGGCCATGTAGACAATCCGCACAGTAAAGAAGACAGAAGACCATCACCAGAAAGACAACATTGATAGGTAACTCGTAGTTGTTTCACTCACCGCCTGGACGTACTGAAAGCTGGAACCGAACTTAACCGAAAGCAGACTCACCTGAAACAAGCAAAGAATATTCAAAATAATAGGAATTGACTTTTGAATACCTATTGAGAAAAAAAACTCAGAAAACACATCTTGGCCAAATCTATTACATCCCACTTCAGACAAGAAATCATCAATGAAGCAAAAGAAAATGGATCTCTAAGCCTGGAATCTTAGACTTAGACACTGTACTTATCCAAATTCAATTACAACAGAACAACTAAGGGTGAAGCAATGAAATATTTAGAGGATCTCGCCATTAATAGGTAGTTTCATACTTGTTCTGGTTCTTCCGGCGCAGTCAGCTCCTGGTAGGACTCGCCGCTGCCGCGACGGCTGGGTGCGCCGCACATCGCACGCCTAAAGGCACGCGCGACGAGCGAACACAACCCACAACGGCGATTGCGACCGCCGCGCTCGGCTCGCCGCCGTTCTCCACCGCCGGCGGCATCGTCGCCCACGGCCGTCGTCAGCTCCTGCCCGCTGCCATCCTTACAGCACGCCACCGCACCACTTATGCCGGACCGCGAACGTTAAGCGGTGAGCGCGCGGCCAAACCGCGCGCCCCGAGTGCACACACGTTCTACGCTACCGCCTCCGACGGCGTCATGCGTGAATCAGCACTAGGCACATACACGCGTAGTGCTCACCGTGCGCCCACGTGTCGACGTCGTTATGATTGCGTGCGATGATATTTTTACGCTATCTAATCTGCAAGAGCGAACTATTATTAATCCAAAGCGGAGGGCAAACAAGACGCTCGAGTATTTTAATACTCGTAGTAAAAACACCTGTTCAGGTGTTGTGTGTGCATTAGCACTGACTTGTTGATGGCGCACGCCTAACACATTTGTCAATTAATTTCGCGATGCGTCGTTATTGATATTGTCGCAATTTCACACACGCGCGCAAATCGTAATACGTGATTACACAAGTTTTCGTGCAGCAAACAAATAAATAAAATTTGCGCCCGCGCTAAAGGTAACTAAGTACCTCTCAACTCATTGGCACTGTTAATTTTAACGCGCCCCGAGCCGTGCCAATAATGCCGAAACCTTGCGCGCGTTAAAGACGATAATTGTTACGAAATGCAGCACGATTATTATGAGTCTTATTGCATGTTTGCGCTAGCGCTGATGAGCCAAACAATGTACGTGCATAGCGCGTACGTCAGAAACATGTGCTGCGCTTCTTGGCCACGTTCACCGTGGCTTCGGCTGAGCGATAAAACCGAAAACCGGCGGACGCGTGTGCAAGCACAGGTGTGTACCTGCCCGCCAATCACCACACGAGTTGCCGGACGTAGTAAGAAAATGTGCTATAAATCCGCACTGGAATGATCAACGCACACCACCATTTGTTTACCACAAATGTTTCACATATCTCCTCAATAGGCTGAGCGTTAAATCGCTCAATTAGCTCGGATCGTAATAACTCACGCGATGCGGCATAACATGTAAATGATTTAGTAATTTGGCGGACGCAGTCAGGTGCGAGACGCCGGAATGCACACACAACACGTGAACCAGCGCAAATCGGCGTACGTATTCACGGACAGATTGGGGCACTCAGTTGGATGGCGCAAGAGGCATCCGGATGCATTCGCTGCGGTCACAATGCGACCGTTTGTTGATGATGTGCGCGCAACGCACACGGAGATAGCACGCGAGAAGAGTTGAGGACCGCGTGCGACCGGCACCGTCCGCGGAGCGTTCGCCACGCGAAGATCGACGAGACTGAAAGAGCGCGCCCGGGCCAGCAGTGAGCTCGGCAGGCAGCAGCGCGGCGCTCCGTCCTGCTTCGTCGCGATACGCACGCGGTCACACGCTGTCGGCGCACTCCGTGCTCGCCTTCATTGTAGTGTATTTATGCGAAGGTATGCTACTACTGTGTGTTATCATCGCGAAGAACCTTAGCCGCATGCATTACGTTAATTCAAAGGTGCGAGAAACAAATGACCGGCAGCCAAGAGAGCAGAAGAGCTGTGGAATCCAACAGGCGTTGGTTTCCTCTTCAGCTTAAGCAACTTTCATTTGTTTTACTGTTTTTCATATAACTAGAACAGGAATCCCTCGGAATATTTCATCTATACATTTGAAGGTTATGATTACAAGAGGATTCACCGTCAACTGTTTTGTGTTATACCAAGAAGCTCTACCACGAAAAGGCTCAATTACATCTGAAATCCAAGGAATACAGATTCGCCAACACCTGAAACTCACTACTTATTGTTTCCTGTATATATTGGGAACTCAACATCGCAAACAAGGTAAGTGTAAGCAACTTGAAACCACATTTTCACGCACTTTCCATCAAATGCCCAAGATTAGTGATGCTTAATTGTTAACTATACCTCGATGCACAAATAGAAGATTCCCAGTAGAGCAAATTTATTCAAATTGACAAATGTCCACATCTAGCACAATAATATTCAAATTTCATTTGTTTCCGTATGGTAGACCAAGGCGAGGAATACGGGAGCAGGTGGAAGTAAACATCCGTATGCATAATGCATCCCTCATGTTATCCCTGCACCATGCGTTTTATCGCGAAATGCGTCGCGACGCTGCAGGGCAAGTGAGCGCATCCGCGGTCGCGTTATGCACATACGATGAGTTCGGTAATGACCAGTGGGATGCATGATGCATTCGTCCTTTACTGGACATTACGTCGGTCGCATCACCATTAGATAATCCCGGCGTCGGCCGCTACATGAATATACATGCAGCATACCGCACTTCCTGGCCACTGCCCCCGCAGCGACAATCCGCCTCCAGCCGGCAATGCATGTAAACAACCGGCGCGTGTTTTATTCAATTAGAGATTGGAATCTAATTTCGGCCGGATGTGCATTGGCAAGACAACTCCTGCTAATATTACTTGTTATAACCCAGTTTGAGTTCGATTGTGTGATTAAAAACGACCAGCAATAGTCTGCGCTGATTTTCATACCTCTTCGATAATGATAGAATGACGGCACCAGGTCATGTTATAACACTTGATAATAATAATCAACGCGCCCGTCAACGCCAGCGACACATCGGGTGCTGGAGAAATTTTCATTATATTCAACGCACGTGAGAT
Organism: Diploeciton nevermanni; assembly: GCA_027575565.1. Lineage (NCBI taxonomy): Eukaryota > Metazoa > Arthropoda > Insecta > Coleoptera > Staphylinidae > Diploeciton > Diploeciton nevermanni. The sequence continues at coordinate 136,551 of JAODIE010000011.1, forward strand.
ATAACACCTGCGAAACGATTTTTGCACCCTTCCACTAGCAGTAATCTCATTTTCTAAAGAGCAGTGCGAAAAGGAAAATCTGCGTGTCAAAAACATATCTACGGAGATTATCAGGGTAAGGAATCTCAAAGTCAACATCAGAGGAGATTGTTTGTGCAACATGAGTGTGGAATTTTACAAAGGGTAGAAGACACACAGGTTAGACCAATGTTGTCACTACCAATAAACAAAAGAGCACGCTGGTAGCATCGTGATAATGTGCGTACAATTTGTTTACGTGTGCGCCATTAATGTTCGAGCTAAGTTCACGAGCAGTACGAATTGCATAACGTTTGGCATTCTCGGACAGTCCGCTCGTAACGCTGTCCTTTTTTAACCATCGTGCTTTGAAACAATCGGTAGTTATTGACAACCTTGAAAATCCGATCGGCACTCATGACCCCAATATTGATATAACATTAGTTACTCACGCTGCCCACGGTGATTAGAATCATTACAGCATTGATGGTATTGTCTCATGATAATTCTGTTGCTGAAAACAGTTATAGGTATGTATATAAAGTAAAATGTCGTGACCTTCTCTTAAATTGGTAACACCTATTTTGATTTAAATGGTTTCTGAAGTATGTAATTATAGCAAAATTCAATTAGGTGCTTCTTGAAATTCAGTCGGAAATGATTTTCTGAAATATGCAGTATGCGAAAATCGCTATTCTCTTAAACACATTTGTCGGAACATTCAAGGGAAGTTACGTTGTGGTTCTGGAAAATGTAACTTTGTAACAGTGTTACCAGCTTCTGGTTGTTGGTTACCGGGTTCTAGAGTATTGAGAAAAGGTTTTAATTTCAAACAGTTTGTCATGTTCCCAGTTTATTTTTATTTTTTGAAAACTCTTAAACAGTACCTCTCAAAGAAGGTTCTGGAATAAAGTTGGAAGACTTGGTGCCATCTATTATAATAAATTCCACTTTTTAAATCGTATCTTGATGAGTCTCACATATTTATTTAGGAGAAAACTTGTATTAGAAAATAGTCTCAGCATGTGTAAAAATACTCATCGGACGCAGTTGTAGTGCGCGCGGCACGACAACCTGCCTCAATGCAAATGGCATTGCGAGGCGGCGCGCGCCATCCACGTAGCCACTTGAACTCGCGACGCAAATGACCGCCGCAATTACCACGCACTCTAAACGCCCGTAATGTTTATTGACCAACACTATTTCTCTGATGCCGACATCAATACACACTTGCTCATATAAACTTCGAGAGACATCAAAGCTAAAGGCAAATATTCCTCTGAAAGTTATTCAATTTAAGAGTCACCAGAAAATGCAATCCGGTACTGTGTGACTATTCACCGCCACGTCTATCGCAAACAATTTTCACTGCGTAACTACATTAGATGATGTTTGAACGCTGGCCAAGTTAGTCGCAATTCAGTGGCGGAGGCGCTGATACGCTTCCGAGGACTAAGCAAAGCAGCGACGACTCTAACTACGCGATTGACATGGCAGATTAGACCGAGGAGTCGCAAAAGGCAGGAAGCGGGCCGAGCGTAAATGCAAAGCAAATGTGACATAATGCGAAGGAAAAGCGCAAATATGTGCGTGGCAGCGGGTTGTTCAAAATACGCGTTATTACTCCTCCACTGGCTGAAATTAAAGCTCGGAATTCCGGGTACTAACGGTTTACTATCAATTTGTGCTTTTAATTATTATTCGCTCACACTAAATTAGTACTCACAAAGGCCGCTGATTTCAAAAGAGTCTCCGCGATTCAGGAGCTTTTTTAATGAACTGACGTTTTGTAAAGACATAATATACAGCATTTTTTACGGGTCATAAACAATTTCAAAATGATTTTTATAACTGAATTTACGATGTTGATGGCCTTTCGGAATTTACTGATCACAATGAATCGTATTAAAAATTTTGACCTCTACCCACGTTTGTTTAAAATTTCGGCCCGTTGCCATGAATTGAATCTGCTTAATCTCAATACTCAACATATGCAATTGACTCATGATCGATGAAGTTAATTATAACGGCAACTACAAATTTAATCGACTATGATTATTTGGTGCAGGTTGAAATGCGTATATAAATGAGAGATTGCTTTACATTGACTGGCCACAATCAAACTTGATAATTTCCCATAGGACCCGGTCAAAATATCCGTTCATTTGGTTTGCCCCGAAAAAGAATTTAATTGAAATCTGGATTACATGAAGATTGGGAGGTAATGGAATTCTTGTTGGTTTAAAAGTCACACTGATTCTTTTCACCCTTGTGTTAACGCAACAGTTTATGCTGGAATTGTCAGTCAAGTTATTTGATAAACAGAGGGAGAAAACGGAGAAAAACGCACCTAATGTAGAGTAATTGCGAATTAAACGACGACGCCTCGGAGATGCGTCATGGGACCGGGCTCGTTGTGGTTCTGTGAAGCGCCCTTCGGCATCTTGCTCGCTGGGTTAAGCGGGAACGAACGCGCAATGCAATAAGAGGGCTTGCGAAAGATTGCCGTGTCGTAGTTTGAAAGCTGAGTTAAATTCGCGTCGGCGGGCGCAATTCTGTAATGCGACGAATACCTAATGAATATTTTATGCGCGTTGTTTCCTACCGTAAGGCAGAAGAATTGAATGGATATTTTACGGCATTTGATGTTGCATCTTTTAGTGGCAATTTATTGCTAATTCAATTTAGAAAATACATATTAATATTCTCTTAATTGAAATTGAAAGCAAACACATTTTAGAGCGTACAGTATGAGATTGCTTCCGGGAATGAACACAATGAAACGTTTTGTTTTTGCAAAAATACCAGAAAAGGATTACAGGTCGAAGCAACAAAAGGAAGTTGCTTGAGGTTGTACGGAGATGTAGGAAGCAGCAAAGGGAAATTGGCTACATTTTGATCCCATCTCATCCCGACCCATTGCACACCAACAATAGGACCAAAGTAGGCTAAACCGATTATACACGATTCGTAATTTTGTTGGATTATTGCATGAAAAACTATTTGAGTTTCATGCGTTCATGACTGCGGTTCAGTTGACACTGTTTCTAGTGCCAATTGCTAAGCGAACGAAAAACTGTAAACCTGATTTCATTTAAATTCACAAGGTTTAATTTCAATACACGCTTGATATGTTAATTAGTCCGGCTGACGTCAATGCAATATACGAAACGAAATTAAATTCCACGCAAAACTTAGCACAGAAAATGACGAAATTATATTGAATACCAAAATAGAAAAAGGTCGGCATCGCAATTGAAAAGTTGAAGAATTTATAACGCACGATAGCATAACTAGCTTTATGATTACAGTAATGGCGTAATATCGGCAACAATTAGTTTTCTAGTTGACTTCCTGCTTCACAAACAAGCTTTTCAACTTCATACAGAGAGATTTTCAGGTATCATAATAAGAGGTATACAATACCTTCAAATAAATTTAAAATATCAAGAAAATTTCAACAAAAATATTTTAAAGACTAATTATTTATCAATGATATTATTCTAGTACTTGTTATTTAAACAAGTGAATATACCAAAGATATAAAAGTTAAATCCCATTTTTAATATACACACGATATGATTACAGCCTAGCAAAGCACATTGTGCTTTTCACAAGCTTCACAGCTTTCTTTATACTTTATTGTTCATTGTTTACTTTCACGCTACAAACCATATTATTACCGGTACACTTCTAAAAATAGTGTGATTAATAGTACGTCTCCTGCATGCATTTTGAATTTCATTCCAACATGTTAACCCTTCCTCAGCCCGGCGCCTCCACCGAGTTTGCATTATTGATGTACTTCTCGCTGTTTTACATTATAAAAACAACACATCCCTGCAAACATCTTAGAATATGTACTTGCTGTATTTTATTACTCTTACAATCTAACGGAGACATTTTCACAGCGGCATACGCAATTTACATGCGTATTAATAAATAAAACATTTCAGGATTTACATTTTCTTGTGGAATTTCTTTTGTTTTTCTTTGACGTCATTAGGTAAATCTGCATAAACTTGAGTAAAGAAGCTATGCGTGACGTGCATTTATTCTAAACGAATATGCTGAGGACATTTCAGTATAAGGGAAGAATGATAGAGGGTGTTTTTTTATTGAATGCTATATTGGTTGAATTCATTATTTGATCCGCTTTATTTTCAGTCAAAACCAGGCTTTAAGGAGGAACATTTTATTTTTAAAAATGTGTTTTTTTTACAAATTATCAATACGGGAACTCTACAATTCAATTAATAAATTAAACATTCCCTGTGTACATTCTGAGTTTGATGTTGATCTTGATCTACATATTCCACATTGCTCACCACAGTCTGCTTCGGGACACTTATGCAACTCACATAAAAGTCAAATTAATGTTTGCACATTTACAGTGAGTCGTCTTCAGTTTAATACGCTCCATCGCGCTTTGTATTCACAATAAATTTAAGTTCATATTTTAGGTTTGCACATTTCGCGTTGGATTTATTTCAGTTTCGCGCGAATGCAACTCACTGCACTTGCTGCGTTGCGAATCTGGAGCAAGGATAAAATTTTATTTGCGAGTAAACGATCGTCTGTCGTTTTTCGCTCGAGCATTAATAATCGCGTCGCGTCACAATCACTATTATTAATGATGACGATCATGATGAGACATACATTGCACACACGATGAAGAGGAGTATAATTATAAAACCAATACTTTATTCAATTTTTATTAATTTTTCTTAAATTAACTTTATACGCTTATTTATATCATCATAATAGAATTTATCCTCAATAATGTGATCTTCACTTCATACGGTATTCGTAGATAACTTCATATGGCTTTAAATCTAACAGATATTTCAATATGATATACTCTAGATATATAATTTGCAGATGTTTGAGTGATATAAAGTTTATTGCATGCCATTTGCTTGCGCAGTTCAATAGAAATAAATATAATTAGAATAATGGCAGCAATTGTTAACTGCAACCTTATATGTAATTAATTGCAGAATTAAAAATTATATGAATTATTGTCTTCCCAGTTTAAGTGAGCAACATTTAATTTACTGGCAATGAAAATGCTTCTCCCTTTAATTGTGCTTCAACGGTGTGCCAATCTTTAACTAGCGTTAAACAATCATCTTTGAGCTCGCTTAAAAACACACAATGCGCACTCATTTCTCAGTCTTTTGTACTCGTTACTCGCACTTGAAACTTTGAAAACTCGGCACGTCAACCAATATTATCATGAATTCGAAATGAAATTCAGAGCACATTATCCTACATATAAAAGTGTCAGCGAATAAAATTTTATCAGTTATTAATTCCCCCTTAGCATTGATATTTTTCCACCAAGATTTGTTTCACTCGCGTATAGTTGTAGTTTATCTTATTCACTCCGGTCAATTTCTCGCTCACTTTGTGCGCCTTGGTGTGTAGTTTAAGTTAATATAAAAAGGGAATAGAGATACGCTTCGGGTCGGAGTTGTTTTTCATGGAAATTCGAACAAAACGTAACAACTTGGAGGCTTGCAAAACCGGCCGTTTGGCAAGCATCCGATGATTAATGTACTGAATAAAAACCCTTTTCGCATTATCCTTTGGGCTTCTTTTCTGGCTTTTTTGCGTGTACACTTTTATAGTCCCTTGTTTCGTTCTGGCAACTTCCACCGGGAGTTGTTTAGGGCTGTCGTATGTAGGAGGGTGTAATAGTTTACTGACGGGCGTGTTGGATCTACTTCCTCCGCAGATTTATCGATTGTGATACAAAGTCTTTTCATAAGGCGACGTAAAAATTAAAGAGGCGCTCCTTACATTATATTACAGCAATTATGAATATTTTATACATCGGAAACTTGGTTGGAATTGACTTGATTACAATTCTGCGAAAACGCTTGAACAATTTATGTGTGATTTTTTTTAATCAACAGCGAAATTTGCATCCTTGGTTGGGGAGATTTCTGGGAGCGTTGAAATTACTGAACATCGAAGCAATTGCTGTGATAGTAAGAAGTGCCAACCACGCCCATACAACAAAAACGCTCTATTATCTTCCGCGCCAGGCCCATCTACACATTGATTTCTCCTAACAATTCGGATTTCAGGCGAGTTGGAATTAATTTGTCACTTGCACTACTTACCCGCACTTCGCAGTGGTCGAGAAAGGGGACGGAAACAAGCTATTTTCTGTTTCCCTTTCATTCGCAAATAAACTATTTATCACATCAAACAAATGCTTGTCGGAATATTTTCTAGTCAATAATACGTTGGAATTCAAATTAAAATAATTTTATGGCGGCCAATTTGGAAATTGTTTGGCACAAAACGTGAGTTGAGAATTGCGTTGACATTAATTGCTAACCACCTATCGTTACCTGTCATGCATGATATGTAAATAGTAAAAGCCAAAAATAGATGCGCACTGACTTGATTTTACAATACTACTCACAATAATATTATCGCAACAATGCAGCGCGTATGATTTATCACAAATTGATGTATCTGAAAAATCTCCCGGCGCGAACTCAAGCTTTTAAGTGGTATGACATAGCGCGTCGGCTAAAATCTACGAGTATTGGCATGCACAAAGCTCTCTTGATATATTTATTAAAAGCACTCTGCTTTTGACGTTGGCGTTTCACAGCGCATAAACTCTGTGAAAGCATGTTTTCTCGGTATCCTTTTTGTATTTTACATTTCATTACATTATTGCTTCCGCTGCCCACGGGAGACGGAATTCTATTAAAATTATTCATCGTCGCTCTTGTATTATTTATAATTAATGCACAAGGAGTAGGAATAAATCAAGCTATGGAACAACACCTGCTTCAGGAATGATAATAACTCCGAGCGCGGTAAAAAAAAGAGTAAACAATAATGGGGCTGTTATGGAAATTGGTCGTTATGCCTGCCTTCTCCCAATCTCTGCGATCCACCGAGTAGAATTAAAATGGCCCAATATTCGTTTGATTTCCCTGCGTTTTACACCCCTGTGCCAATTTTATCGTAGTAGGAAAAACAATTGGAAATTGGCACATTTCAAGTGAAAAATATCTCAACCGTACTAAGCGTACTGAATGCAATAGAGTAAACCAATCACACGTCTTAGGAGCTTTTAGTAAGTTAGTTACTAATTAAAGTCGTTATTTACACTTCCTTTGGAAACTAATGGCTGTTTTAAAACTGTAAAGTTGATGGCACGTGCACAAAGTGCTTTAATCTCCAATGTTTAGAAGTCTAGGAGCCTAGATGAGACTGTGTCAACGTATCGTGGATTGTAGAAGTTGCAACAACAGACTCAAAAGTTACATACAGTTAGATAAGCACCCAGAACGCAATACCTCATATCAACATAATGTACCATTAAAGTTCGTACTGCAAGGAATGGTTTCGCGCAATGTGGAGCAATGGGCTTCTGGCAACAAAGTTGCGGAAGTAAAGCATAAGATGTGTTTGCCATGAAATATTAGCTAGAATGATTTAATTTAATAAAGAAACAACTAATAATAAACAGGAAGAGATAAAATACTTTTCCGGTTTATTCACTTTGTATTAAATTTTATATCAATTTATAGTTGTGATGTATCACAAGCCAGTTTATCGCATTACCCAAACAGATATAATATTGTCTGGTGCTTTAAATAGCACATAATGCCATTCTATGATGGTTGGAACAATAAGGAAAACTTGATGCTGCATTTGCATCCGTGGTTCGCGCTCGCCATCGGGCTAAATCATGCGACAATCATGAAAATGTGACACAGTTGTATTTCACGTCATTACAAGCATGGAAAATCAATAGTAGTTTAAGCCCATATAAGAGTGTATTACTTGATATTAATTCTTCGGTGAAGTAGCAGTGAGATGACGTTGATTTTTAAGGATACATTCTAAATTACAATTGCAAATACATTCCACATAATTTATTTCACTCGCACGACGGAGCAACATTGCAATCCAAGGCGGCACGAATTGATTACAATCAGGACGTAGGAACAATCAGAACACACAAATGGCGCGGTTTTGGCATCAGTCGGCGAATAGTCCAATTAAAAATACATCGAACGTATTAAAATACACTTTAACCACTGCCAAATGTGCTTGTAGGTCATGTTTTGCATCCCAATGTTGAATGTTTACAACACAAATAAAGTTAACAATGAACATTATTTGTAATGGATTTACAAAACATGCTTCTCTGGAATATTACGCAAAGGTTGGCTAAATTTTATTAATTCTCTAACTTCAGTAATAAGCCGGCTAACAAGTTTAAAATAAATAAAGTTAATAAAGTTTTATGCGGTGTAATGTGCAATTATCCTCAATTTAAGCCCACCGTATTTATAGGAAGCAATGGTGTGCAGGGTGCCGCAAAAAGGATTGCTAAAATTAAAATTGAATTTTATCTGTGTGATTAAAAGTACGGACTTAAAGTGGCTGGAAAGTATTACAGAAGACGTAAGCTGGTATTAAATTGGGCTTTTGCGCAACGTATTAATGAGAGAAAAGTATCCCGCTTATCATTTCGATAATAGAATTTCGAACTAATCCACAAAACAAGGAAATTACAATCCGTATTATATGCTAACTTTGAAAGCTGTAATTGGATTTAGCGCTCCAAATATAAATTTAAAATGGCACATGCCGTGGGAATTAAAATAAATTTGAATTGATTCATGATAAAACACGCCCGAAACACAAGCTAAATGATGAAAAAAAAAAGTTAAATTGATCAGTATTCGGGACGAGCCTGAAAAGCTCTACTTATCGTCACTCAAAGCACCTACATCTAATATGCTTGTTGGCGGCGGCGGGTGTTTCAACTTTGAGTTGTTTGCCAAAATACGCCCGCACCGGACGCGCAAAGTACAAGAGTTCTTTTTAAATTTTCATAATCTGAGTGCGCCGATGTAACAAGAGGCTATATCACAGGGCCGTCGTGTCGCCGGAGGCAAACAGTGAACGTGGTCCAAGGAGGCGAGCGGTAGCAAAAGTTTGCCGCCTCAGCAGGGAAATCGGAATCCCCAAAGGTGCGGTTTCTTAAGGTCCCGCGCGGCGCAAATATTGCCGCCGTCTGGCAGTGCGTACGTGCATGTTTGCTCGCGTATACAGGGCGTGCCGGCAAATCTGTATCGCAGCGGTGGCGGCGCCGGGCGCTCACGACCTGTTTATTGATCCGTCGCGCGGTTGTTCCCGAGCTACGGCCGGGAGCGCATCACTCCTCCGGCTTACGCACGCGGGTGCTTTCTGGTTTGGCTTTTAGATTACTCGCCAGCTCTTCGAACGGTTGCCATAGTGGCAAAAGAGGTGGTGTGGGATAATTATAAGATTTTTCGACCATGTCCTGATCACACTTATTTCTTCTTGGGGAAATTTAGAATAATAAATAAGCATTATTTTCAGTAACAAAGCAACAATGATTATTACTCTGGAAAGTTTCAACCGTCAAAAAAATAGTTTATATTCCAGAATGTGGAGAAAACAAAATCATAATATTTACCCTCAACTGAATTGAAATGAGCGCATCATGCTGAAATCGTCATATAAATAAATAATTAGCACTTCGTGACTACACTAATTTGAAATGCTTAAGAAATTCTTCTTCGGATTATTAATCAATTAGGCCCCATTTCAGCTAATCATTTTCCCGAATTCTAGTTTTCTTCTTCCTTTCATTCACATCCGTCATGCACAGGCATGAAACTGCGAATTGCATGTGATTGGCCAAAGATTGATTTTCACTTTTTGCTTTCTTAACAGCACGGCATCTCAGCGGAAAGTTGTTTGCATTCGACAACTACTTTGAAAAATTGTTTCCTACTTTCGTCGCAATTTTCTCCGCCACCATAGAACTCTACAGGCCCTGCTTCCGCCACCGATAGTAAATTGTATCCCACTGTCTACTCCCAGCCCAGCCCAGTTAAGATAGATTCAAATTCCTTTCGAACTTTGTTTTTCTAAACACCCTGCCTCCGATTCCAGTTTATGTAATTTGCACTGCAGAGACATTAATATTCCCGACAAAAAAGAGTTCATTGTTCTTAATGAAAACGATGGCGCGCATCCAATTTATTAAGATGATGCACATGCCGGCAGAAAGCCCCAGCACGAGTTTTACTAAATGGATTTGTTTTAATTACAGGAACAAAAGGGTGCACAATGAGTTAATTATCCCTCACCTCGTTGGAGCTCGTGAATATTCAGTCCAGGTAAGCAAAAGAAATAAACAATAAGACAGTAAAGAAAAAAGGCGCAAAAGGTATATAATGGTGGTGTCAATAATCTCGGATTTGCTTCCGTTTGCCATCTGAGTACGTCCGCGCGACGAATTATCTGCCGAAGGGCGAGTACTTAGCATGAGCAATTTTCGGGAATTAATCATTGTTTTTCCTTGCCCCGAAGGTAGCACAAACATTTATTTAGCCTGCCAACAAATTAAAAAATTGTGCGCCGGGTTTATTTATGCGCATTTCCTCTTGAAATATATAAAAAAAAAAAACTGTTCTGTGAAAATTATTTTAGGATTCCTGACTAAACAGAGCGGGCTTCAAACAGAGGTTTCCTTTAATAACATGCAAATAGGCGCATAAAATGTGTAAAAGCCGTTGCATTTCCAACAATCAACCAACAAAAAAACGTTGTAAGAATGAAAATCGAAATCGAAAAATCTGTACCTTGGACTCTTTGCTTGGAGTAAAAAGGAAAATATGTTTATCATGCAAACTGATGTATAAAATATTCAAAATGTGGGAATATTTGAAACTCTTGGAGACATTGCGACAAACAATGTAAATGCAAGAAGAAGCGTCTTGAAACCATCTGACATAAAAGAAAATGCTATTTGTTTGCTTGGATCTTAGAATTCCAGGATAATACACTTATGGAAGCAGAATGAAGAAAGCAATTTATTAAAAACTCTTCTTATCTGACTTCTTATTTATAGTTAGCATTCATATATGTCATGTAATTTCTTAAAATCTAATTCTCCTCTCAGAACAATCCTCACGAACGCACGATTGATCATATTTTAATTAAAACCAAGAGCACTTATTTTTATCCTTTTATTTAACAATCCATTGTTTAAAATGTTCGATGCTAAACCAAATGAAAACCAAGAAACAAGTAGCAGATGGGGCTTGGACACCGAACCAAAGTGGGCTCTTTTGATCCCCAGTCAGAGATAACGACTCTCATTCACTGCGGTAGCGGCAGGAGAGACGGAGCATGAAGGTAAACTCCTGTATAGATATCGACGATGCCAAGAGCGTGCAATCCACACCCGAAAATAAAAGTCCTTTTGATCTGCGATATGCATTTACGCCATGGTAAACACCATCATCGGACCGAAAACATGACCAAAACCCTTGCGGCCTTTATGTTTACTAATATTATCAATGACTTAAACCTGCAAACTTGTTTGCTGTATCTTGCTTTCTGGAATCGGGAAACACCGGGACGCAAACATGCCTGAGGTGAACGTGCAGCGTACAAGTTGGACGTTAATTAATTGCGTCAGTCGAGAAAAAGCGCTGCGCGTTTTTGTTAATTACGAAAAATTCCATGCTATAAAAACGGTTTGATAAGCGATGAATGATGATCAACCGAATCAGTTTCTCCACGAAAAGATACTTTTCATGAAAGGAGATTTTTTAAGGCGCATGCTACGAATACGTTTGCTTCATTAAGTCTTCGAAAAGAAAACTTTGAAACGCGACGAGTTCCAAAGAAGAGACAAGGTTCCAAAATATAAGTAAATATCAGATTATTTTCGCAGGAAAGATTTAATTCCGCCAACATCATAAATTAATTGCGCCTGGCATCACTTAGAGACATCAAAGACGTCACAGCAGCGAGGCGTTTAATTCGTCATCACGTACGACCAACATTTTGTGTTGTTTTTCTATTTTAGCGTGATTTATAACACTTAATTCCACTCTGGTATATTTAACTCGTGCTTTGTCAAGCCAATAAACATCTTATTCAAGTGTACCATAAGCCTCATCGAGGTGATATTTTTAGAAAGAGATTTGTTACAAGTTCAAAGACATTTAAATTTGCATCTTTCACTACTTCTAAATCAGTGTGGCATTTCAATGATTCAGAAAATTCGCATGACTCTTGCAATGTAATGTTACAAATTAGTTCTATTTCTATTCATCCTGCGGCGACATCAAATGAACACGTTTTGAAAGTCCTGTAAATTAAGTAACTAACCCATTTACATCTACTTAAAATATGACTATATTACTCTCAGGTGTATTTAAAACGACTAATTTATTGCAGGCAAATGATTTATTGTATCATCTCCTTGGGTAAGATTAAAAACTCGCTTGCTTTAAATTTTAGTCTTAAGAGTGATTTATATTTTACTTTCATGCTTTAAAAAATAAATTAGAATTTTAAATAAATGTGCTGAGGCTGCATACATAGGCACGATTGTCCCTTATATTTTCAGTTTCATTCTGTTTATAGAATAAAGAGATGAAGCAAACTGATGTTCCACTAAGCCATCAGACACCCATCAACGCTTATCGTTAAAATATCGGCTTGTGCATTGCGCCTCTCGCGCCTCTGGGAAATCTTATTTTACGATCCGTGATGCGTTCAAGGTGCTTTCTGTTCCGCAGGTAAAACGCTCTTCCTCAACTATATTCAGGCGGATGTTATTGAATAACGCAAATTGAATATTGAATTTTGCACATGTTGTCAGGATTTCCAGGTGTTTGGCGTGAAACGTTGTCAAGAATATAAACATCAATCTCGACAACAACTTGGGCAATCATAAATTTAATAAGCTCTTTTCTTGCTTAAAATGTAATGAAAAAACAGCGTAGACACGAATGCTAAAAGGATTATGGAGGAAAATACTTAAACTTTGTGCTCCACGTCAAATTAATGCCACGATTGACGAGTTAGGTGCGTAATTTGTTAATATTTTATTAAAGTATACCGACTTTGAGTCAACACAGCAACAGGAACTTATCAAATATTCAAGGGCAGCTCTACGTTTAACACGTAGCGACAAGTATAATTAATGACATGAAAACGTGTCCGCCTTGATGTTGTGGAGGACAATTTAAGAAAGAATTGAATTAAGACATGACGCTATTTTGAGAAACAAGAGATTAGTTGCCGAGGAAAACAACATTTTTGTACGCAGAAGCTTTCATTTTAATCCATTTTTTACGACATTCCATATTTCTCAATTTTCTTGCGTTACCAACACATTGGGAAAAACTATAGAATTTCTAATCCATTCATAAATTTTTAACCACAGCTTTTTATGGCTTTAACAAATTTGCGCAAATCCAGCAAAGTAATTTTATGATTACGTTAAAGAACCGAGAGTCCTTGTGTTAAGGTAATCTAAAATCCATTTCAGCCATTTGCCAAACTTTTACAATCACCAATATTACGCTCCACTGGGTTACGCGATACTTAATTAAAAGACAATATCTTTACATGCTGAATAACTTCACGCATAATTACCGCGCGAATGTGCGCTGAACCCGAACGTCTGCGCGACGGCAAAGGTAGAAATTTCTTATACCGGCGCCAAGTCTGCAGCGGCAACGCAAAGAAGAAAATTTTAATTAAAGCTCGGTCTGTGCTGAATTATGTTACACTCATGTTTCGCGTTCACTATACAATAAACCTCCTCGGATGCGCTTTTTTCCACACGCGCATTTTGTTAATTAATTTCGACGCAGTGTTCATCTCGTGTCTGTGCAGTCTCAACAAGCTTTTATGTTTACACAGGCAAATAATAATTAGTTTCTTGTCAATGTAGAATGTAGCTATGTTTTTGTCATAGTTACAATGCATTTAATTTATTCACTGAATGGATGTGATATACTATTATTAGTAGATAGAGAAAATGATTATTGATTCTTATTATTGCAATATTATTTATTAAACATATACTACTATAGGAACATCTAAAAAATAACGAATGCATTTCATTAAACAAAATACCGCCCATATTGCATTTTAATATAAAATGAAATATTGTTTTTCTTTGATACTAATGGAAAATGTTTCTTTTCCCGGAAAGAATCTTTTTTCTAGAAATATTTCTCTCAAGGCATATCAGCAGTAGTATAATAAAATTGCAAAAATAGATAATTAAGTAAAGCATTTAAACAAAGATTATGTTTCAACCAAATTACAACTGAAACACGCACGCACGAGTACATCTCTGTCAAAGTCAATGAGACTCATTATCCATCGCTCCCTAATGCACTCCCCAGCTAATAATAGTCCAATGCAAATTGACAAGATAAATAGCATCTTATTAGTTTTGGTAATTAGTAGATCTGCGTACTCCCATCGCCTCACAGGCCCCAAGCGCTCGGGAAATTCTAGGATTGCAATTATGCGACTGATCCCAGCAATGGATGGCCTAGGGAATGGGTGTGAATATCTACACCGAAATCAGTGTTTCGCTCATATTCCCACGGTTATTCATCGGCCCGTGTTCGGCGCTACTAATGCGTCATTCTGTCGATTCGATTACGGGTCCTACGCACACTCTGCGTTTTTAGCTGGAATCGATCGACATGACGATAGGGAGATAAGGAGAGTCGTTCTAGGCTGGACCGCGCAGATGGAGAAGAACCAGGCCTATTCAGATGCAAGAGCAAGGCTGATGGATAGAGAGTTATGTCGAACACTAATTAATTCTACAATTTCATTGTTCGACCTGGGGTTATAATGGCATTAATGGAGATCTCTCCGAAATGTGGAAATTGCGACTAGTCGGTTGCCCTCAAGCTTTCATAATCACTTGGGTAAATTTCCAGCTGAAACATTGTTGGAATTTGCAGGAATTTATACATTAAGTCAAAGTTTCACCTTCTACTTCTTCATTTCGCGTAAACTAACTTGTATTCATTGAGTTTACGTCGCTTAAATTAATTCTAATTAGTAAAGTTCCTTTAACGCTGCAAAATTCACAATATAATAAAAACTCAGCTTGACGTAAATATTCGAGGTTAATCTAAACACATTTGCGTATAAAATTCGATTGTGACGCGAGAAAAGGCGTCCTGTATTGTTATCGAATAACGGGCATGTTAATAATACTCTCTGTTCCCAACAGGGAAGAAAATAGGGCGCAGACAGAAACGAAATAAAAAATATTTAATCGACATATTTTATACGTCGATTTTTTTTCATCATCGCACTGCATGTGGTGTTGCTATTGTGCTGTAAAAACAACTGCCCCCTGACTGCAGGTAATACACATGCACAAAAAGCACAAAGTACAAAAACAAACACCTTAAGCAATGGACGTTCTTTTGTGACCTCAACGACCAATGATACCATAACAGTCTACTGCTGCCTGGCCCCAAATAACAAGGATTTTCTTCGAATATTATTCTCCTTTTTGGGCGTGGAAATAAAGTGAAATGTAAATATTTGCAATTTTTTACAATGTTGTTGAAATTTTTGCAAGATACAATTTCAATGCACGGATATTTTCAAAATACCGGAATAGCTGATTTTCCAATCAGCTTTCATCAGGAGCGCAGCACATAGCCGGAGATCCTGGTATCATCCTGCTTTCAACGGCTTTCCCAGCGAAAAGGCTTATTTTGGAAGTAATAAATTATGTACGTAGGAGGTAGCAATAGAAGACCAATCTGTGACACGTCCAACCACAAATTGCACGATACATCAATTTCAATAAGTCCATAACACGAGCAACCCCATTCATTAGCATGAATTATGATTGTAAGGTGACACATTAATAGTTCCATATGGTCGAGTGCCATACTGTTTGCATCATTTATCGGAAGATATGGATCGACGCTAGCACGATAGCATGGGGCGAGTTTAGTGCTGATTACATTACGGAGTATATCTCAATTAATTTCTTGACGTGCGCTGCATTCAGGCACGCTCCACCGAACACTCCTTTGCCTCTTCAGCGAGGGCTGGCGATGCATGACGAAAGTGCAGCGGGCGGCGATTGTGGAGCCAGCTTAATTATAAAATGCAATTCCGCTGAATCTACCATATCGCCGCCGCATGATATCCCGCACGTAGCGAACCAGGTGAGATGCTCGAAGAACTCCGCTCGAGTATGTGCTCGAGATCAGGGGTTTTTGTTTGCAAATGAACTTCAAACTATAGTGAGTGGGTTGATATTACAAAGTAATATTACATGCGCGCTTGCTTGTTCTACCCAGCGAATTCAAAATCTAATACCGATCTTGAAAGCATTAATTTAAAATCCAATTTAATTATAAGCCTCAGCACTTTCTTTTAATTCTCTTTGACTTTTCCTCTGATGTCGGTGAAGATTTATAATCACTACTGCTTTGTACACTCTTTAATGAGCAAACAGACAACATAAAAACGCAAAACTTGCAAGTAAATATAATTAAAAGTAATAACGTCGCTAGTAAACGGGAGCAGACTAGGTATTTTCTCCATGTTTTCTTGCAACATACTTTTCCTCGATTTAGTTTCCGGTTGCTAAGAAGACAAATAAGCACGCCATGAAGATGAAGAGAAGAAAAGCGATCGTGCAGAAGGTACATTGTATACTTTACAAACGAATAAACTGCATCCGGCCAGCGCTGTTTTCAGTACACTAACGTCGTGCGACAATCTTCGGTCGATGGAGAAAATTTAATAATATTGTCACCATTGCGCTTGCCGTGCTGGAATCGTTGGTTTATTTTCTTTACGTGTGCGGAAAAGTTCATTATAATTGAAGATTGCAATGTTTGCTGAATATTGTGTTTCGTTCTTAGGAAAATCTGAAATTTATGGTTGATTTATTTTCGCTCAATTAACATTTGGTAATTTTACTGTGCTATTTATCAGCATATTTAAATGTTTTCACTTAATTTTGTCCGCGAATTTTCATTGCAAATCAGCCGTACATCGCTTCAAATACCATTTCCAGGTGGGGATGGTTTACGATAATGTTCCAATGCTCCAATGCCGATCAGGTATTGACGATTACCAATCAGTTCTCATCAGGAGATCAGCACAGAGCAGGAGATACCCGAATCATCGAAGCCCTAACGCATTTCCCGGTTTTCCACCCCAATATTGGCTACCTCTCATCTTCCATCCTCTACATCTGGTTTCCCGGCACGGCGTATTGGGAAAGTACCGTTGCCAATAAGGGTTTCGATAGGGGAGAGTATTGATCTAAGCGCGCCCTAACGGTCAGGTATCGAAGGGATACTCTTCCTCGCGTATGCATCGTTTCCTCTCACTTTGGAAACTATGACACTGCTCGCTCTGCGCTCCTAATACTCGAATTTCCCTCGCACGTACAACCTATCCTGCTAGATTTTCCGCATGCAATAGAATTCGATTCTCTTGAACGGGACAAAAAAAGCATTAAGGATAGAGACGGTTCAAGTGCGTCATTAAAATTTGCTGGCTCACACAATAGCAGCGCAGAAAAATTGCAGTGATTAGTTTGCAATGCGCATGCAGCGTGTTAATAAAGTTTTAATTAAAGTGGGCATCGGGCCGGAATAGCCGGAGTGCTAGGCTCGTTCACAGAAACAAACGCGGCGTGTTTTATGTGCCATTATTGATTTTCGCCAATTAAATTCGTTGACAAGTTGAATTCGTGCGGTCGCACTTCCGCATGATCACCACTAGTTGGTATTGGAATAAGCAAGCCGGAATGTGCGAGTTGTCAAGTTCTTAGAAAATAGAGAAGTAGTAATTGTAAAAGTTTTCTGCCATCAGTGGTTAATAATGCATATTTTTATTATAATCCAATTCGTTCAAAACATACACAATTAAAATACCAACCAATAGCAGTAAGTATAACTTAAATCAACAACAAAATCCAAGTTAAAATCAAACAAATTCACTAGGCGTACATCGAAACGTAAAAATGACGCGGCCGGAAAAAAAACCGCGAGGGTAATAAATCATCCTAACAAAGAGACGCACATATATAATACGCTTATCTCCTTTCGCCCAGAGCTTTCTTTTTCCGGATGATTCGGATGACGGCGTTTTAATTCCTGACTACGCCGTTTGCCACGGCTAAAAGGAGCAAAACTACTTTGATGTCTCTCCACGATGTCTTTATTCCGATAATCTGGGAGGAAGTGGATGGCAAATTGATATTACACAATTTAGGATGAGTTTTGATCGTTCGAGTGGCGACTTTCTGATTGAGACCAGCGGAAGAGATTTAAGGGAATGTGTTAGCTGCCTAATGAAATTAACTTTACCTGCTTTCCTCTGCAATCCTAATCCTCCTCAATTTCTCCAATGCAATGAGATTAAATTTTTTAATGTAAGAAGACCACTACAATTTATAACACTTGAACTGGTAGTGCAAATCATGGGGTCATAACAATAACAAGTCTATATAAATTACGGGGTTGTGTGTCATATTCAGGAATTTCAACAAGGCAGTTTAAAAATACAACAAAAACAACATACGTATTTAGGGAGCGTACGCAAAATAAAGCAAGTACAATCAAAATAAATTCCTTTTAGCATCGGGGGGAAATAATGAAAGTTCATAAATAATCTTACAGGGAAAGCAAAATAACTCCTGGAACATTTCCAGACGAGTAATGATAAAGACTGTATTAAGTAGCTTACCTAGATTGCACTGAACGGCTCCTGCAAAAAATTCTATATCCACCAATGATGTACTTGAATCTTTTCCTCACTGCTTTTGAATCAGTAAATGAATCCAAGTGGAATTCACAACAACGCGCGGACAACTGAGTTCACTAACTTAAAAAACAAAATACCGCCAGTGTACAATCAAAATGTTTATCAAAGAATAAACAACATTAATCATAGCGATAAAGCTTGTACATGTGTAAGCACATTATGCAATTAATGTACACATTGAACATGCGCTCGATAACTGTCACAAAATTGTGCCTCATGATGGTGACAACGAATATAAATAAAAACGAAATATGTTCGTTTGCTGATCTACATCACAAAAAAACTCTGTGCGTCAGCAATAACGTAGGACATACAAAGTATGCAGTCGTATGCAAAGTGTAAGAGATACAAGGGGCGAGGGCAAAGTGGTGTGTAATAGTCATACTCGTTATATGCGGGTTTTGAGTAGCTTATCAATAATTTCGCACCGTGACTGCAGCGAACTGCGCGGACAACACACTTGACATAGAAATTTCGAAGAATAGAGATCTGCAGCACTCGTTGAGCCCACTTAGGGCACAGCATGTAGCTGTGCTGCAGGAACGTATAACTAGACAATCTAGATTTTGCAGCTTTCATGAACAAGCGGGGTAAAGAGGCAAATAGAGTGTTTTCACCCGAGTGCCTTTAGCCCCTACCTCTTTCATCTTGTGTCTCACCACCCTCGCTATCTCAGTGCATTATCATTATGATGATCGGCATCCATTGCGAAAGCTTCGCTGATGCTGAGTGGTACTTTGTAACATGTTATTAAAGATCACGTTGAAAAGAAAGAATTGTTTAGAATCATTCACTGAGGAAGAATTTCAGTAAATTGCATCAAATAAATTTAAGCCTTTTAAAGGTGTGGAATTTGGACAAAGTATTCTTGTTTCCAGTTTCCACATTGACGTCATAGCTGCGTTGGCCACCGAGGCCAGTGCACTTGGTTCGGCCCCAGTGCGCCGCCCCACGTCGACACAGGACGGTTGTCATTGTCATCATCAATGTGCTAGTATTCGCAACTATGTAAGCTGCTAGATTTGGCGCGCTTTAATCTCTTTCGGACAGTCCAACATGGAACCATTTCTTTTGTTTGTCAATGCGCATGTAATTAATCTAAATATTTGATAGATTCCAAGAAAAGTCATGCATTCAGAATGTGCTAACAGTGAAAAATACATTTTACGTCTATAACATCATGAAAACACAATGCTGTGTGACATTTTGTAAGAGTTATCCTTCATATGCAACTTTAATCCTATTTGCGAGAGTCATTCTCTGCGGTTGAAAAATTGATTACGATTGCTGATGCACGTACATGCAATTGAACCATTTTTATTCAATGGAAAGCTCGCTCGGTGATATAGAATTTAATATCCTGTCCGTCATCAACTATCTAATAGACCACTGGAATCTGCTTGGTCTCGTTGTGAATCTCGTTGGCTTATTCTATATGCGCAGCACACACCCAATGGTCAAAGGGAATTGATGAGCTTTTAAATTCCTGGTGTTGATACCACAATAATTACTTCTCCATTTACATGCCTTAAACCCAATTTTATAATGGTTTCAATTATAGTACATTTTAGTTGGAGATTGAGTTTTAAAAAACAATAAAGCTTTTCTAGATATGGCATGGTTTCATAGCGATATTTCACTTCCACTGATAAAAAAACTATCAACTCACGATCTCTCCCACTCGAATTTTATTTACCCACTCGTCTAGTTTATTCTGCCTTCATCGATTCCGCAATTGACTCTCCTATCAGCTTAGCTTCTACTCCAGTTTGTAATCATTCTGTATCATCATATGTAGAGCATCTAGTTATAAGGGAAACGATATTAAGAGAACGACGGCGCTCCAGTGAAGGCGGGAAAGCCGTTTCCAAATAAAAAGAAGCTACTTTAAGGGAAAGCCTCGTTGGGTGCAGTGAATACTCCAATTCAAGTGGAATGCGATATATAACTCGCGATGCCATCATCGTTCGAAATATGCCCTTGGACCAGTAATCTAAACGTACTCGTAAAAGCTTCACTGCTTCCAAGTGCTGCTAACTTGGCTTCGGTGGAAGTTATTTCCCACTCTCGACAGTCCGGACATTTCCCGGCTTCGTTCCGCTCGTCGGATATAATATTACGCGCATAATGCCTACACACAGTGCGGGTAAACGAATATACAATTTTCTGTAATTTATGCCCTCTGGTATAATTTATAGGACAGAGTAGGTGTGTTTTTCAGCTACTTCACCTCCACTTCGAGGCCGGAGCAGAAATGTTATATGAAAATACGAACAATTGGATAATGTGTGATGGATATATGGAGACAGGCATATTGAATGTAACGAGATTGAGTTTGAAAAATATGCGTTAAAAAGTTAGGTTAGACCTTCACTTCTTACTTCACAATACTTAAACAACTTAATTTCTTCTCTGTCCGTCGACCTGCGGGCCCGTGTTACTAATCTAGTATTACAACTAAAAAATAATACTGTATAGTCGATTAGTTTTAAACACGCAGTGTTTAATATTCATTATATTGATTTAAATTTACTGTAGTACATTCTTATTATTTATGAAAAAAATCTTTTCGGTTTGTTGTCTTCTTTAGTGGGAAATTATATTGCACCTTTTGTTGGTCATTGAAAAGGTTGGGGCGGAAAATAAAGAATTAATATTTAGTAGCTTAGTCGTAGAGGTTTAAGGATTGTTTGGAAGTGTGTCTATGTCTCAATATGCATTAGCCGATTTTAAATAAATACAACAACTTCAACCACTCAAAGTAACATAAAATGGCGCACATGCTTAAAACGTTTTATGCATAAATAATCATCATTATTCTCAATTCTTTTGTACTCAAATTTTGGGTGTAGGGCGCTGTGGTGCGTGACTTTGAGAATACCATTGAGATTATTTTGCAAGGGCTTATATTTTTATTTCTTTTTATGTTTCTTTTTTTTTTTTTTTTTTTGATTTGTGGAACGCAATACATTATTCATTTTTGCATAATCAATTGCATGAATTAAATATTAATTTGTTATCTTCTATGACTATGTTATAAACAAGCAGACATTAACAAAGTATAGCAATTACCGCGATGATGATCAATTGTTTTTAGCTATTATCGTGCAGCCATCACCATCACCGTATGCTTCACCCACGCAACATTACTTCATCTCGAACTATAATGTATCGTTTGAGCGTATATTAATGTTTTTCCAACGATCATCAAACAGATAAACTGATTAATCGACACGTGATTTTCTATTAGCTCGTCCACTAGTACTGCCAAAATACTACGCAAAATTGCAGCTAAATTTAGACTCCTCATTTATCTACGCGTACATTATCATGCGCATTCAACTCGTTGATAAGTTGTAATAATAGAATTGACAATTATACTGTTTGTATTAGTTTTCATGATACGGATCACCTATACTGTAATGAAATTGGCCTTGGTGTTTCGATAAACAAAATACAAACAAATGATATAAATCATTAATTCCAAGCTCTATGCATACAGTTTTTGCGTATGTATTCAATAAAGCAACATGTTGCTTGAATATCAATTAAATTAATTAATCAATGTTGATAATATTAAAAAAAAGTGACGCAAAAAATGCGATTTTTTTCGCAAGCCAACATCGGTTTTGTTTAATAGCAATTCGGTATTTTACGCTCCTCATCGCCGCCGCAGACATATTTCTAGTTTATCATAAAACCGCTTTATTGCCGCCGCCAGCAGCTGCCGGCGAATTAGAGGGCGCGGAATCTAGATTTGCAGTGTTTATTATCTGTAAATAGAGTGTCGTTTTGTTTTTATGCCGCATAAGAATGGATTGTAAAGGTATGGGGCGGCGGTAATGTGCATGCGCTATCGACTTTTGTGTACCGTACGCGGACACATACGCCGGTGAAAATGGAGGGTGGGATTAAAATGCACTACGCGCGTCACGAATTGGTGGAAAACCAACTGACGTCACTCGCTATTCCGTTCTCGTTCCAGGTATGGATTAAAAAAAAAAAACAATTTCGACGAATTTCACAAAATCATTACGTGACACATATTTGACAAACTTTTCAATTATTTACAAAGCAGTAGAACGTATTATTATTAATGTTAAATTCGTCTCAGTTGAATTATACAATTCACTTGGATGGCTCGACGTGATACAAGTCTGCACGAGTACGTCGCTCAGGATTTTCTTGATCTGGCGCAACGTGCAACTTCACCGAAGGCCACTCGAGTACTCGTGCAAACGCAACAACAATGCATACACATGCATTAACCTCACGAGACGTTGTAAAGTTCTACACTTGCGTCAATGGATCGTCGCGGGGTGCAAGCTTTGGTGGAAGCGCTGTATGCGTTGCAACATACTAAACCTTTACTAAAGATATAGAGCAAACGACGGTTTATTAGCTGGCGGAAGCTTTCTGTATTTCTTTGGCTCCCGTGCTAGGATATCTACTACACTGCCATTGCTGTAAAATGCTTCTATGAGTCTATAATAAGTGTGGCGACGTGGGTATTATTAGAAAATTGATCAGGTCGATAAAAATATTTTACGTCAACATTCAGGTTACCGTTTACTCCTGTTTCCTATTCCGGAGTGAATCCGGAGTCTACTCCTTTTGACAACTTTTGATGAGCCATGGGTGCATCTAAATCGTATTTTACAATGTGAATCTTTTATTGTCATGATGATGCATGGAATAGCTTTAATACCATGGCGGATTGCTAATAATTTTATACCAGATTACTAACAATGCCCTGAATAAAGAATTGTTACGTTTTTAATTCAATAATTAATGAAACTTTGGATACCAGATTCCCAAATTTTAAGATCTACTATCCTAAAAACAATAAAAATCACTGCAACACTTAACGCTGATTCAGAATAATCAAAAAGTCAAACATTGTTTGCTATCGCGAGGTTCAGTGTGTTTTATTTCCAGCGAAAACCATAAAAAGAATACTAAAGCCAAATAGCACCAAAAAGCTCATTGATAATATACAAGCAAACGCGCGAATTGAACGAGACGCAAATACCTTTCACATTGTATCATTTTAACTGTTGGGCTGTTGTGCGCTTCGAATGCAACCAAATTGACTTTGACGTTAGCTCTGAGCAAGTTTTACGCGCGACACACTAGCGCAAACGCAACTATTTTGCGAATCGTAAATCGCATAAAAACATAAAGAGCTTACACACGCCAAATTTTACGGGCTGTCATTATGATCCCATTTGTGCCGCGTCGCATCGAGTAGCGACGCGTAAAAAATATCACGCCGTAAAGAACGCGCTGAATTTATTTGGCGTCAATGCACATTAAGCATTTGCCCATAGCATAAGGGCGCAGACGTGCGTGAAGGGGATTATATCGCGCACGCTGCGTTTACCTCGATTTGTTACGATGAGTTTCATTCATTTCGTAATAGTGGAAACGGTATTTTTATCTGATTTATATCGCCATTCACTTCTGGATTGGATATCGCCTCTTGGCCTGTTTATAGCCAGCTCGTTTCTGATCTGATATCTGAGTTAATTTTATTTAATGTCCTTTTTTGTATGCCCAATTCTTTGACTTTCAGAAGTTAATTTTAG
Organism: Diploeciton nevermanni; assembly: GCA_027575565.1. Classification (NCBI taxonomy): domain Eukaryota; kingdom Metazoa; phylum Arthropoda; class Insecta; order Coleoptera; family Staphylinidae; genus Diploeciton; species Diploeciton nevermanni. The sequence continues at coordinate 160,826 of JAODIE010000011.1, forward strand.
TTCGATTATATAAAAACAAACTTGCTTAAATTGCCTTGTTTTTCAAAGTCGCTTTAAATGTATTTTAATTTTGTTCTAGTAAAATGGATAAAATTCATTTGCAATAAAAATTCGAATAAAATTGAAATTTTCCAGAGATGATATTAAAACAATGCACAATACCAACAGCCAGCAGCAAACTAGATAACCAATAGTCAGACTTTATATTATTGCGCTCGTCGCATAGTTTTCCAAGTAATTTCAAAATTGTGTACGCACACTGCCGCCCCACGCTCCCTTCCAAGTATAGTTTGTAGCCGAGTTCATGTTTTTCTGCGCTTCGCCGAACGTTAGATGCTCGCGAGTTAGTGGCGCAGATAATATTAAGAAACTTGAACAATAAAAGTTTCCTTTATCGCGACACTAACGTGCTCACATTCGCAAAAAAGAACAATAAGTACTCGAGAGAAGATCAAATGTTCGTTTAAAGCTTTTTGTTTCTTGTCTTTGTTTCAAAGCGGAAAAACTAATATCGTAGGTGGAAACTATCCGAGACTTGTTGAATTCTATCTTTTGTTTCATTCACCTACAAAGCCTGATAAACATTTTAAATAGATGATGGAGCGATCACAACAAGAAAATGTTAAGGATCCTGAAGATGATAATTGGAACTAATGTTGATGGAAGCTCCATCTGCCAACTGAAATCATTATTAAATTGTTGTTAACTGAAAATTTCAGGATATGAAATATTAATACATGTCAAAATAGTGATAAATTATTATATATTTCATGTGGATTTTTCTATGCTAAAAATGTAGCAATGAAAAAAGAAGTTGCTGGGTGTGTCCAATAAGGAAGGGACGCAAAAAGAAAGATGAAGGTATAACAAATGATGTCAAGTCAACAACAGGTGATTGATGATCAAATTGAAGACAAACATAATTCGGAATTCATCAAAACATTTGGGGCGGAAATTTAACGAATACACGAAGAGACAAGAGTACGTCACAAATTCTACCGCAACACTACCTGTCAGTGTCAACAGGTAGCATTAGTCTTGTTTGGTGTGTAGGTCCTTTTAAAGTAGGTTTAAATTTTAGTCTGTTTAGGTACCAAGACTCATGGGCGTCCAAATTAGTATACTAAACTAGGTTGCATCTTATTTTAAAACACTATCTTTCTAATTATAAGACAAGTTATAAAATTATGGGTTAACAAAAATATTTATTAATGATTATAATAACAAATTGGGAATACTATATTCAAAATAATTGTAATAATTGAAATGACTTTAGTCATTATGTGCAATTAAAGGATATTACCTTATGGTCCAAATCAGCTCTCTGTCCTACTTCTGTCTGGGGGACAACGACCCATTTGCAGGATTTAAAGATCATGCAGGTTGAGAATGGAAACATCACAACGCTCGCGACTACACCGCCAATCACCGTAAACAAAGTCGTACGCTCTAGGAGCCGCCTCCACGTCAAACCTCGATGGTAACCACCGCGCAAACCGTAAATAGGGCGCGAATTCGGCACAACAATCGAAACTCCACGCCGGGCACAACAAACAACACACAGCGCCTTCAACTGCTTGGCTTTACGTGCGCGCCCTATGATATCGTGTTGCGGGGACGGCATGTTTCGGCAGGTCGCCGCTAGTCACATGTTTGCGCGCTTGTTGGCGGCGGCGCCACCTCCAGGCCCACGGATAGCCGGCCGGTGTAAAATTTTTCGAACTGCGAGCTGGCGGTTGATGCGCGATCGATATCAGCCTAGTTTTGCGACTGCCATGAACTTTAACATCAAGTTCGGTAACTTCTGTAATACTAGGAGGTCATCCACTTCCAGTCTTTTGTTATTGTGACACACTTTCCTTGCACAAATTTTGATTAGGGCATGCGAGAAAAGGGATTCATGTCATCGCTGCGAGAAATGGCTGGTAGTGGATGGTGTTATTTACATGTTGTCTCTCTCAATCTTCTTTAAGCTCTGTGCACCAAAACAAAAATTATGATTTGGGTCAATGATATTGATATGGCACTAGTGATGTGCACATCACATTTTTAAATTTCTTGCAAGAAGAATTTATTAATCGCATTAAATTTGAAAAAAAATTAAATCAGATATAAATATAGTTTAATAAAAATATAAAATAAATGCATGTAGAAATTGATATAATTTTATATTACTTTAATTTGGCCATTCTAAAATATTAATCATTAAATTAATTCAAAACTTCAAACGTTTTTTGTGGTTTATTCAGTTCAATGGTGTTTATCATAGGCAACTTGTGTAACAAAAAGCCAATGAAAACAGATGAAAACTAAGTGTTAACCTCAATGCATGTCACAAAACCCCGCAAATCTCATAAGTTTGCTATCGCGAAGACTTGTAGAAGCTATAAACATTAACAAAAAATAATTACATTAATAATGTCAACGTAAATACTTAACATTATAACATCCATGTGATAACTTTCAGAACTAACTAAAAGTCTTTAAATTTCCAAATTTTGCATTAGTCCTGCCTAATCATGTCTCTAGAACAAACAGCTTGTGAAGGTATGTTTCTTTAAAATATTCTAATAAATAACAAATAAAGATGTATATAATAATTATTCTAGATTTAAAAGCTTTTGAACGTCGTTTAACTGAAGTTATTGCTTGTCTGCAACCTTCAACTGTACGATGGAGAAGTAAGTCTTGAATGCTTTAAGCAACATAAATACTCCAATATGTACTAAAAACTAATGCAAAAAAATAGTTTTATTACTAGGTATATCAATTTGTGTAGCTACAGGAGCTTCACAATGGTTAATGGATCCTGTGACAAGAGTTGTGCCATTATCTCAATCATTATCTAATCATCCATTTTTCATTTTAGCAACTGTGGCATTGAGTAAGTTTTAATTGGACTTGATAAAGTTAATTAAGTTATGAAATATTAATTAATTTAAACTGCATATTTTTTATTTTAGTTATCATATTTCTGCTTGGTGTACATAGACGCGTCGTTGCTGCAAGTATCATTGCGGCAAGGGCGCGCGAAGTTCTCTGTGATTTCAATATGTCGTGTGATGATACAGGGAAGTTAATACTGAAGCAAAGACCCACCAATTTGACATAACAAAGTGCATTTGAAAACCAGTATTGACAATGTTCATTACAATGCTCATATTAATGTATTGAATGATGACTATAATAAATTCTTGTTCTAAGTTATTTAATTTACAAGAGTTTTTAAAGCATTTTTCCGCAAACCTGTGTAATTACAGATTTTTTGCACGAACTTAAAGTTGTGATAAGCATATTTGGAATTATTTTATACTTTTACATTTTCGGTTGCTCACCATATGCAACGTGTCACACATGAAATCAAAATATTTTTATAACCACGTTTCAACTTGAATCCACTTAAGTTTGTGCCACATTCAATTTGATATTTTTTAATAATGTATCGTAAACAATGTTCCACGTAGCGGTAAAGCAGCATCCACAATAATGGATTCAAAACAAAGAATACACGTTTTAACTTTAGCGAATAGCATAATAGGTGTGAGCATATTGGCTATGCCTTTCTGCTTTAAACAAGTGAGTATGGCAACATACTTGTTGTATTAAAGAGCAACAAGATTAAAATTAACCATCACTTATTTCCGTTTTAGTGTGGGATAGTTCTCTCTATTGTCCTGCTTCTTTTAAGCAGTATTCTATGCAGATTAGCATGCCACTTTCTGCTTAAGGCAGCAATAAAAGCAAGACTTCGAACATTTGAATTTCTTGCATATCATGTATTTGGATCTATTGGAAAGCTTTTCGTGGAAATTGCAATGATAGGATTTTTACTTGGAACATGTGTGGCATTTTTTGTTGTGATGGGAGACTTAAGTCCACAAATTATAGCACAAGTGAGTGAAACTAAAAGTATGGAGGCTTTAAGGACTACTATTTTAGTTGTACTGGGATTATTTTGTGTTCTTCCTTTGGGATTATTAAGAAATGTTGATAGTTTAAGTAGTGTGTCTATGGCTACCATTATATTTTATGCAATATTGGTATTGAAGGTAAGTTGATACAAATGTTTGGAACTTTAAATGTGTTTATGCTTTTAATTTTAGATATTTCTTGAATCAGCACCACATTTATTTGCACCTAATTGGTTTTCTCACATAGATTTATGGAAACCTAGTGGAGTATTGCAATGCATTCCAATCTTCTCAATGGCTTTGTTTTGTCAAACACAGTTGTTTGAAATTTATCAAGCAATTCCTAATGCATCATTGGAGAAGATGAATGAAGTTGTGAAGATAGCTGTTAATATTTGCACATCAGTATATATTTTTGTTGGGGTATTTGGATATATTGCTATCTCTCAGAAACCTATCTTCAGTGGAAATATTTTAATGGATTTTGAACCATCAGTAGTGACGGAAACAATGAAGCTTGGATTTGTTTTATCAGTTGCTTTCAGTTTTCCTTTGATTATTTTTCCTTGCAGAGCAAGTTTATATTCTTTGCTATGCAGACCAGTAAGTGTGTATATATATATAAAGTAGATGTCTTTAGCTTATAATTACTTTTCAGACTTATACAGGTTTACATGATGCAACAAATCTTTACATTCCTGAGGGTAAATTTCGACTATTGACTTTGGGCATTGTCATGGTTTCAATGATTTGTGGAATATTAATTCCAAATATTGAGTTGGTTTTGGGCTTGCTTGGTTCCACAATTGGCATCATGATTTGTGTTATATTTCCTGCCACTTGTTTCATATGCCTCACCGATAAAAATACAAACGAGCGAATCTTGGCGCAAATAATGCTTATTATTGGTATTGCAGTTATGGTTTTAGGAACGTATGCTAACTTATATGCCATTGATCACATAGAACTAAAGCAAAACAGCTTTGAGAATACAAAATTCAATGAAGATAATATGCTTATTAACCACAATGCTCATGATAAAGTTATGAGCAATGCTGATGAAATAAAAGAAGCTAGTAAAATTGACAAAGAAGTGCAAATTAAAATACCGGACTCAGTTAAGGAGAGTAGACATGAGCCAGTTCAGCCTGAAGAACCAGTGGAGCCTATCAAAGTTATACTTAAAGAGGAACCCAGAGCCGAAACAAAAAATGAAAAACCAATTGAACAAAAAGCAGAAATAAAAGTTTATGACACACCGAGTAAGGGAGATGACCGACTTGTTGAAACTCTAGCTGAATCGGCGATAGTAAAGAAAGAAGCCCCAGTTGAGGAGGTTGACCTGAAAGATGCAAATGATAATTCATTAAAGGAAAAAACGGAGAAAAATAAATCAGAACCGAAGGATCAAGCTCAGCAAGAGGTTGATATTGAGGCAATTAAGAAAGAAGATCAAGAGTTAGCAAAAGGGGAAAATGTAAAAGAAACTTTGGTACTTCATAAGCAACTTGTTGAGGAAGAAAAGAAATTAGTTGAGAAGAACATTAAGATTCTTGAGGAGATTAAATTAATTCAAGCTCAGAATGTGGTGGAAGAGAAAAGGAAAGTGATGAAGAATATTGAGAGTTTTGCTCAGAGCGCAATTGTAGCGATTCAAAAGTCGACTGATAATGGAAAACCAAGTGATAGTGCTAATTCTAACCGAGCAGTTATTGATGCAGCCAAAGTGGATGCAATTAAACAAATTGTTGAGCAACTTGATGATAAAGCAGATAAAGTGGTAGCGCCAGCTATAAATGCTTTTGAATCTAATCCTAATGCAGCTCCTTTGTCATATCAATTAGGATTGCAAAATAAGACTAATGAAGTAGAAAAAATAGTCGCGCCAGTTCTGGGGGAAAGAAATCCCATTGTGGATAAACCTATCGAAATTGATGGTCGTAAAATTGAGAAAGACATTGCGGTAAAACTTGATCCAAGTGTTGTTAATATCATTGGAATACAGGCAAATAACAATTCAAAAAATAAAGACAGGGAAGAAGAAATAAAACCAGCTCTAGATGGTAAAATTACTAATAAAAATTTTACTGCGTATTTCTTGCGTCCAGTATCCAACGACTGGAAGGAAGTGGCAGAAGGAGAAATAAATACGCCTGGAAATGTTAAGACTGCCCAAAAGGACGACGAAGAGAAGGCTAGGAAAGAAAAGGAAGAAAATTTGCGCAGAGATATTCTCTCCAAGGACTACCATGATGTACATACTAAAACAGAAGGGTAATTAATTAACAACTCATTAACCGATCAAACCAATCAGCGTTTTAAATCTGTGATTATTAATATTATTTCATAGTTTTTATTTTTCATAATACTTTGGAGGCATCGTGTAAATAAAGAGATTATATTATTACGTCTTTGTTTTAATGTGATCCGCAAAGAAGCATTCTTCAACACATATGATTGTGAAAATTGCCCACTAGGCCATCAGTTGCAAATCATGTTATAATGAATGAAATTCTTTGGGCTTGGCAAAAGGTTCGAGCGTTTTGTAGCCGAGTCTCCGTTCTAAATCGCGCTGACGTTAAATTAACTAATGTGACGTCCATAAATACGTTGCATGTCCCAGATTTTGGTCTACCTATGCCCCGCTGTCGCCCAGCGAATCGGGATGGTAAAAGCTGACAGGACGTCGGGACGCCATGCCGAGAAACCCGGGAGTGCAAGCAGTCGTTGCCGGGAGGCCAAGCGCATGAATCGAGAACGCGCTCCTGCATATCGCGCAGTTTTCTCAGTGCATTATTAAGTTCAGTGCGCGGGTTGTTAAGCTAACTAAACATTGAATAAAGTAGTGTTGAAGTACAATTATAAGATACGGCGTGGAAAATGCGGTTTAAATTGTATTGAAATAGTTGTGGTGTTTATTATATTGTTCGATCTTAAGTTTAAAGGATAATAGTTATGGGTAGTCCAATGAAGCATGCAATTGGAGGAAGTATTCATCGCATTAGAGAATTTGAACTTGAGAAAGTAAGAAAACTTAACCAAACCTAACCAAACTATTTAAATAACTAATTCTTACTACTTCGACAGAAATTATTTTAAAAGAAATCATAGCTACCATGTTTTGTGTATTTTTAAACGTTGGTAAATCTGAAAAGTGAATTAAGTCAATCCTAATACAACTGTTTAACCACAACTAGAGCTCTGTAATTGGAGATTATCCAAACTATGCGCAAGTTCTATATTTTTAATTCAAATAACAATCAGACGCATTTGTCATGACGGCTATCTTTTATTTGTCTTTGTAGTGAAATCATATTGACAAAGATAGAAATCTGATTTCCACTTAAATCTTCTTAAAACTTTTGCAAATTGTGTGATTAATATCGAGCACATTGTCACGCCTCTGTCTTGTAATATAAATAGCTATAGAGACACGGATATGTGCCCCGCCATTCAGGGTCAAGCACTCTCCTGAAATACTCAACTTCTCGCATGTTAATTATACAAACAAGCAGACTCCCGAACCGTAAAGCTATGGGTTTAATTTGACACCAAAGATTTTCCACAATTGCATTAATTAGCAGCAATCTTCCATTATTTCTAACAACTTTACACATTTTATGGCACCACAAAAGTTGAAAGCAATTCTTTTACAACGTTTTTGTTAAAAACAACCTAATCCTTCTTTGTTGATTTTATTTTAGGTCAGTTTAGCGGATGAGTTTGACATACTTCAGATAGTTGGTGAAGGATGGTTCGGCAAAATTCTTTTAGTGGAGCACAAAGCAACTGACACTGAAATGGTGTTGAAAGCTTTACCGAAGCCATACACAGCTCTGCGCGATTTTTATCGAGAGTTTCACTATGGATTACATCTCGGCGCGCATAAAAATATAATCAGTACATATGATGTCGCCTTTGAAACTGCAGGTTTTTATGTCTTTTCCCAGGAATATGCACCATTAGGTGAGAATATAACTTATTATTCATTGTTGTGATGGTTAATATTTTGCAAAAGTTGCCAGAATGACAGGGAATTGTGAACAACAGACATAAAAGGTTTTTTTAATTCGCGTTGGCAGTTATACGCGGACAAACAAAGGAACTAGGTTTGTCACGGAGGAAATTGAAAAATCGTTTTAACAACGACATGGTGCAATTGCCAAAGCAATGGTGACATTAATATAGACATATTTCTTTGGCAATAAAGCACGCATAGTTGAGAAGTTGTTGTTCACATCTACGAGAATTACAAGAAGGTGGTTGCTATTTTAGTCCAACATTTAAGTGCTGCCAAACTATTGCAAGTTTTAACGCATTGCAGGAGACCTAACGTCGAATGTTCAGGACACTGGTATCGGCGAACCACATACGAAAAAAGTCGCTAAGCAGCTGGCTTCTGCGTTGGATCACCTGCATACTCGAGATTTGGTGCATCGCGACGTAAAGTTGGACAATATTTTAGTGTTTAAGTCTGATTTTTCACGTATTAAATTGTGCGATTTTGGCGAGACGCGGCGAGTTGGCTGCGTTGTCCCAAGACGAAACGAATGGCTACCGTACGCTCCACCAGAAGTGCTTCAGATTCAACAGGACACAGACTATACGTAAGTCTAACTATGTGTAAAATATAAATGTAGACAGTGAGTAAAACTAATATTAATTGCTTTTAGTGCTGTAACTTCCCACGACGTGTGGCAATTTGGCATTGTCATTTTTGTGTGCCTCACGGGCTGTTTACCATGGCAGAAAGCAGCCCGAGATGATCCACGCTATGTTCGTTATTTGAATTGGCACTTAAGCACCATGAAGCTCGGGCGACAACCCAAACTGTTCAAGCTAATATCCTCAAAAGGACAGCGCCTTTTCAAAAAATATCTTGAACCCCGCCGCGAAAAGCGACCTAGTGGATTGGCAGATCTCTACAAGTTCATGAATGATCGATGGTTGTCCAAAGTAGGAATAGAAAAGAATAATGAAGTGCCCGCGGAAGAAGAAGGACTCTGCCCTTCAATGTACAGTTTTCATTCCAGTCCTGAAGAGAAGGACCGTCTTTTGCATACATTAACAGCATATGGCTTGGAGACCACTGTGGATAGAAGTGCAAAAAAAGACAGGATCCGCGACTGGATTCAAAACAGTGTTATAGAGGAGGAAGATGAGGAAGAATATGAAGATTCTGATAAAGAATTAGGAGATCAGCATGCGGGGCCAGTGGGTGAAATGTTGAATAATCGGGGGCCAATTTCTGAGAGGCGAATTAGTAATGGGCACGCTACTATTGAAAGGAAAATAAAAAGAAAGAACTCGACAGTGATTAGAAGAAGTGTTCGAATTGAACCTGAAGTATACTCTCCGCCAATAGACCCGCGAATACCACTTGAGCAGCAAAAAGATAAAATCCAAGCACAGGAAGCGCGTATAATATCAAACAAAAATAACAAATCATTGGTTCACGTAAACTCGTTCGAATCAGATGGAAATTCCAGCATGTATACGAGTAACGAATCATCGGCTTCACAAACGACAATCAACTTTGAACACTTTGGCGTGCAGGCATCTTTACCATTCCAAAACATTAAAGTAAACCAAACTGACGAGAACGTCCGACACAAAATTAATGTACAAGAATCACAAATCAAACAGGATCAACATAATGCTGAAAATCATGAAGAGAATATGGAAAATCAGAGCTCGCACAAGAATGTTAGTAACGATAACGAAGAAAACGAAAAATTGGCAGATGGAGATTCGCAATGGCACAATCCTGTTGTACCTCGAAAGTCGATGCGAGAAGAAAAGCGCTTTGCTGCCTATCGTAACTTTGGTAGCAAGAGTTCGTCAAGCAATAGCAATAATTCAAACGATATCAAAAGAAAATAATAATACTTATAATATTTATGAATTTAGATGTGTATATTTTACATATAATTCTATCACTGGCATAATAACATTGTTGTTTTTTTAAAAAACTAAGTTTCACATTATTTGGTAATTAAATAATTTGTACTCGTTGTAATTACGCATTAATTCTATTGAAATAGTGTTGTATATATTAGCATTAAAAACTGAGTAGCGGATAGCGGTCCCATTGCACGCGTTCCTTCTTCTCGCGACCTTGTCTAAACCTTCGCATATCTAAGTACGATGGTAGGGATTTACCCTATTAAATTTTAAAGGAGCCCTGAGCAACGCTATTTGTATTGATGAGGTAAACTAAGGAAATGGTACAATGTTTGTCTACATGTACCTAAATTACAGCGATTTGAATAGTGTAATTTTTTTTTCATGCAATTGGAAGTGGTTATTAGCTGGAATTAATTACATTTACGCGAATTCAATTTATTATGATATATTTATAAATGCATTGTTGCTGTTCCACTAAAGGATTTGAGATGTCTTTGAGTAGAACTGAGGGAGAAATGGCATTTGTGTGCCATGACCTCACCTAAACTCATTTCAATAGCTCGTTAAAATATTTTGCAGATTAATTTTTAGGACATCCAGTTTTGAAGACTTCCATGCTTTTACAGATTTCTACGAAGAAAAAATCCGTTCCACCAACGAATTTCTTGTTTGAGTTGCAAGTGGAAGTAGGTAGAATAACAAGCGAGTGGTTCGGTTTCAGTAATAGGTTGTTATTGTTTACGTTCGTCGCAACGATTTACATTACGATTTACTCTTCGTCTTGTATTAAAAACCAATCAGTTAAAAAATCGCGACATATTTCACTACTATTGATTACAACAGTCTTTACAACAATCTTTAGACGGTTGATATATGGAAAATTATGGGTTTCAATTAAATTTCAACTGACCCAAATACCTCATGAGATACATGCAATTTACCATTGCGTCTTTTCCAACGGTTCGGGTTGAAAAATCTACAAAATGTGAGTATTACAATAGAATTAACTCAAGCAAAGTAAAGTATGTTCTACTTATTTTTTACTTTTTGCTTAATTTTAGGATCACTTGATATAATGGTACATGATGCCATCATTCTTTAAAATGATGTCACCATTACAGGAAGTAGATTGTAAATAATTCCAGAAGTGCATACTAACATTAAATTTTGAAAACTTCTACATACAAACTACTGTGATTAAGATCAAGAACACACAGCCACAAAGAAACGGCTTGAGATGCCGAGGAAAGATCAGTGAGCAATGAACAATTCTTCAGAACTATTGAATAATAACTGATTAAAACAAACGTTTAATACTATCTCATATATTATAAGGAGACAAGTTGATCTCAGGTTTGGTGAGCCACTCAATAATATACAACTAAGTCAAACTAAAACGTTACCCCATCAGGCTCTTATGAAATAATGGTACCCAAATAAGAAGCATTCTATATTTCATTTCGTTAACTTTTAAATCCGGGGTGCAATTGGTTTCGGAAATAACTGCCCCTTGGGCACTCAAGAATGTGAATTCAGATAAATTTTTAAAACCGGAGTGTAATTAGTTTATGAAATAGGCAATGAAAACCCGTAAATGATAAAGTAAAAAAATATAAATTAGCAGGAAACTATATGTTGCACGAAATCGTGTCATACCTAATGAAATGCGATAATATCACATTCTATTTCATATCACTGGAAATATGTTAAAAGTATCCTGAATGTATGTACCGTATGCTAGCGCATAAAAATTCAGGGCACGTGGAAATCGATCGCCGCTGAGTGGGACAGTATGCATACTATTATGCACCGTTCTTTGTCTAAAAACAGACGCGTATTAGCTAAAACGACATATCGTGCTTAATTATTTTGTAGGTTTTCAGTGTTGAGTCGCGTATTAGTGATCATAATAAAGTGCAATTATGGATTACTCAAAATTGTTTACAATAAGGAATCTTACACGATGAAATTCTTAAGGTTAGACGTCAATTGTCATTGTCAAAAAAATATATTGATTATTAATTTATGTACCGTTTATTAAGTGCTCGCGTGATGAAGTGACGTTGCAGTTTGACTTAGTTTTTTAGAATGTTTATCATCAAGTCGTAAATCAGATTACTGTTTGTTATGATTTCCGCACTTCAATTCCTAGAACACAAACAGTTCCACTTATGTATAATGTTACCCTTTTGTCAACGTATGCAGTGGAGTGTGCGACTCGAGAGCAGCAGTTTGTCTCTGTATAATACACGAGATATTTATATCGAAAGTGTGTTCTAATCAGTTATTCAACTAAATATAACTAACGACGTCGAGCACTTGCCATAGTCGCCGTTGACGAGCGATTTCCTTTATATTAATCGTGAAACAACAAAACATTGCTTTTAAAGTCACCGCATTCTGAAGTTGTCGTCGCGTCATGAGTACAACTCACATTTTCCGTATTGCATTAAATTCCAACACGTGAGCTACGTTACACAAATTATGTATGTGTTATCTAAGAGGCAATATTCCTGGAATTCACTTCCCACATGCAGATCATAGTGCAAAATATAAGAGTTCTTTTCAGAACTGCTATACCATTTGAATAAGAAATAACTGCGTCTATTGCATTTATGTGTATTTTTCATTGTAGCAATTTTGTTTTGTTAATTTTTATAACTAAGACAATAAGTATATCCGTTGTTCTCCGCCGGCCAGTCAGCGGCGTGGCTTGGTGGTGTGCAGCCAAGCGTTGTGATTCAGTGGTCCTGGGTTCAAACCTCAGCCCAGACAGGGGATTTTCGCGAAAATTCGAATAATTCCGAATAACACTGGGCTTATGGGGTCTCATAAGATCAATGTAAATTCGGTATTCTAACAAATAGCCTGTGATTAAAGAGAATAGAGGAAATAAAAAGAAGAAAATATAATACAAAAATATAAAAGGATACGCGAGCCTCCCCGAGGAAAGGGGGAGGCAGCGATTTTAACTTTTTTATGCACGTATCGTTCAAAGACAGTCTAAAAGAATATCTGGCAATATCTCGCTGCGCGCGATCATCCAATTGCCCCCGGCCCAGCCCCGCTTTTGGGAAGCGGTTTTCCTCCAGATTTCGTAGTTATAAACTCTCGAAGATTTCAGCACGAAAGAGAAGGATACTTACCCCCATCTCTTGATGAGAAAAAACATATTCCCAGAAAATGCTTCATAATGATTCTTTCTGTAATTCATTTTAAGACAGAATAAATAATAGCAAGCAATTGCATTAGACGTAATTGTTATTTATTTTCAAAGTAAATTAAGGTTACTAAGGAGGTGAATCTAATTACAAACCATTGACAAAGTTTAAAATCTGTTTTCACGCATTTCCCAGTTGTGAAACGCGGCGCGCAAATACATCTGAAAAATCGTAAAATAAAAGTCAATTAATAACACATATAAATAATTAATATTTTATTTTATTCAACATGACCTGATTGAAGTGCACTTGTTATACATCATTACTCTCCGTTCAAAAATAATCTTGTCATGTTATATATACGAGCAATGTACAGATTGTACTTGCATATAAATGCGTTTTTCATACCACCCTCTGTTCTTTATTTCCCTATGACTAATTCATTCATCTTATATATTTGAAGATACCTCAGTACATTTAAATGTATTGTAATAGTATTGTCTAAACTTATAACAAACATTAATTGAATTGATTAGTAATTTTGGTTCACTTAGTTTTGATAGAATATCCACACATTGACAATCGAAACCTTTTTTTGAATTAACGTAAATAATACATTATTTGAATCATGTGAACATAGTATGTAACAAACTAAATGTAAATTAGACTTGCCCAAACTGCTTCAAATTTTCCTTTGAACTCCTTCAAACAAATTTTATTACTTACTTGTCACATAAGAATTCAAATTGAAATAAGTTCATAGTGACTTTAACTGTGTTAGGCATATCTCCACAACACTGAAGAAATAATGATGAAAATTATAGTTTTCAATAACAATTTTACAATAATGAATGCAACTCGGTAACCATTTAGCTCCTTTTAAATATACTTTGTTTCCTTTTACAATTGTTGCGATGTCTTTACCTTGGACCGTTCACAATCAGTCATCAACGTACACGTTAAATTTGGATTCATCTGAATTATCTTTGTTTAAAATACCTCCGATTCCATCAACAATTATATTATGCTTTTTCGAATTATTGTTAAGTGATTTGTTAGCTTTTAAATTTATCACAATCACTTTAATAAAATTATAGCAATTTCAATAGCCTAAAATACTAGCAGTTAATAATTATTTAAATATACATATGTATTTAATCATTCAGGCCCCACATTATTCTCATTTTAAAATATGAATATTTTAACATTCATGGATCGAGATATCTTAGTCGTAATGATTATGTTTATGTACAAAATCCACGAGCAATAAGTTAAACTTAACAAATTGATTATAATAGGTAGGTAAAGATAAATCATATTCGTACGTAAAGTATCGAACGTTTTCATTCCACATGAAATGAGTGGCAGCTTGTTTTGCATTCTAATTGGTCTAGCAGAAATGCCAGCAATAGAAATTAAATTACTCGTAAATGAGGTATTACATTTCGACAGAAAGTCAATCCATAAGCATCACAACATTTTGTTTCAATTTACAACATCTTATCTAGTGTTCTAACAATTTAAGGCAAGTAAATCCTGTACACGTTTATAAAGTATGTGATCGCAATTCCGTGGTTTCATTCTCATACAAAATGTGCCAATACGTAGCACGTTCATGTTGCCGTGAAGAGATTCGCTTCTTGGTCAGTAGTATGTTCCAACATTTGTTTTAGCCCATTACAATTTAAAACAAAAAACAAAACAACAAACTATTTCCTAACTAATTGATAACTATGAAAATATTTACTATTCGATATATTTGAAAAATAATGGAACTTGTTTAAAATTTTAAGCTAAAATAGAGCTATGTTACACTTTTCTATGACGTCGACGTGCCTTCCGAATTATTAAGTTGCTTGTCTCGCTGGCATCACTGCCACTTAACTTACTAATCTTAGTATGTGGACCTTTTTGTTCGTCTTCGAAAGAACTCGTGGACGCAGTCGGCTGCACTGTTGAAGGATCAATGACTTGTATTTCAATATCATCGTGCATCCTGCGTTTTCTATTATAGTATGGTAATGAAATAAACACTAATGGATCCATATCGATTTCCTTGCGATTCTGTCGTCGTATACGTTCGCTCTGTCTCGTCTTTTCGTATTTCTTTGCGGAATACCGCTTGCGTTTCGTGATACCATCATTAGTATCAATTGAATTTTTATCACTAACTACAATACCACTACTACTCGTTGATTCACGCACATGTTGTTCCACATTACTGACAGTCCTTTCAGTGGCGATACTTGACATAGAAGCACTTGGTGACAAATTGTTTGGATCTACCGGTGATGAACTCATGAACCTTAAATACTCTTTAACACGATAATTACCGAAGCAAAACACATTTTCTTTCTTATCTGAACTGGTGGCGCAACCCTTCTGTAGTACGCCAGCCTCAACCTTTTTCATATCCAAACTTAACGCAGGCCGCGAAGTAACAGGCGTTGTAGGCCCAGACTTTGAGGAACCTTCACTGCTGAAGCTGCTGGACGACGAATTGTTGTCTGATGAACTCTTCTTGTTTCTTCTCCGTTGTGCTAACTTAGCACTGAAGACATCTTGAAGTCGGAAACCTTCCCGTTCTGCTTTGTGAAAAGCATTGAACGTTGTTTGAAGGTTTTTCTCTGCTGAGCCACTTGCCATCAACACATCGGGAGTCATCAGCGGGGTTTGTGGAACCGTCAATGTTCCCTGGACCCAGGCATTGTTGTTCAGGTCGCCCATACGAAGACGCTTTTTAGGGTCTACCGTGAGGAGTCCACGAACAACTGCTTTGGCCTCTTCAGAAACATCATCCCAAGCGGGTGACAAGAATCTGAATTCGCCACCTTTAATCCTAGCCATCACTGATGCGGCACTATCATCACGCGAACGTGCGTGGAAAGGCGCACGCCCACAAAGCATAGTGTATAAAATGACACCAATGCTCCACATATCACAGTTTTCATCATAACCACAAGGATCACCATCTAGTACTTCCGGCGCCGCGTAATACAACGTATAGCAGGGAGTACGCAGCGTTTCGCGTTCCTGCTTCAAACGCGCAAAACCAAAGTCCACTACCTTAATTTCCGCATCGTCATCATCGGAAGCAAAGAGCAAATTCTCCGGCTTTAAATCCCTGTGCACAACTCGTCTCGAATGCATGAAGCCCACCACCGAGACCAACTTTTTCAGTAAACTCGCAGCCTCCTTTTCAGTGAATTGCGACTTCTTCCTAATGCGCTCGAGCAGTTCGCCGCCTTTGAGTAGTTCGCAAATCAAATACGTATGGCCTTCGTCAATAATGACCTCGTGTAGATTGACTATATTGGGATGTCCTTGGCAAGCACGTAGGAGATTTATTTCCTGAGTGCAGTCTGTTTTTCTGCTGACTATTTTTACGGCAAATTCTTTGCCCGTACTTTTCTGAATGCACCTTCGGCATACACTGAACGACCCATCACCAAGAATCTGTTCCTCCAAATCCAAATCGTAGGACTTGAAGAATGGGGAGTTGTTCATCTGACATTGCATCAGTTTCGACTTGTCCTCAACATGTGGCGTAGCCCGCAGGAGAAGATCATCAGATACGACATTCTTTGAGAAAAGCACCGATGGTGCAACGTATGAGTACCCTTTAAAAATTTTATCAAAATTGGCCGGAATAACAGCCGGTGAGTCCGTTGCTGGTAAAGCGGTAAATTCCTCACTAAAGTTGGATACGTCTAGTTCCGTCCTGAAATAACATTTAGTTTCCTTAATAAAAACCTCCATTACCATAATTTTAGAATAATATTCAATTGTAAGGGTACACACTTGATTACAGGCACAAATGGTGCAGGAATTTCCTTTCGCGCTAAGGCATCCCAATCCAATCCTTTGAAAAAGCTATGTCGCTTCAATTCTTTGGCATCACCCTCACCACCTCCGAGTCGTCTCCTTGGATCCT
Organism: Diploeciton nevermanni; assembly: GCA_027575565.1. Taxonomy (NCBI): domain Eukaryota; kingdom Metazoa; phylum Arthropoda; class Insecta; order Coleoptera; family Staphylinidae; genus Diploeciton; species Diploeciton nevermanni. Next base: position 177,739 of record JAODIE010000011.1, read on the forward strand.
TGACTAGGAGTTTGCTGATAAAATCTGCTGCATGTTTGCCCAGTGCTAGAAAGGAACAATTGTCTTATTCATAGCGCCATTATTTTATGTCATTTTATGCGCGCACTTACATTCCGGTATGGGTGGCGTTGTCTTTAATATCCTTCGTGATATCTCTTGTTGAGTATTGCGTTCGCCCTCGACAGTAAAGGGAGACGCACCAGTCAATAGTTCATAAGTCAGTACACCCACGGACCACCAATCTACAGCCTGCAACAAGACAATCAACAATCAGTCCCCAATTTATTCTGCCTTCAACATTGAAATATTAATTGCATAAACAATGTTACAATGTGGATTATGCTTTTTGTACCGCTAGCAGATACAATAATTAAATTATTTCACGAGGCTCATAACAGGATGGGTAATGCTAACTGTAGAAATACAGTTACAATGAAAAAGAATCATTTTCTGCGCGTCAGTGTGTAGGCAGTGCAGGCGATTGCGATTCCGATTCCGGTGTAAGTTACGAGAATGTTAGTAATAAGACAGTCTACAGTAAATCCACCAAGTGGGTCATAGGCGGTATTGCGTAGAGGAAGTATCTGGGGCAAAGAGAGCGACTGAGATCGATAGACTTGGATGCGGTTTACAAACTCCCGGCGATGGCACGAAAGAGAAAATGCTTTTCGCAACGGCTTGCCTGAGCAGTGCACAAGCGACTAGCGAAAGTCGACAGATTTCAAAGATTTGGCTTCGTAAAAAATACAAGCAATACTTCTTAAACGTAGAGCCTTTGTTGCCATTACTAGCTTGTTACCCGCTAGTGACATAATTTCTATCGTTCGCAAAGGCTGCGCAATATTTCGTCCCTGATGTCCCCAATAAATTAAATTCACTCTTCAATCCGCTGCTATTGGGCTTGCTGTTCAAGTTACTGCCAAAACGTTTGCAAACAATTCTTCAGCTAGTTGAAGAAATTATGCAATTTGCGTGCTCCACTTTCAAAGCATGAATTCTCTTTTAGAGAAATAATTTATTGTTAGAGTTTGCGCTTCCTGGACAGTGAGCAGCACACGTATGGCTCCAACATTTTGCATGTAGTGTTTCTTTCTTAACCAACGACAATCGATAACAAACTTGACCGTATTGAGCGGATGCCAGATAATGCTTTCGTGATTAATTACTTCTCCCGTGTAACAAAGTCACACAAAATATTTACTTTCATATCTTATATCAGCATGAAAAGAACATAACATAAAATGTCAAAATCCCACAACGCAGAGCTAAATTATAAATAAGTTGAAACACACGCCACGAGGTGTATTTATAATGCGCCGCCATTATTAATAGCTCGTCCTTGATTAACAATAAAATAGCACACGGAATGTGAGTTTGGCTCGTGTTCCGTAATGCAAGCGAACGTACCTACTACTCCTGCTTGCACTATTCCACTCCTCGTAGTGTGGAGTAAACTAGTTACAAGTTGGTAGTATAATCGTCGTTTACAAACAACTCACACTGCTGAAATCGCTAAATTAGTCACATCGCCTACGATGCAATCCACTACAGATAGTTAGATTATGTTTTGTGTTGCGGGTAAGCCCGCTGAAACAAACAGCATTATTATAGATTAAACAACCAACATACTGATTGGCGTATCCACGCAAATATGTCTTTTAAAAACCGTTCATTGTGACTTTGCATAATGTAGGTACCTACATGCTAACATGCCCCGCACAGCAAAGTAACGTTTCATAATTCCCTGTTTCGCGTCAATGCAAACGGGCTGAAATATCATTTAAATTTCATATACTTTTTGATTGAAGTCTCCACCAAGCCGATTGTTATGCAGTATCCATCAAACTATAATTTATATTTTGTGTTTGATGCCCGATTGTTCTAGCTGGCATACGAAATTGAATTTTAACGCTCATGTCAATAATTGCATAATCCAAACCCTAAAATGCACAATTCACTATATGAATTAAATATAATGTCCTAATCAATTAGGCAATTAAATAAAACGTGCTGCGCATCACCTATATCTACAAAAATCCGCCTAATACGTAGTTAATAACAGCGGGAACTAGTTTCACATAGTTCGTGAGAATTTGAGAATTGTGAATAGTGCGGAAACATCGTGACAGGCATCTTAAAATTGAAGACAGCAACTAATTGGGAGCCGGATGTAAAGTTCTTAATTCTTACTTTCACAAGAACACTAGTATTTCGGCGTACAATGCGCATAATCTTTATAATCCCAGCGAAAATATCACGGAAAGAAGAAATAATAATGTTCCAGAATACCAAAAATTTATTAAGGTCAAACAATGTCAACATAATGTTGAGACCAAAGGATAAGTTATCTGTTTTATTTGTCATTGTCTGCTCGTCATACAACAGCAACAAGGTAATATTAACTAGGTCGCAACTGCAATAGTTAATAAAAATCAAGGGTAGTAGTTAATTTAATTAAAAAAACACCAGCTCGTACCATCCTCAAGTTGATAAAATATAATTAATAGACAAAAACGAAAGGCTGCACGAGACATTCTTTGCTAGGACGACACGATGAGCGTTGAGTAATAAGGAAATTGGGTTACGGAAGGTTATAGTAGTTCTAGTAGTAAACCAACTGGAAGCGAATTGGAAATTATTCGATTTATAGTCGGAACGCATTACGTAAAAACCCGCCTGCGTGCTTTAAGTTAATCATTCAATGCGGCCAATACTGGATATTACTCTAGGAGCCATCGAAATGTATCAATAAAATGCCATCGCGCATCCGCATAGAAAACAAAAAACAAGCACGCGAGGAATCTTAATAATGACCTTGTACGTACAAAATCCAATGTGGACATACATTGCACATAATGACAAATTGTTGCAAGTTGTCGATAGCACTTAAATTTGTTGCTCTTACTTGTATACTGCCTACTTACTTAAATAACTAAAATGTGAGAATTGCCGCTTTGATAGTGAGTGGCCACTGTTGGTGTATGTGAATTTGGTCATGAATACACGTAAGTATGAGCATTAGTGAGAAGACATTGTGTGCGTGACACACTTTTTCGTCCTACTTTTGATCCCGCAAACAAGTGCACGTTTCAGTGTGGTAGGAGCATAAGCGCAAGTGTTGGATATGGTGTGCATGTGCATGCATTCAAAGACGTACCACATATTGCAAGTACAGTTTGTTAACAGTTAGCATGTTAGTACACATCAAAGGTGAGACAATATTACGCTAGACTGCGACCGCCACGCAATACAAATCAACAAACAAACTTAACAATCAAGTAAACAACTAAAAACTACGAGTAAAAAAACATATTAACAGACATTAAATACTTGGAACTAGTGTAATATGGCTTTTCGTAAAAACTACTTGCTTTCTAAGTACTTAAAAAATGCCTGTATGTATGTTGAAATGCAAGCAATTCTTGTCATAAGCTCAATACAGTTGACAACCAATAGGTCTACAACATGGATGCTGATTGTAAGTTGAAGTAAATCCAATTTCCGCCCCGATTACTACGAGGTTGTTACGTGCGTCTGCTTATGCTGTAATAGCCAGGCTATTTACAAGATTGGCGAAATATAGATCAGAGCAACCGATTGAAATGTCAATGTGTATGTGTGCGGGTGGCGTATTTATCGCTTTGCGATATCGACGCAATTGCATATTCAAGTAAAAATGCAGAGAGTTTTAATTTCGGTGAAATAAATTTCCGCAATTAAAGCGACCTGAACTATTTTATAACACCCACCGAAAACGGTTATGCCTACTTCATTACAGTTTGATGATAAATTGATCCTGACTTATGACACGTGGAGACAAAATTCCCTCATTTTCCAAGGCTTTCCCTCTGTCACGCGCGCCTTTTCGACTTTGTTCTAACGTCTAGCACGCGACCAGAATGATGCATATTCAGATAGTTACGAATGTTGGTTGATACACGTTGGTACCGCCACGACTGCATCCACATATTTATATTACCCACATGGTAAAGCACACCGATAATGGTATAAAGCTCAACACGTATTACCGGGAATCATTATTTTCGAACGAGTAAAGCATTTAAGGAATCCGTAATGTATGGCGTATGGCAAATAAAATAAATGGCTAATGACAAATCTAATTCAGCCATTCTACGAATATTGAAACCTCAAGCGCAAAAAATGATGAGTATTTTACGTAATATTGCAAGTCGATTTTGCCTTTAATTAGGTTTCTAGGTTGAGACCCCGTCCGACACAATCAGCCGACCGAGCGCAACAAACGATTCAGCGAGTCGAATCAACTTCTACTAGCTAAACCCATGCTAAGCCGAAACCATGAAGAGCACGGCTTGTGCGAATGAAAGCAAGAAACAAAAGAAAAACTTATTCCTTGGACGAGATTTACTTCAGAGATCGCGGTGGGCCTTGAACGAGAAGCCAAGCAATTAAATCCGCGAAAAAAATTCGCCTGAAATCTATTACTATTTTTAAACTGGTTAAAATATTTTCATTCAACTACGACGTACTTTACTTAACAGTCAACGAAATAAAGCAATTGAAACAGTTACTTACCATTCAAACATAATGATTGAGTGAATATTTAAAAAATGCATAGCCTTTGAAATAATTTCTGGCACAAATGAAATATATCAATGCCTGATGCAAATACGGATATAATCCAGTTTAATTTATTTAGTTTTAACAAACATTGAGAAAGTTGATTAAATCTATACGTTTTGTACACGTAAACAATTTTATTTTCCTAAAACCGCAAAAAAACTTTTTCAAATATGTATGTTGTCTAAAGTCTAGAAACAATTATAATAAATTTTGCTGAAAGACAAAAACAAGTTTCACTTCAAAGAAAATCGTCAATTACCATTTGATGTTAATTGATGTAAGTTCTCGACATCCAAGCAAATTATTAGCAGAATTTGTGAACTTTTATTAATGTTCAAGTAGGTTATTATCAAAAGAATTTGCTAGACGTCTGCGCCGGAGTGCAGACAGATTGTGTTGTTGCGATGCGATTACAATCGCGACGCGTATCAGCCGCCCCCAAAAATCTACACGCCCGCCCCCAAACGTCTCGTCTCATACTGAGTGCCAGGTGGTGGACGTCTGCGACGGCGACGCCCAACCCTCGGAGCGCGTCTCGCCGACTAGCAAACGCACGTACGCCGCCGCTGATGCCGCCGCCAACGACGACCATGAGATCGACGTCGGGGTGCATAGGCTAAAAAACAAGCAGACGGCGGCGGCGGGCAAAGTCGCGATTAATGCGAACAGTAACCTGTAAACATCGCGCCATGTTTGCCAACATCCTACTAAATCTAATAAATAAACGACAATCAACGAAACTAAACTCTTAAGCAATTAGATAAAAATTACCAGACTAATTATGTTGTCCTACATTTAAATTCATTTTGCTTTTATAAAATAGACCGGCATAAAGCAACATAAACGCCTTTATGACATTTAATAAATGCACGTCGCGTTGCGCCCTAAAAAGCCCCAAACACACGCACGCAACAGACTGGGAATAAATGAGTACAAAGTGGACGCCGGGCCGACAGTGCCGCCGATGGAACAGCTTATACCAACCACATTTCGGCCACCATTGCTGCCGCCGCCGTGCGTGCGTACAACGACAAAAGACGCCGCCGAATGTAGATCGCGTCGAGGTCGCAGCGCGCGCACCGCCGAGGGATGGGGCCAGACATGAAAACCTACTTTCTGACAATTTTATCCAACAATCCAGCTATTTTCAAACGCGTTGCACCGCTCATAATCACCCAAAGTAAATAAGAAGTGACAGCGCGTGCGACATCTTACATTTATGCGCAAGTTGGCAACATTACATATGGCAGAAATCGATCTTTTGCCGATTAAAAAACAAAAGTTATTGGAGTTGATGTTATCAATAAATATCAAAGGTTCACGAAACCGTATTGGACTAGATATTGAATACGTTAATATGTAAACATTTTACTTTCAAAATGTCCGCTCAAGCCTAAGAACAGCTAATGATATAATCTATTACATGGTTCTCCAAAGGTCAAAACTTTAAAAGCTTACTTCCTAGTACACTCATTAAGCACCCCATATTAGAATTAAATAGAAATCTAATTAAATACGACAAATTTTTGATATCCATGTCGAGGTTACCCAATTGTGTATTAAACGATTAGCAGTCGTACAATGACAACTGCTATTTACAGACGCAATCTCCAACGAGCAAACCGGAAGCCCCTATATGGTATTCACTATCCGCTTCACCTCACCTCTAGTGCATTTAATTCTAATGTAAAGAAGAATCTAACGGTACTTACAATATCATGCCCTTGAGTGCCACCCTTGACGACTTCGGGCGCCATGTACTCGATAGTGCCGCAAAACGAATACGCTCTTTGGTCAGCTGCATCACAATCACGAGGCAACTCCTTGCTGAGGCCGAAGTCAGTCAACACGATGTGACCAGTGTCGTCCACCAGGATGTTTTCTAATTTTATATCCCTGTAGATAATGCCCAACTGTAACAAGAAGTAAGTACCTTGATTAATAAAACAGTACAAAGATTCGAATCTTCACAGAAAGAAATTACGATATCTTTCCAAAGAAGAGAAAATTAAATATAGCTTCATTTCAATTTAGAACAAGGACACGCGTGCTGAGTATTCAAAACTTGGCATTGCTTAGCACCTGCCAAAAAAAAAAAACAAGCTTAATGAACTCTTCTTTAAAATTTAAAAATTTGGAATTTCGAAGAATGTTATTTTCAGATATGACTAATAGCAGCAATACCTCCATGGTAATCTTGACATTAAAACGATTCAAGACCGTGCCTTTCTCCAATGAAAAGAAATATTGCGGAATGAAAGTAAAAAGTGCATGTTACAATACTTTCACTTTACACAATAAATATTAATGTCGACATATTTGCATTGTAGATTTAATTTTATTTGTTAAACTTAAGACCATAAAAGCATGCTATTAACCTTTAGCCCATTTCTTTACTTAAAAGTTTAAACATAATGTGGCCTTTACTAAATTCCATTAAAGTTATCATCAAATACCCCAATTGGAATATAACTAAACTTAGTTCTACTTCCAGCAAGATATATAAATAACCTATTAGCTTATTTTCGGCGGAATTACTAAATATTTATCCACATTGTACCCACTGCATACTATACTATAACGACCGAGCCGGATATTTTAGTAACCTCCTCGAAGTATCCGCGCTTTCTTTGAACAAACATTCGCCTCACTTATTCCTGTCTCACACCGAAATTTCCCGCGTTTTATTTCATCGCATTTCTGAGGCGGTGCTCAATTGCACGTTATTATGCAACTCGCGTTGCAACCCATCCACCCGCTTGCACCCCAGTAATTATCATGGTTGCAAGTTATGCGTAACGAAAAACAAACGCCTCCATCAGCACGCGTATAAACTACCATGTTAAAATGAAATATTGAAACAGTGACGAATTGTAGATGGGATGAGGACGTGCCAACAAAAAATAGAAAAGGAAATAGATAAGACACTTCTGAGATGATTCTCGTTGTGGTACATACAGAAATGTAAATGCAGGAACGACAGGAAAATAAAAAAACTGGGTAAACACGCGTAAAATTATTTTGAAAACGTATTCAAGGGAGAAATGTTTTAGAGTTTAGTTGCTTTGCTGCTGGGTGGTGATATCGTGTCGGCTGCCAGCCAGCTCGCCAACTCGACAGCCCTGCTGTAGTTGATTGAACGTACGTAAAGCGAACGAACCCCTAGCATTCCTCGGTTCGTTCAACCGAAATGTGCGCGCCAGCCCATGGACGGGAGCTCGAACCCCCACGATGGAAGAAAGTCGTTCGGTATCACGACCGTTGGAGAATATGAAATAAAATAAAACCCAACGTAGCACAAGCAAAAAGCAAATTTACTACAGACATAAAACCCAAGCCCATTAACGAATGAAAATTTCATCTAATTCGTATAAAAATTGCTTTCAATCCAAATCAGATTCTCCTGAACGCTGGACAGCTTTTTGTGCATCGATTTAACTATAAGCAGCAAAACGTGCGCACGTTGCATCCGTGTCTCATCGTCCTTCACGCACAAACACACTGCTGATCACCCCACAGTGGCGCATGCAAATAACCACTACTGTCGGACGTACTCATGTCCGAACAATGTCAGGTCGGGCAGAAAAACGAGCCCACGTGGAATATTGAGTTCAATGTCGAATGCATTATTAATAAAAAATGCGTGTGCGACGAAATTGCAGTAGATGCCATGTGGACCTATCGTCATATTATCAATTTCACTATTGACTAGTAAATGACCACTAATCACATTTAAACGACTCCTTCAACAAGCCTCAATAAAAATTACAAAGCAGTCATCTGAATAATTAATTGTTCTTCATAATGGCAAATCTATTGATTGTAACACGTTATTTCGTTTTAGAAGAAACATTTTTAATCGTCATTGGTTGCTGGCAAGAGCCAGCTGGACCGAAACAATCTTTCTTCCTTTTGGAATATCTTGCCGACCTAAAGAAAAATCTGCTGAACTCAGCACCACGCCACTGAGCGCAGAACGTTCAACATCTGTCGATTTTCAGTCCGGTGTGCCGAAGCACAAGCCAGTCAGGCATTTGTTTGCCTTCATACCCACAGAAAATGCCGGCGCACATGCACACGTGCAGAGACAACGCAATATTCCATAGAGACTATCGTAACACCTACACGATCATCAACATTTTTCCAAACAACGGTAGTGTGCATTTAAGAAGTGAATAGCAAAGAAAGAAAGCTTTAGAGTAGATAGAGAACTTTCCACGGAAGTTTGTTCAACTCCCTGTCAATTTTTCTACCCAGACAGTTTCGCACCGGAGAAGGAGATGCCGCCGAGGTTTGTGATGTTGACGTAGGGCTCACGCGTGCAATAATGAAGGGCGCAAAGACTCACAACCGTCGCGTGCATCTGTGGTAAATGCAACTTAACGCGATTCTAAAGAAAACACCTGGCGCTGCAGCCTTTAAAATGTGCACATAGAACACGCCAAAATGAAATGAGAAGAATATCATCATCACCTTGCCAACGCTGGAATAATGCGCAAAAGGCCATAAATAATCCAATTAGATCTTTAAGGTTCTGACTACTTCCATCAGTTCAATCGCGATACAGCGTAATAACAACAATGAAACCATTAGATATTTAAATGTGACAATATGATTTGCTCTCCAGTTCCTGTGCGTGGGCATCGTTCATTCATACTGAGATAATCATGTGTTCCATTCATATGTAGCGAGCAAAATATATTATCTATTCATATTTCGTTTTAGGGCACACACTTCTAAAACTAGATCAGTTTGGGTCAAGTAAAACAGAAATCAGTGGCTTACAGTCCTTCCATCGTTTAGCCTCAAGATCAAGATTTTATCATTTTGCCCACGGGCAGATGCATCTTTTAAATGAGAAACGTATAATAAGTATGAATTTACGTAACTACAGTGTATGTAGAGAAATTAAAAAAAAAAAATGTTGTAAGAAGAGTATGGAAGGAAGTTAGTAGGCTGTCGTCAATGATGAAAGTTATGGCTATTTTGCAATCAGTTGTGTGTTGTGGTTTTTCATGAATCATTAAAGCATTAAATGCATCGTGATTATTCAAATGATTAAAAAGCAATCATCGACTGACATATTTAACCGAAGCTGCTGTCCTAGATTCGCGTTTCGAATTTTTCATAGAATTTTGAGTACGACTCATACGACTCATATAGGAAAGTTATTGATGAAAAAATAATATGAACATACATATTCAATAAAATTCAATAATGTCCTGTCAATTAAAAAAAATAGATTAAACTCATTAATTTTGTAAACATTTTTATAAATTCCAAGCATTGTTGATTGTTTGGATGCATTTTAGAGCATGTTTGATGCTAAGATTTTACTTTTGATGAGAGTTCCGAAATGAAATCATTGGATAATTTTAAGTCGTGCATGCAAGTACTAGTTGCCTTGGCATCGGTGCCGGCAGAGCTAACGGCAAGGCAAGGCCGATTATAGTTTATAGTTGCAACCTAATTACCTACTTTTATAATGTGCCTGAATTCTAGGATTCAATAACAGCAAAGAAATCAACAACAGCAGCGAAGCACACCAAACTTGGGTATTATCACGTCAAAATACCCAACGAAACAAAAGCATCAAAGAGGACAATTGATGTCTGGATAGCAAATACTTTTGTGCATACATAATGAAATTAGAGGTGATAATTTAAACAATGAGATGACCCACAGTTGAGTAATTACTTTCCAAAGTATAGCAGTTATATCAAAAATTGAAACTCATTTCAGTGCGAGTAGAGATTTTATGCGTAATTGCAGTATTATTTATTTTGCCTTGCTTAATCAAGCTGCATAAATACTTGAGCAATAAAGCATAAATACAGTATGAGAAAATGACATAAAAGGCGTCTGCATTGTTAAATCTTTATTTACAACCGCATTAACAATCCTGTAAGTATTGAGTAAGCGACCGATAACGATACAATAAATTATCATTTTTAAATAAACTCTTAAAACCACCATACAACAGCGATGCAAATGCAAGAATAAGCCAAATAAATACGTTATAAATAAATGTTTAAAAGAACCACGAGTCGTATATATGCTTCTTTTCGCAGAGAGAACAAAAAATGTAATAATAACCTTTACATTCAGTGAATACTTTTTTAATCCCTCTTCTTGTATCGCTTCAAATGAAATGATATTTTTAGCAGTTGGCATTCTACCTCCGCCGTATAACAATACGCCGAAATGCTGTTAAAAAACAATTCCATGTAAAAATTAAGTGCACAAATGATCACAAAGTCAGTATAATATTCTACAACCCTTTTTTCAAATAAAGAAGTTAATCATAATCGATTATTTGAGTGGTAAACAAACAAAGAAAAGGGTTTCAGCACTAAAATTACTCATATAATAATTCAGACTTCTTGTCAAATAATAAACATATTCTTTATTACTCGCTATGGCAATTAAATGAAGTCTACCCATAACTTTTCAAAGTTTACCTCATAAAACCTGAATGTAGGGCTGAAAATTTGCATTTTGCAAGATTTCATTGCCTTAATTGTTATAGATAATCCACAATATTAAATTATATTGTGAAAGTATTTTAATTTTGGAAATAAAATTTAAAATAATTTAAAAAAAAATCACCAACATGAGGATTTACACGAAAGAGACCCATGCCATTCACTTATTCAATTAGTTATTATCAATAAGTTCTTGTTAATTTGCAAACGAATTACGCACAATTAATTTTTTAGTGAAAGTTTGCACGTCAGCATTACCCAAACGATTTAATTACTTTTCAACATTTTGCGCCTGTTTCAATTTTGCGTAAGACAATAAGAAATTTCATGAAATCGCTATTTGTAAATTACCGAGATATCGAAATGGTTTATGAATAAAATTCTAGAATTAAATATTTGACCATTTATTATTTTTCCAAATTCTTGATAATTCTTAATCCTGGGAAAAATATGCTTCCTTTTAAAACGAAAAATAAGCACAGTTCCCGTGGCTAAAAAGAAGCAAAGCGGAATGCAAAAGACGACAGACCGTGGATCGTATTGAATAACATGTCGTTGGATGGTAGGATACATTCCCATGACATTATACGCTCAATATGCCGGCGCTACCGGAATGAAATAACAATTCCAACCACATCGACGTGTAAATAAAGTATGCGGCCATGCGTCCGCAGAGATAGTTCGCTTCGCAACACCGAAACTGACATGCTGACATCAATTCAACACACTTCCAACTTAATGCTCACTTTACAAAACTTCCACACCAACTTTATTAGCTATACATCTAAATGATTAAATTGCCACTTACCGAGTGTAAATGCTCGAGAGCCAAAATAATTTCGCCAATATAGATGCGTACTTCGTGCTCTTTGAAATGCTCTCTTTGGTACAGGTGTGTGAACAGTTCACCTCCAGCTACGTAATCTGCAAGTTGAGAAAGCAAACAAATACATCATATAAATAGCCTTCTAGAATACACATACACAACATTTATCAGAAAGTATGGCCGCGGATTTTCGCTCAAAAATGTTGAAGACACCGCGTCAATTTGGGCCTTTCATGAAATTGGCTCTGCTATCAAAATCCAAATCAAAACCGAGGAGAAAACAAGCGTCTAGACTAGCAGACTTATTGTACCCAGCAAATTAAATATACAACCATGCATAAACAAATAAAGCGACCGCGCAAACAAGCCAAGGCCTGGCGAGTGGATTGGTACATCAATGTAAGTATGCAAAAAAAAAATTAACACGAGTGATCATGTCCTACCGCAATTCGTTTCGGTTCGTTCGCAAAAAATAAATCAGCTGCGCAGTTGCAGTTAAAAAACAAAGTGTGCCTCATAGGATATAGTTAGCTGATTAGATAACTGAAATTGACATTGCAACATTCCTAAAAAAAGTTGCTTCGATAGTAAATCCGCCTCAAAATTCGCCTCATGCCAATTTATTAGTTGATTGTTTTACGAACAATCGCATGCCATATATCATCTTGTATGCATAGCTGAAAATCACTTTCAAGTCACATCCATATATAAAATTAAATATAATCCTAAACACGCTCAGCTTTGAAGTATGTTCTATTCCGCTACTCGAAACAACGTACCGTAATTAAAAACAAAGACAATTCGCATTTATTTGCAGTCTGTCCCTACATTCTCACATCTCCTCAACATGATGATATCGTATTTAATGATACGTGGAATAAATTAAAACATAATATCACAAGGTGAGCCATATAACAACTCGTAACATAACACCTTTCCTTCACAATCATCTGAATAAAGTGAAAGTCCCAGGCAGACTTTGAGAGGATCATAGATTAATCTGTCGCAAAAAGAACTCATTATTCCGATTGCAATCGCTTCAATTGTAGTTTTATTCCTTTTTGTGGTTGGCAAGGCGTAGAATGTAATTAAATTGCACCGAGATTTGGTAACGTTTGAAGTATGGAGAGAAAGTTTTATTTTCGGCAGAATGGTGGCGAAAAAATGGAACGAGGACGCACCAAACCAAAGACAACGCTAAAACGTTAAAAATGTGCTTTTATTATCGACCCAACCAACAGACATCACATGTTTGCCATGTATGTAATAATCATATCTCACGACCAATAACACACGACAAAAGTTAATTTTAAAATCCAAATTCTGAAACTATGTTAAAACCTTGCCGGGTCGCATTACGTAGGACTGGTTTATTAATCATACCTTTATTATTTTAGTTGAAGTAAAAGTTGACATCTAAGTAATGTTGCCAATTATTCCACAGTTAGCAAAGCAACAACATGTAAGATGTTCATAAATCATAATTATACATCAAATGCATGATGTGTAATTGAATAGAATTTGATCATTTATTGAAATTAAATTAGCTTCTTCATAACTGTAAATCAAGAATTGCTAAAAATCACAGGAAACTTTCGCTATCAACGGTTTCCACACATGGCTTCACCCTCATCATATAAATAAATTGATATTAAAATACCGTAATGCTAATAATGTGCTTCTTTGCAATTCCATAACGTTTAACGAACGCCATACTGTGTAATATCTCGACTGCCTTGCTCGAGTAACTTGCAATGCATCGCCAAGCCATTTATATCAATTTCTAACGGTCCGCCACCGCCGCCACCAGACTGGCATCAATTTCTGGATTGTTGGTTAGCGGTGAATAAGTGAATAAATTGCTCGGCCATGTTTCTTGTCTAGGTGTTTACTGTTATTGCTACTTTAAGTTACTCTACTTCAGATGCGAAGATGATACACCGACTTCATTTAGGAAATCATGATATGAGAATAATAGTGAAACGATTTAAGGTTAATGAAAAGTTCAAGCTTCCAGATATATAGATCTTTAGTTATTTAGCATGGTTTGCTACTTTATACAGTTATGCATTAATGTCCACTATTAAAATTGAAACACGCTAAACGAGCAGACTGCCTGGAATGTGTGATGAATCATCGTCTGTGTCATGATTCTTCTGTGAGGTACACTGTTAAATACCGAAGATGACAATGAAAACGAACTGGAATCATTTCTAGAGTCTCGTTGAATGACTCAACTCCGAGATGAAAATTTCCAGTAAACTAATCGACACAACCCAACTTATCTTTAAGGTGAAAATAATCTTAGAGACATTGTCATTCTCCAACATTCCTCAAATCTTAACACAAGCGAATCCTCCATCGATCGAAAATATAATATTCTAGTGAAAGTGAATAAAGACTTTCCATGCTGGTGCAAAGAGCACCAGTCAACTTTTGATACTAATGCTCACGCCTGACGAGAAGCTTAAGTACTACAAGCAGAGCTATACTTTCTCTTTTCTAAAATTAAAACCATAACAAAAACCACAGCTTAGCAAGCAGCGAATGAATCATTCAATACGGCCAAATCCTTTCCTTGCAAATAAGGTTAAACGCGCTTGTCACTTGTTCGCTCCGCCGCAAAATGCTCTGGCAATCTCTCAATTATCTGATTAATATTGCAAAATGTTACGCGTCGATGTATTACGAGCTTGAGAACAAATAGAAGCGTGGAATAGAAGTGTTTGGCGTATATACAAACTAATATATTATACTATTATAGCAATTTCATAAGCAGTCTATTACTTTTTGAAGCACAAAATCATCTATGTTGATGACCTATTTTCAGCTGTAATATTTGATTCTATTGAAAACATGCTAAAATTTATTGACAATATAAAATCCAGTGGTAATCATCAGTAAATGAATTTAAAATGTCAACCGATAAATTTCTGATATTTACAAGCAATTTCATGAAACATAGCAAGCGTTCATTTTAAATATAATGTGTGATTAAGAAAGCAAATTCTTTTGTTCCAGTAAAACTGTTTGTGCAATAATGAAATTGTGAAAGTAACGAATTAATTTCCAAGTCAATCAAGCTGTAAAACTAAAACCCAATAAATCGATATTCGATAGCCTCAAAACAAAAATTCACTGATTCTAGTCCGGATTTACAATGTAAACATTCAAACCGGTTTAAGTCGCTTTGGTGAAGGTAGACAAAAACATTAAACAGATTTAAAGAAATCCGAAATAAACAAATAAGGTTGTCCCGTGATTAGAAGCACTGACTTACCTAAAATTAAATGAAGTTTGGCATCAGTCTGGAAGGCATAGTGCAAGGTAACTAGGAAAGGATTATCACGGACGGCTTCGAGCACCTGCCGCTCAGTCTTGGTGTGCTCCGTCGTCTTCTTCTTCTGTACGATGGTAGCTTTCTTGAGCACTTTCATCGCATACAGACGGCCATTATCAGAGCCACCACGTTTCCGGACGAGGAAAACTTTGCCGTAGGCTGAAACAGAATAATTCAAATAAAAACCCTGCACATTCCATGTCTGTTACAAATATAATCCAAATCCCAGGCTCAATTTCGATTTTGCAATTAAAAAAACAACAAACTGCCGACAAATGGTGGTGCATTCTTGGTGCGCGTCAATTTTTTTGGGTCACTATATTTAAACATATGTCAGGCATCCACGGGATGGCGATGACTCCAAGTCAGTTAAAATGCGTGGTTCTCTTTCATAACACCCGAGAGCATTTGTTGTTGCATCAGTTTTCCACTTCAATCACCTCGAAGCATTAGCTTGAGCTTTCACAATTACCCGTCACCCGTCGACATACCAATTACGAGCAATTTAAGTGTCCTACTGTACGCGTTTCAGCGATTAATTAAGCACAACATTCAATTGCAGGTACACATTTACGAAGTACTCACAAAGTATCTGCTCAGATGCTGCATCAGCCAATATCCTAATCACTCGATATTAATTTATGTAAGACATTATTAAATGCGTGTACACATGAAAACCGGAAAAGAACGCAAGAAATTCTCATCAACACGCACTATTTACACACGTGCTGCACGTGCTCGTAATCAATGATTATTGGTCAGTTGCACTGACTAAATTATAACCACATTAAACCTAATTACAGGACATTAACAAACACAAACCAAGCAAATTATACTTGTTATTTCATAGTCATTATTACCATTTGAAAAAACAAAACACCGAAATCCACCACTACAATAAATAACTATAATAATAGAACTATCATAATTAAATGTTATTGTTTCACACCTATACCATTAGACGCGCTTTTCTTCATTTTCACTTCCTCACTTTTCGTCTTAGGCGACTGGCGTTGAAATTAATTAAAGCATAAATCCAACCCATTTGATGTTATAATCACTCTACACACAACGTATTATCATTACCAGTCGACGACCAGAAACAAATGCTAGCGAAATAAACCTTAAAGACCGTTAGTTATTCTAAGCACTCGCTCGTGCTGCGCTCCAAACTTGAGACAAGCCTATCACGCCTTGCGTCGACGCTAGTTTTAACAGCTTAGTTAATTAGTCGTCACTTAATTGCCACCGAAAAATAATTATACACGCGTGAGGTTAAATTATATAGAATGTATAATTAAAAATATTTTTTTCTGCGTACAAAACAAGCCAAATATAATATTTGTTAGAAGGATTACTCTTTAAAATTAAGCTAATATTGTTCAACAAGTTGCTCCAAATTGTGGGGCTATGACTGCTGAGCTTTAGTTCGCATTAGTTTTCTTACTATCATTCCATGAGAATGCGCATTTTTAACGCATACCAATCGCATCAAGTAATGGCAAGCATAAAGTAAATGTAAGCTGGTTAATATACAGTTGAATAAATTACAAGGATTCATTATTAAAATTGTTTTCCAATGTCGCCTGAACTCTGGCCTCAACCTAAAAGGTTGCCATGCTCGCACTTGAACACTGAGAAGTCTAATCACCGCTGTAAATTTCAACAGGATCTTCCAAAACACCCAATATTCACAAAAATTTATATCCTGTTAGATTTCCCGAGCAGGGCGTGGAGTTTATGAACTTCATCAATAAATTAAAGCTCTTATCTTGAACACATTTCAATGTTGAAAATTAAAAACGGAAGCAGACTTTACACTTATGAATATTCAACTGTTTTTTTCCTTCATCCAGTTTCAAGTCGACCTATGGTAACCTAAGTATTGTGATAATTTACAAGAAACTTCACGTAGTGCGCATATTGAACGCTTCACTATCATATATTCTAAAATGCAAATTACGTTGCGAATCTGGTGTGAACTCCACACCAAACTACAATATATTAACGGTTGTTCATGCTAAATGTGAACAAGATGAAGAGATGGGGTAATTTCGTTTGTATTGCATTTGGCGATTAAAAGAAAAAGGCAAGCGCTCAAGATTTTTAACCGTATTGGAATAATGTTTACTGCGACATTACACGGCACAGAAAAATACACGAGTTAACAAACATCTCAGTTCTAGTACTCGGGATGTTAGACTAGAGAAAACAAATTAAAAGTGAAGTAAATAGTAAAATAGTCGACCAAAGCACAATAACGATCCACTCGGCTTTGATTCCAATCAATTTTTTTACGAGTTCGTTAAACAGTCAAATGATTCATAACCGAGTCCTATAAACTCGGAATATTTGTGAATTACATCCACGCGTGTTTCTATCGCTTTATCAGAGAATTCCGCCAAATGGTTCAACTAAATCAACTAAACTAAATCCAGATCACGATAGACTCCGAGGGAGGCTGATGGAGCAGCACAATTTAATCGTGTGTGCTGGTTATAAAATGTAGGAGAATGACCAGCAGGTGACTACTCCTCAGTCCTCGCCGACGCCGGCCGGCAGACGGGGACCGCACGCGCTCTCTTGCTGAACAGCATGGGCTAGGATAGCTACGAGGATGTGCGAGGATGAAGAGAACACGGCAGGCGAGTCAGCTCGGCGGAAAGTACACACGAACAGGCAACGACGGCAGACAGATATCCCTGCATAGCGGCCAACGATCTGCAGCCATCCTCGCAGGTCGTTCACTCTACAATTTCGGTTTTTGCCTTCCGACAATTTCAATCTCGTCTTATAACAACAACAGACAACCAGAACAACGACAACCATGGCCCAGGCAGATAATAATAAATGCCTCTCCTTGTAAACATAAATTAATGTTTAATTTTTATTGGGAATAATTGCATCCCAATTCTGAGTTTACGCCTGCATTCCAAGAACACCGTGATATTACCATGAATATGATTCTGGCAATATACAAGATTACCCAAAGAAGCTTTAGACTTAGAATAAAGAAACAATTTTAAAACCTGCTGGGTAACAAAGACGATGGTTGAGAATAGATGCACTGTCAATGCGCGCTGTATTCACGCAATGCCGTTATTATTAAGCTCTTTGTTACCAAGTTAAATATGCTCTTTTGTAACACACTTGTATATCCCAGCCAACATTGCACACGCTTTTAATTGCAGGCCTCCATACTTCCTTGTCGCTGCACGAGCTGCGCTAAATCCTACTCGTCTCCAGAATTCACAAAAACACATCAGCACACTCATTTGTCTAAGCTGCAACAATTGGGAAGGAGGAATACTTATCATCTCTCCAGTTACCAAATCCACCACTGACAGATTTCTACTTTTTCTCTCTGCCAGGATTAAAGTGGCAAGCATCGCTGGCTTTGAGCATTAAATTCATTACTTCGATGCCGTACGTAAACATATTCCAATAACTCGTACACGCAGTGCGATTATTATTTATTAATGTAGTTATTAGAACCAAGTGCCGCTTCCACATGTTCACTCGCAATTTTATTCATCGGTGCGACTGTGCAACGTAAAAGGGACCGCCACGCTTCATCGTATCAGTTAATTGGCGTGTATAGGCATGAACGCAAGTGGTGGAAGGTGTCGTGGTGCTGAGTGTTTTTGCCCAGGCGCAATTATTCGCTGCGACCTAGTGTAGCGCAAATGCATTGGTCGAAAGTCGGAATTAGTCACGTTTTCACGTGCAATTGGATATCTCGCAATCTATCGTGCGGCATGTTAAACAATTTGGGGAAGCACAGCAAGTGTGACTAACGATATTGCTGTGTTGGCTGTTATAGAGTGGTTAAACTAATTGAAAAATTGAACATTACGCGCCTGGTAAGAGAAAAGGAAGCACTGCAAGTAAAATAAAAACGGAAACGGTTTTCCTGGTCGCGGATTGGGTGCTTTTCCGGGAAGAAATCGCTCAGGTATCAAAAACGAGGTATAACGAAAGATTAGCTGCTTTCTCGCATCGCAAGAAAACCTGAACTATGTTCGGAATAACAAGTGCAAACAGAATGCACCGAAATTTCCAATGATTTAAACTTTGTTCACGTTGTACACCGATAAAATCCCAATTGTTGGAAGAAAATCGAATTATATTAAAGATAGAATTGATGTAATAATAATCTGAAGAACTAGTACTAGCCGTTAATAAAAAGCAATTTATTGTATCTGCAGAAAAGTAGGCAAAGATGAATAGAATGACTAGCAGAGAAGAAAAAAGAGAAAATTGGAAACATAGTTCTATCATTACTCACCGCCAGTTCCCAGTACTTTGAGAAGGTCGAACTGAGACATGTCGACCCTTTCTGCACCGGAAAGGTTTACTGAAACAAAATAAAGCAAATTAATGTTTATGCTCACCACATACATAGTACAACAAAACACCCTTCGCCGTTTCAGTTAAGTGGGATTAATATATTTCCTTTATTCAAATGCGAAATGAGTTAAAAAGCTAATCATAAACACAACTCACACAATGCTTTGTTAAGACTTCATATCTTTAAATCTGCTTCCAACGCAAACATGAAATAAATTTATTTTAATGGAGTATAGCACTAGCGTTGCTTCGGTTTGGAAGAAAATTCAACAGAAGGAAATATTCCTCGCACACACTCGGATATTGTTGAAAGCATTCGTGTTATTCGAAGCATGCACGCAGATCCGTTAAGCAATTGCAAAATATGTGCTTCTCATAACCTATTCCGTTACAAATATTCAAGACGTAATAGGAAATCGAATAACCAATAAAACAAACTACTCCAAATCAATTGTGCAAAGCACATCGACGACGCCTCTTCTAAATAGCTTCGAAGCCTCTATTATCACACATATCTCTCCATATTCTCAAATTGCTATTTAAAAGAGTGATTGCTCAATGTTTACAATATACAACCATTTAATCACCTTCACATGACGTCACTACCTCTTCAGTATTTTCAATCGTAATTGCGTAAAGAATCATAGTATTTACATCTTCAAATAGAGATATCGTTCCAAACTAATTACTAGTAAAGATAACTATGATTTCCGCTCGCCTGTAAAGGCATACACCTCAAGTTCCACATTAAAATAGAAGAAAGCATGGTTAAACTCAAGTGTGGCTTAAAACGGAAGCTGATAGGAAAATGAATAGGTTCCAGGCGCGCGCGGAACGCAATAATCATCACAAACAATTTCACGGCAAACTCGGTCCCACCATCATTACCTTCCAATAATATAAATGTCACTCATTTGCTTAACTCAACGGTACGTAAGTCGCAGTATGCTGCGGAACAGGCGTAGTCGAGGTGCCCTCGTTGCTGGAATAAAAGAGAATCAGTGGAATAATAAGCACCAAAGCCCAGGCAGTAGCAGCAAGACGAAGCAGCGAAACAGTAGCCGTTACGGTAATTGCGAGTATATGCGAATATTCCAACTGCCAACCATCAACAGCCATCAGACATCCTACAGCCACAAGTTCTCAAGAAACTCAAGGATCGCTTTACGGATCCGTTAAACTGATTGGAAGTGGTTCAAACCAACAAATCGTAAAATTGTATCAAACTGTAATAAATTGCAATTCCTCACCACAAAAAACAGGGCATTTATGCATGTATCGTGGTCTATCGAAAAAGCCAGAAGTATTAATCTTCATGATTTACTAATGTCCTTCCATTACAGCTTTATTATGCCACAAGAACAACACTTCATCAAATAAAAACATAGTAAAAAATGAATCATTGACACTTGAATGACACCAGCCCGTTTCCTACGATACCAGCTCTATCAATCTAGCATTAATGCCACAATCTGAAGTGGACGTTCACAACAAGCAACAAATAAAATAAAAAAATAACTTTCCAGCTGAGCAGTAGTTACATCCTTGTTGGCTCTGTCAACGCAACAACTCCGCACACCATTAGATAAATATTATAAACACCGACCGAGAGACCAGGCATACCAAATTATAAATTCAGCATATTTGATTGATCAATTTTATTTAAATTTAATCACGATGATTTGCATTGTAGATGGGCTGCGTGTTGCTAATCGCCACAGCAAATACACGCGACTTGCACTAGCTACAGTCTTGAAATTCCTTACATTTCTCTTATATATCGAGCGCAAGTTGTCCACTTGCCCACCACTCCTTCTGCAATTACCGCAAGATGCATCGACTTCTTACAGACGCACTTGCGTGCATTAAAAATCCTAAAATGCTTTAGATGTTAACTTGTTAAAACGCAATAGTTACTGAGCCGCAGCTATTTATCGCCATTGACTTAACGACGGCATACGACATGGTCGGTACCACGTGAACAACATTTATGATATGGCACATTGTTTATGGTTCCTGACTGTTGTGAAACTTTGTCGCCATCGTCGGTAACAAAATGCCACACTATACAATACCCTAGAACGTATAATGTACATTTTTCCATCGTAGGACGAGAGTAAAAAGAAGAAGCAAATGGCGTTTCAGTATCGACTAGAAAACAAGAACAATCACAATTCCAGACCTGGATCAGAATTCTAAACTCAATCCTTTCATATTCCCCCAGCAGCCAACTTTCTATCCTTCCTCTTGAAAATGTTATGATACTCGAACACGACCCATTTATTAAATGTTAAAATCCAACCCTGACATATTCTGGTTTCCTGCAGTGTGGTGTTAACACATAACGCATAACACAAACACGATTCTCCTCTTCCCTGCCACATCCGGCAGTCGTTCACCCTTCTAAACGACAAACGCGCAACCAAACATTTGCTTTCGCCCCAAACCTCCACAGAAAATCCTCATAGAAATCAATTTACTGGCGCGCTTGCAGCCTTCAAGTAGAAGTCTTGCTAGATTACTCTTTGCACATCATTCGTATTCATACGTAACTTGATAATGAGAACATCCCACTGATCTCGATTAAACCAACGCGTACTAGAGTGCTATTATTAACTCATTCGACGCTATAGATACCACAATTTACACAGCCATTTCTACTTTTTTATGCTTTTTTAGATGTGCGACTTCACCTAGCTGTACTTGCTTTATAACACAACTTAAGCTGTTTACATTAAAATATTCATATTACAAATATACAACACATACAAATATAAAACCAATCTGTTTACAGGGAAAAATACATTTTGATGTATAGTATGAACTAAATTCAGGACACCCTATTGTATGCATGATTATTAATATTGCAATTTTGAATGTGTATTCCTTCCAATTCACACACAAGTCACTTTCTAGTTTTAATTAATGCGCTTGTAATCAGATAGCAGCAGTCAGTCGACTGCAAACAAACGGGATACGCGCATGCCTAGGAGGGTATTTATGTCAGTGGCAAATATAAATACACAATTTAAATGTCACTAACAAGTTAACAACGCAAAGCAAATACTATTTACCATTACGACCTACTATGAAATGGTGATAAACAGACGTAATCTGCGTTAAATCCTGTATTAAGCGTCAAGACCTTAACATAAGCACAAATCTTAATAATCCTGCATTTGGCGTAATTGTTATTGCTCAAATACCATTCAGTAAATTTACTATATTGGCTAAATGCAACAAAACAAACGACCAAATGACTAGTCGCGTCAGGCTAATGATGAATGCATAGTGCATTAGCAAGCAAGAACCAAGTCTAAAAACCACCTGATTATGAAAGACTTTGAGTACAAGAGTAATAAACTCACAAGAAATCTTCAAGACTGGGCATTTAGTAGTCAATGCTGGAGAAGACATTATTATATACACATGCTAGTAATCTAATAAACAAGTAATAACTTATGTAATTAAAATAGGCCTGGATGCAAAAAGTGTTGTATTGATAGATGAAGGTTGCGTATAAAGTTTGTAGGTGTCTAGACTCCAGGCCATAGTCTAGACGAGAATAATTAAAGCAAGTAAATCATCTAAGAAATTTAAGATCATAATACAAATAAGGAAAAATTAGCACTTAACAGGCGATTCTCTAATACTACGGCATGAGAGTTTTGCAATTATATAACGAATATAATAACTTTGTTGGTAATGGCGGCCATGTCCACACCCAACCGTGTTTTTTTGAATAAGGTAAATTTGTTCAATTAAAATCCAATCATAATAATTTACCGCATGATAGCACGCACTGAAACAATCAACATAACTCAAGCGTTAAACAACTAAATAAATTTTACACCCAGCGCCATTTCATTAACGCAGGAGTGTGCTCATGCTACACATGCAAACATATCAGCACGATGTATAAACTTGGCATAAACTACAAGACACTCGAACGATGACAAGTAGAAATAATGTCATATGGTAATAAGTCCATGCCCCACTGGTGCCCGCCGGGTGATATGATACGACCTTAGCACCTAACATTGACACACATCGAGACCGTGCTCGTCTTGCGCTAGATTCCACCTAGCATCAGCGTCTGCACGTCGTGAATAAACCCTCTTCATGAAAAGCCACCGATGCTCTGTCTCTCTCCCAGCCGCCTCCATCGGTATCGAACCGGGCACGCGCAAATCTCCAATATTTACACGGCCGCAGCCTTCGCTTTATTTACTGCCTTCATCAACATGGGCTCAAACGCCATTCAAGCTTAAATTAAACTTCCAACTACCTAAATTAAAAAATTAATTCTCCACACTCACAAGGTTTTATTTCGGCGGTGCGTGGGACAGATTTCAAGTAGATTTATTAGATAGAGTCACTCAGTCAAAACAATATAATAATTAATTATACTTTTAAATATTGGAAGACCGGTTCCATTCTGGTTTCCTCATAATTTAATTTCACCGCGCGTATATTCCTTACAATGTTAATTACATAATGAAGCGGAATAATTCGCTACAAGCTCTGTTTCTCTATTCAGAGTTCGGTCCAACTTTAAGCATTGCAAGTCCTTGAGGTCGTTGTGATTTCAATGTTGCTGGTCTTACCGATGTAAAAGTTACGCAAGTTGTTAAACTTAGCGGCCTTGATTCGCTCTTATGATAGTTGTGATTACGACTACATGAGTACATTTCATAATAATAATTAAACAAGCAACGGAATAACTTCGTTGACACAACATGTGCAAATTTTGATTTCCTACACAGTGAATAGGTAAACTAGAAATGCATCGAAAGTAAAATACGCGTCGCATCTATCAATCAGGGCACGTGGAATTAATGCTAACTCAACTCTGTATCAATAACCAATATTAAAGTTGATTAAAATAATTATAGTGCGTATTTATGACAAGTTCGTTAACTACTACCAAATCAAATGTCAACCAGAGTTAGTAGATTGAAAACGCGCAATTGAACCGGAATTGTGAAATTAATTTATTACATACGTGGTTTTTGCCTTTTTTATTTATAAAATTGCTCCAACCTCAAAGTTATTGTCTTGTAAATGTATTAACCTCGACTGTATTTTGAACACATTGTAAGAGCCGTCGACAAATAAAAAACAATTTAAGTACATTCAAATACCAAACACCATTATTATTTCTATTGATGCACATTAAACTCTACATCACAATCAGCAGTGTAATCTATCGTTAATTATAACGTTAACTTTTTGTTGGCAGTAAACACTCTTGGATATTTAAACAAGTATTCCAACAAATTACGACTTGCATTGAATGTATTTTTAGGCGCATACATGAACTCTTATACACGTGCCAGTTCTGTGCGCGCGCACGAAATGTTTTCGTAAAATGCGTTTCACTTTTCGCCACGTGGAAGGCCGTAAAACGCTGTGACTGAAATACGACCATTATCAAACTGGAGAGATATACTTGTCACTATTTCAAAACAGCACGTTTCGACAACGTGAATCAGCTGATTTAAAGGTTATCAGCCTTGTTTCAAATTTTCACAATTTGTTTAATGCGACTTTGTTTCAAAATAAAGCTTGACAAATGAATTCTTCGAGTGTTTTAATTTTAAACCATATTCTTGCTATTGATGAAAATTTCGAGGTCGTCAAAAGACACGAGTTATAAAGTGTTTCATAAATGTTGACAACTTGATAGATATTACAATAAAATTAACAAAGAACTTCCAGCGACAAAACCAATACATCAGTCAAACAAAGGAAATAAATTAACAAAATAAGTAAAACGAATATTGAAACGTAACCTATTACAATAAAATTTCTTAGCTCTGAATAAATATTAATTTCTCATAGCTTAAAAATGTTGTTTTTTGTAAACGACAAAGGAACGAAAACAAAATAATGCGCCAATTCGTAGCAATATGTTCCATAGCCAAGAAAATCCCACAAAACTGAAATTCCAATTCCAAATTCCAACTAAGTCCTATGCAAAATACACAAACCACTCAGCTGCTGATAAATAATATTTAAAAAATATTTACGAGCGCGCCCCACGAAAACAAACTGCCACAACGCTGCTACGCAGCTGATATTTTCAGTGCGTAGTACCCAAGTATTAATTCATTAAGGCAAAACAAGGTCGGACACCAGTTGATAATGACATCTTCGCTGTTGTCGACCACACTGTAAAGCAACGCCAAATTACTTAACAAGTACGCAAATCATCATAAGAATTATGTAAATGGCAAAGAACGCGGACTGTTTGGTGAAAAACAGGTTTACTCTAGTTGCCCTACGTTCCATCGACCGGTTGCCCTCTTCTCTAGCTGCTCTTAGACAAGACTTGGGCGATTGCGAAAGCGGCAACGTTTTATTTTGCTACCCCATAGAATGGTTAGATTCCCAACCCTTGCGAGTATAAAATAAATTTAGATTTTTTTGGGCCAACCCTCTTTTGCTTAAATGTTTGCAGTAATATGACAAGGCGCACTAGACATACCATAGACGTGTCTCTGTTGAGGTGGCGTATTTTAGTGTTTCGATTGCTTTTCGGTTCATGGACACTTGTATTCAGCCACGGCATTGGGCAACAGCTGATGTTTATTAGCATGCTTGTGGGCAATACCGGGTGATGCAATTTACCAAGAGATTATCTATCAGCTGTTCCGAAGTGCTTTTCGAAGGACGCAAAATAGAGAAAGAAGTCAGAAACATCGTGGGTTCCAGAATACTGGAAAGCTATCAATCAGCGGTACTAGTGTGAATTAAGTGATGATGCTCTTTGCGAGACCACGCGAGGTTTATCTAATGTGTTCTGTAATTGATATGTTGGTAGATCTGCTACTAACCTCGTTCGGAATAACATGTTGGCCGAATATGCGTGTCGAGCTCCTCCTGAGTGTACTCGACCTTATCACAAACTTTGGTCCTTTTGATTGCTTTGCCCATGTCGGTGTCCGAATCGACTTCGAAGAATCCGCTCTCTTTGGTCTTCTTGTGGGCGCGCATCTTTCCGTCGCTGCACGTATTATCCCTTCAATTAATGCAAACCACAGCTGGAGTGGTATCCTGTCCGTACGAAACGCACCACACAACGCGCATCGTCAAGTCACGGAAAACAAACGTTGTTTCCGGCGCACGAGTGCACACCGTACACACTACAATCCGTTAGCAGCGAAAACAAGTGAAGTCGCATGAACACCACAGTGTTGCATTTGTTCGCGGTGCACTTATTGCGCTCACAAGTAGTTTCAATCCGTAAAGAATGAAATTGCAGTTGAATCAAAATGTATTTTTCAAACAAAGTTTTAACAAGTCAACACGCACTGCAGTGAATCAAGAGAAGTGATTGAGGTTAACGCAGCGCACAACACACTGCACTGAAACTTCAAAGTTCATCTGTGGACAGTACTCGTGTCCCTCTTGGCCGCATCCTCAGAGCCTGCGAAGCGCATTATTTATTTCCCATGCGCTGTTATCCTGGACACGGCACGAATATTTCATTAATGCACTGACGGCTCTGTAAAAATCCAAGGGAATAAATCGGTTACTGTCGCCGATTTAACTCCGACAACGTGACGAAACGGCGTTGCGATGAAAACAGTTCGATGATGCGCGCACGAGCACGTTTCCGTCGTGTGGCTCACTCACACAGTGCACGAGACCCACAAGAAAGTCTGCCGTCCCACCAAATACACACAACGGGCACCACACACTGGGAGTGAATGCGGCGTGTTGTTTATGTTGCAATCGCGCAGCGCACGCCGCTCAACCGAGCCACGCTCAACAACGTACGGTCGGTTACTGAAAGTGCCTGATGTCCACGAGTTACGCCAGCGCCAGCGTGCACGCCGTGCGCGCGCCGCAGCTTCGTAGGCTGTCGGGTTCTAGGTTTCGGCCTCGGCGTTCCACCATGTTTTTGTGTTCGCGAGGAGGATCGCAACGCGAACGGTATGTTCACATTGCGTACCAACTTGGCACCAGCGTGCAACAGCCTGTACCATCGTTGTCGCGCTTTGCTGCTGTTCCCTAACGCTCCCTACTGATATGAATGCACGCACTTGGCGGGTTCACAACGTGCACGATCTAATGCAGTAGTGACATGTTTTTGCAAATGGAGTTTCGCCCTTACACCACTTTAACATCGGTGTATATTTTATACCAAGCTTACACTGTGGCCTTGAGTAACAAGTTTGTTTAGTTTCTTATCTTGAGACGTAGTTAGTTTATATGTTGTTCAATCAAAAATGTGTGCTCTTTTTCTAGAAACGGCTATCCCCAAAAAGTGACTGGCTGCCTTTAGTAGTATTTTAGAAAATTACGAATTGTTTCTGTTGCTTCTGATAAAGAAAGTGATACAGATAAACACTCCTATCGAGTTACAATAAAATAAGAAATTACTAAATATTTATACTGCCGCTAATTTAACACATTCGACAACATCCTCCCCGATTGAGGGAAACCATATTATTATAAGTATTATTGTTTTCATTTTATTTTGTTGCTATTTTGTAAAGAAAGATTTAATTAATTATTGTTTTTCTATGGCTGAAGGACCGTTGGTCGATGGCCTTGTATTGTACAAAATATTATATTATTTATACTGTTGATTCTTCATTTCTTTTTTAATAATTCTTCTAAACTAAATGTTTATCTACACGACGTCGAAAACAAAAGAACGATCCAATAAGTATGTAATAAGAGACCGAAATTCCCTACGTGTTTGATGGTCAATAACTTTCAGATTAAACGGTAAATAAAACTGCTCAATTAAACAAAAGTGCTAAGTTGCACTGTACTTTGTACAATTGCAACAACAGACATAAATAACATTTCATTGATTTTTATTTATTTAATCCCCATTACTAAAATGAATGTAAATTTCAACTCGCTTCGAGCTTACGACTTCGTAGTATCAAATAATATATTGATGCATTTGCAGCAGTGAACTTGTGCGTTATCGTACAAGTAGAAAGCGTAAAGTTATTATTCGCAAAACCTAGTGGGAACGAGGGAAAATAACAGGATCAGCTGTTACAACGTGCCACGATACAACCAACAACGTGTTTGGATTTCAAATTGATGCGATGCGCAGAATGCCGTTACCATTCGACTTTCGCAAGCTTCACGAGTTTCCACAGAGTTCCATAGGTTCCATGGACTTCCGCGCGTTTCACGATTCTGAAATGCCCTAAAATGCATTCCGTAAAGAACTGACTGCAACGCATTAATGCAGTTTTCAGATGTCAACGTAGGCAACTTATGATGCTTATTAAATTATAATTTATGCCATACAATAAATTATTAATTATGAAACATTAGTTTAATGTTTTGATTAATTAATATTGAACAATATCACAAAATAGAGTTTAAATTAATTTAATTTTAGTATTTTGATATATGCAATCCACTATGCACCAAGTAAGAACTGACCCACCCTAGATTTCAAAAAACATGCAAAAGACTATACTATATACAAGGTTTTTATCAAATAATTTTTTAACACATAGAGATAATCTTACCGTAAGTGATGTTATGCGTGACAGCTTCTCGCAGAGATACAATCACAGTCTGGGTCATGCTTCTAATCGAAGGCGACTTTTGGGATGTTGGAGATTTTGATAATGGCACCGGTGTCTTCACAAATGTCCCCTCATCGGAATTTTCACTGATCATTGCTTCTTTTTCACCTGCCCCACCTGCTCCACTTGCAATACTCTTCATTCTCACCAAATTAAATGCCCTTTTAGTAAGTTGAAGAAGAAAAAAAATTAAACACCCTTGAAACCTAATTTTCTTCTAATTAAATCCATTTTACAGTTTGGCAAATGTTAATTTAGTTGCTATTGTTGCTATGGACACTGTTCTAATTCTGGACGCGTAGATTATTTTAAGTCCGAATCTTTCCAACACAATATTAGCAACATGTTATGTTCTCTGACAATTTGTTTATAGGACACGGATTGGAGCTGTTCGTCTTTTAGCGATGATGCTGCAGTTAGTTAGCTAAGGTCCGGATATATTTTAATGTAAATTGTTTGTTTACACACTTCTTTTACTCCACACTTTATTACCACGATTCGGAAACTAATGCGTACAGGAACGCCGGCGATAATTGCGGCATTTGGCAGGAAACACACGGCGCAAACTTGTGTTGACTGCGGTGCAATAGGTTTCAAAGTGTTTCGTCCCCTCTCTAGATTCTAATCAACTGCTTCATGATTTTTAATACTGCGGTTTCAATAAGCGAGTGAATGGCACACTTAAATTCACATGTTGAGTAATAAATATAATGGCAGCAAGTGCCTCGCAATTGTTTACTTATATATTGCTGATTAATTAAAATAATAACAAATGTTATTAACTTATGGTGGGACATTTAAAGGTCAGAGTGCATGGAAATTTTACATGCGAGAAAAACGTCCTTAATCAGTGCAAATGGAATATGTTTATAAATATGGCAACCTGTAGAAACTTCTGTTTACATTTTTCTAACACGTAGATCTCAAAAGCTTTGAATCTGATGATGCTATTTGGCGCAGTTGATTTACTTGCCTAGTTGTAGAGTAATGGCATGTATCCAATGACATTGAACGAGCGACCTGCTCCCTAGCATCCTATTCTACGATCGCGCTAATGTTCGCAGCTGTTCATTATGGCAAAGTATTGATATTGATTGAAAGATGATTGTGGGTTGGTGCAGAATCGCGAGAAAGGCACACGCCGTGATGGCCCCGACACTGTCGTCACGACCGAATACCGCGCACGTTTTCTTGATGTGAATTATTCGCGGGAACTTTAGGCACTCACTTTTGATTGCAGACCAGCAGCTGGTTTGAATGTATGCGTGAGTTTTCCGGGTGCCAAGCGCGGAGTACGCATGTCGGGAAATTCCTCGGTTGTACGCATGGTCCGGTGCCATGTGGAAGAGAAAATACTTGTTGCTTTTTAAAAGCATAAACGGAAGTTACAGATTTGCGATGCTTTCATATGCGTTTAATCGATTTTTATTAGCACCATATGGTCCCCATTCTAGGCAATAAGTGTTAAATAAATACCGACTGTTTTTATTCTATACATTTACATACAGTTTGAAATAATTTAGAAAACATTCAAGTTGATAAGTTATAGAAGCACATATTGTTTGCTACGCAGTTTGTTGTTAGCTTTGTCTAGAGTTCAGTTTAAAATTTGTGGCGATAGCATTAGAACAAACCTTGTTTGCCATAAATATTAATATCTATAAAACTGTTTTACAAAAAAATATATTATCATAGGTATAAGTATTTACGAATCTGTAGAAGTTCGTTTTATCAGAATAGTTTTCATTGAATATATTAGTCCAGTATTTAGCTGAAAAGCTTCTCTTATATTGTTCAAGTATAAGGCATCCTGAATAAGTCAACTTGTCCACAAATCATGTGCACGTCGTTTACAATCGTCTTACAAAACGTTAGTTGAACAATTACGATGTGTCCAATGACAAATGATTGAAACTGGAAGCTGCTCCAAGTTTTAAAAGCATCAGCTGCGGTTTACCTGTGATATTGGGTTAAATCTTAGCAAATAGTACGTGATATACCGTTCTTTTGATATTTTATAGTGTAACTAAACGTCAAATACAACATAAAATCATAATTAATCAAATATGTACATTAGAACATTGTGAACTACTAAATACACAACGAATACTACTTAGAACATAACGTGGTCTCCTCAATTAATTTAAACACTGAATGAATTTTTGAAGTAATGCATCTATTCCTAAAAGCAGCTATTTGAATTTAAAGTCACTAAGTTGCACATCAGATATTGTAATTGTATTGTATGTAAAATAATTCTCAGTAACTTAAATTATTATGGCATTCAACGACAACTTAAAGTTATACTATACTTTGACGTACTGTGAATTGAAAGTATTGGGATATTCAATGAAATACTGACGATCTTCTAAATCTCTATCTAGAATGGCTTCTTACCAATTGTAATGAACGTAAAGGTAATATATATTAATAATATTGAACTTGTGTGGTTTTCTGGCTTCTCCTACCGCCAGTTCATTAGGTAACATACTATTTATAACTTATTTTAACTCATGTATAATTTCTTTTCATCCCCGTATCATTCTCCTCCGTTTATGGCTTAATATAATATACAATCTTATTTACAAGCACACATTTAGCAAGTTGTTGATATCCATTATTCTATTATTTGCCATTCATTGTGTTCGCTTTCTTCTAAAATTATCCACATTTAAATCTTCTAAACATTAAGTATCAACATAAAGTTTTCCTCGCTTAAAACAATTGAAAGTAAACATTCCTGTGCTTTACTTGAAATTGCAATTGTTTGAAAAACAATCTCATTTTCTGACCTTAACGTAACTAAAAGGACTTTAATTATAAAATTAATTAGCATTTAGTTTAAAAGTAAATGTTTTGGACGAATGAATGATAATCAGATATCAACTCAAATGTCGGTATAATATAGTTGATTCGATAAATTACACAAAATAAATAATTTTCACAAATCATCGCAATTGAATTTGTTTGTTGCCAGGCTAATTTATATACAAATTATTTCTTGTATATGTGGTAGGTATGACAAAACATAGAGCAAGCTAACAAACGTGAAAATACTTTGGTTTGGTTCGTTCGAAATATAAAATGTTGATCAATTTCTTGACGAGCTTCCGACTTTGGAATTGGAAGCAACGATCTTATATATGTTTGAACATTGATTGGTTTCTCTTCTTTCAAACTCTAGCGAGATTAATGTCTATTAAAGAATGGTAAGACGACTAGAAGACACAGCAACGATGTTACTGGAGGAAGATGAACTGAAGAGGAGGTGTCTGTTCCTAAAACGCAAAAGAGGAAAGCGTTATATATCGACTTTTATTTAAGATTGATTTTTAAAGTAATAACTACCTCCGAGACGTGTTTCAAGTGCAATGTTATTGTCTTCTGTAAAAAGAAAGATTAACTTAATTTTATTATGCAATATAAAAAAGTAAATATTTGATTTAAGATAATAACTTAAATCAAATTCAGTAGCATGTCTAAATGTAATGAATTATACCTTCGTTGTTGCTTGTCTGTTTATTTTCGTGATTCTTTTGAAGCAGTTTGTGTTCGCGGTGTGCCTTTTGTTCTATTAAAGCAAAGAAAACAATGTACTCAAAGCTAGGTGCGTAAGGTGCTAGTGGCATATAATATAACACAATTAATGCACACTAAATAAAATATTTATCAAGACATACCGTTGATTGTGACTTCAGAATATTCCGACCATCCCCATTGGTTTCTCGATCTTACTCGTACATCATACTTGGCGGTATTCAAATTCTTCAGAATGTAGCTGATCATATACAAATTGCCAGATTCCGAGTTGGTAACTTCCGGTTTCTCTTCAATCCATTTTTCAGCCTTATAAAACGACATTAATTAATTTCAACAACCGATTTGATTCAAGTCAACTTACATTAATTCTCTTGTACTCCAATAAATACTCAGTGATGGGATACAAGGACTCAACCGACCAAGTCAAATTGAACTCCTTTCCTGGCAACTCCTGAGCACCCTTGTACAAAGCCTTGCTGGGAGCATTGGTAACCAGCACGTGTTGCTCATTGAATCCGACTTGATTATCAGCCTTGCACGAGTACTTGCCAAATTGCTTAGCATCAACCTTCTGGAGGTGCAAGATATGGACATTGTTCTTTTTCCTGATGTGGTTCTTCAACACTTCACCATCCTTCCTCCAGATGACAATGGCAGCTGGGTTGGAACGGACAGTACAACGCAATTCAACATCGTATTCGTCGCCGTTGAAGTTGGTAGTGAATTTTTCCAGAGAAACAACAGGCTTGTCTATTGTAAATTGATTGGAAATATCAATAATGATGAATATCAATATGCTGTGTATATAAATCACAGATCTAATTGAATCCATAGACTACTTACGCATAACTTTGATGTTGATTGAGCGATGATCAATTCCAATTCCATTATCGGCCATACATTGATAATCTCCGGAGTCTTCATGCTTGATGTTTTCAATGATCAGTTTAGGACCAGTGCCGAGTCGACTTCCACGGCGAGACCAAGTAATTTTAGCGTCAGTGTCGCTTTCTACCGTGCACGTTAATTCCAACTGGTCACCAGTTTTGTACTAGAACATTATAATAGTTAGAATAAAGACTAGATGTTTGAAGTTTCAATTATTTACCACCAAGGCACTCTTATCTGACATTAACCCAGTGATCTTAACACCTGACAAGACCTTCAAAGTATGCTTAACTCCTTCCTTCTTGTCAGCAGAGATGAGGACCAAACAGGAATAATCACCAGCATCAGAAGCTTCAACATTCTTGATTGAGAGCGAGGTACCATTGACAAGGGTAAACTTAGCAGGGTCAAAGGTGGTAAAGATATGTCTTTCTTGAAAGATAATTTCGTCGTTTTTCTTCCACATCATAGTATATGTTGCTGAAAATTTAAGCAATAATTAACCGCTTGTTTATAATTGTCTCGAATAAAACACATACCAGTATTCCCAGATATATTACAAGGAAGTATAACATCTTCATGTTCTCTCACA
Source organism: Diploeciton nevermanni (assembly GCA_027575565.1). Classification (NCBI taxonomy): domain Eukaryota; kingdom Metazoa; phylum Arthropoda; class Insecta; order Coleoptera; family Staphylinidae; genus Diploeciton; species Diploeciton nevermanni. The sequence goes on from JAODIE010000011.1 coordinate 211,934, forward strand.
GAAAAATGTTCCGGTTTTGTGATAAATTTAGGAACATCATCCTCCTCGTCCTCTTCATCTTGGTCTGTACCGGAATCATCGTCGTAGTCATCAGTTATATCATCTTTTTGAAGATTGTAGTCGTAGGTGTCATCGTCTTCATCTTCTATCGGTTTACATAGAACTGTAAACAGCAATATTGCATAAATTAGATGTTGTACTCTTCAAATATGATTTATAGTGTTTTGAAGGCCCAATCCATTAAGTAGTTTGAAATTTGAAAATTAAAATCAAGGTCTTGGTGCGTAAACATCCATTAGACAATTAGAGATGTTGGTCCAGTTACATCATTTCAATCCCCTTCGCACATAAGAACCCGAAATAGGTCAAGGATTATACAACAGTTTCGTAATATGTTCGTTGTTATTCACACGCAATGAGTAAATATTTAATCCACCATGAGCGTCATATATGCGCCAGTAATAAGCATTTCAAACATTTCATTTTAATTCAAATAAATATTCATTTGACTTACTTACGCACATACGCCTAAGAAAATAATCAATTTCTACTTATCTCCACACACTTTCGTTCTAAATCACACACCGAGATGATTTATAGTAGAGATAACAAAGGGTTGAATGCTGAATGTAAAAAATAAACCAAATAAAAAGGTCGGCCATTCATTAGCGGCTGTTATTGACACTTTAATAACAAGGCATCGCCGAACCATTGATAATAAATAAACGCATATTCCATTAGTTTCATAATAATGACCACACTACATCTGCAACGCATTTGTTGGCTGCTGCTGCTGTTATTCAAAGCTCATCTTCTCTTTGCATTCGATACAAAATCGAGAGTCAAACTGGATAAATTACGCCGTCAGTGTCAGTGGTCCACCCAAGCGTCCCCCAAGTGCATTAAGCACCACAAGATAAAATCAATTAAACAAGAATTGTTTGCATATGCAATTTGATTAAGTAAACGTTGAGTGCATTCTTCTCATCAATTTATTTTTGCAGTTGCATGGTCTGATTTGTTCTATTGCTAGATCAGCAAGAAATTTATTGATACAAGGACAAGTCTGGAAGAATGCGGAAGTTGTCTATCAAAACAGCCAATTCTATTGATAAACAATTAATTGCAGCACGAATGCAATAATCAGCAGTTTATACGACTATGAAGAGATAAATGTGAGTAGTTTTATTGTTGCTGCCTCTGGCACGAAATAAACAATAAGGGCACGGCCTTTAGTAAATTAGTAACTGCTCTCTGAAATTCCAGTTAAATTGCCCCCAAGAGGAAAGAGAAAAATACATGGGAAAAGTCATGGAATCATCGGACCGTCTAGTCCCGATGACAAGGGCATCAAACCACGGCAGACTGGTAACAACAGGACGCTCTTAATGATTGATTGTATAAAAATAGGACACGTGAATTGAGCAAGTTGCCCATTTGGTGAGCAATTTGGCAGACCATAATCCTCCGCATCAAAAGAAATGGTAATATCTGTGCAAACCAAACCACAAAGAAAAAACCCGCACTTGCTGCAGTCAAATAACAGAACTAAACAATAACAAGTGACTTGCAAACGTATGAACAATAGCCAAATGCAGAGAAAGGAATGAATGCAACCGGAAATAGGAAATTGTCGAGCAATCATTTACATCTGTCATTGTTCCAACCTAATGTATTGTAAAACCGAAATGTTACATTTTTATTGTAGTGATTAATACGAAACATAACTATAATAGACCACACTGTTGATAGTAAAAGAAGATCTAAACATTAGAAGAAGCTTCTAGATAGTATTCCATCAACAATAATCTCTGAAGAATGTTCGCATCCTTCCATTTCTAACAAAAAAAAAAAAATTAAGTAGCACCAGACCTAACTTATCAATCTAATGGAAATCCTAATGATCCGGTAAATATTTCACAGCTAGCTTTGAAATAAATCATTTCCCTGGGTGCGGTTGCAGTTATTGTGGTTGAATCGAAATTTCATGCATTACAAGAGCATAACGCCAGTAAAATTCGCTCGGTAATGAGTTCACATATTGCCGACATTTGTCGGCGCCTGGTTCATGAAATCCCAGTGGGATACTCTGGAATATGAGTAAAATAAACAACAGCACTTAATCTTGCATCACGCATATGGTCTACACATTTCCGTGTACACATTAATAGCCACATAAAAGCACAACTGCATTCACACCCTCATTTTATATAATGTGACTTGCAAAACATACTGCCAAATTGAACAGGTTGCATCCAATTATAAAGTGATAAATCTTCATTGTACAAATGTCTGATTTCGTAGGTCTGTCTAGCAAATGATTCCGAAGAGAAACAGTTGAAATAATTTACAGGATTAAATCGTAAATGTCAGAAATCAACAAATTAATGTTACGGCTTCTTAGAAGGCTAGAAGGCCTTGCGTGCGAAATGCAGACTGCATGCAACATAAAACTGACAATGAGAATGTCAGTCGGTAGCTGTCGAAAGTAGGAAATTGCTTCCATAAATTAAGATAACTGAAGATCATTGAAGGGATTCTTTGAACTGCTGATGATATATCAATTACTGACACTAATTTTTTGTTTTAAGGAATAATAGTTTCCGTATGTGAAGCGTTGGATGATATCTATAAACATATTTTATTGCAAAAGAATTATAATTTACTAGTTAATTAATAGTTACAAGAAACGGCTATTTTATAATTGCGTATGATAACACGACACCCTAAAGCACCAATTCATGAAGCTACAAATATCGTAACAATTATAAAAATGGAAATTCTAGTGAGAAATTAAAATTTTAATCAATATAGAGAACATTCCAAAATATCCGTTGCATCAGTCCTCTAGCAATCTCAATTGAGCCAAGTAAATAACCCTCCTCCCTAGTCATCTCTGTATTCGCAAAAATGTAGAGATACTGCACAACATGTATCATATTTCAAACATTGACAAAGCAAAAAATACAACAAAGAGCTTACAGTGTGCTAGTTGAATCAATCACTATTTCAACCGTTAATAGATAACAAAATCGAATAAACATCATAAACTGATTTTCAATTCTCTAGAATGCAGATGTTGCACGTCAGTATCAAAATACTCCATTATTAAAAATGAATAAAAATAACACGCTTGAAAAGTTCCATTTTCCTTGCTTCCATTAGAAGCACTTCACCTCAAAACCTAATAAAAATGTTTACTAAACAATCACAAATAATAACATATGCCACCAATTATTTACGCCCAGTATTTTTTCGTTCAATTGATAATTACTCATCGGATCAATCAGCAATGAGGTTAAGCACACAACGGATTATGATTGAAGTAATTAATTAAATTCCACGCCCCCGTTAGATCACCCATTATATACGTTGTAGCATTCTCGCTGCGAGAGTTACGTCAATGTCGGTTGTTAATGAACAAAGTGCTTAACAAATTCTACAACTACCACGAGAGACAAGAAAACTATGCAGGACTCGGTCGTGATAGAATGCTTGAAATGAGTGCCCGAAAAGGCTTTAATTAAAATACAAAAAAATAATTAAATGACTTACCCGCATGCTTTGAGCATTAAATTAAGCTTTTAATTAAGATTACAACCTGATAAAGACTACACCTTTACATTGTTGTTAGATTAGTATTATTAAGGCCTTTGTTTGTTCTTTTCAGGTGCAAATTCATTGATACAATGATTCAAACCAGGCCTGAATTAAAATAAGTAATTGAAAGAGGCATATTATAATTTAGCCATGCCTACGCTGTCTAGAAGCACATACAAGATTTATTTGTAGAGTCCATTTCTCGGAAGGAACAAAAAATAGGACTTTACGTTAAAGTTGGTTAAAGTTGGGTCACCCATTTTGTGAAATGTCACGTCGTGCTCCAGTTTATGGATCATAATGCAAGGAAAAGGTTAAAACCAGCTCTGGATTGCTTGGAACTCAATTTCTTTTTATTATCGTTTTTATTGCATCGTTGTAAAGCGTGCAAACGCTTATCCACGTAATGATAATAACCGCAAAGAACATAGACAATATCAGCATTCCAAGTTGTTAAAGCTTGTCAAAGACATTAAAAGCAGTCATTCAAAATAGTGGAATTCATTATCGAATAGTTTGCGATAAATATTCTTTGTATATGGCCTACATTATCGGTTTTCCCTAAGTTGATGTGTTTTCTCTGCTGTGCAAGAAAACAAGTGAATGTCGGGTATTGTTTTATAGTATTTTATTGCGATCACGAATGTCGCGTAAATGCCGTGAATAAACATTGTGCAAACTGCATAAACAAGATAAAAAGAGTTTCAAACCCTAATCCGTTAACAATAGACTATGCAGTTAGGTAGAATTTTAAAGAATTGATATGAATTACAACAAGTTATTGTATTTGCATGAGATGATTTTATCTGGCAAGGTTTCACTAGAATCGAAAGCTTTTGCAAATTGTAACGCATACAAGGACACCCCACGTCGTCATGAACAAAAATCAATATATTCTTACGTTCACTGCGAAACTATGAGATTATCCTTGATGCAAAGGGAACATCAATATAATGGAGATAAATAATGGCGACCGACATCCAGACGCAGAGTCGGGGACGGCGATGACGCCTAACGTCCGCCAGCCAGGCGACACTGGAATGGATTATTTGTACCAAGAGTTCACGAAACCCTTTAAATATCTCAAACATAACAATTTAACGAAGGAAAGAACATTTTTATAGAATTTGATAAAAACCAAGATTGATTCAAATAAATGTGATTTGAAGCCCTATTTATACAATAATAGTAACTTTTTGCTGTGGCATAGAAAGAAAACTCTTTGTATTTTGAAAGACATCCATAGTAGAACAATAAGATGTAGACTAGTCCAGACTTGCAATTCCGGAAAGAGAACGGAAAGCCGCACGCAAAATAGAAATACGAGTAGGAAACGAAGGCAAGCGAATAAATTTCATTCCCGTTTCCTTTCCATCGAATACGCCGCTAACAAAGTGATTTTCTCCACAAACTGCAAGTTGTCGAGAAGCATTTGGAAGAACTTGAACACTGTCCTTTGGCGGCGAGTAGCAGACTGGAAGAAATCGCGGAGTGAAAGCGGAAAATAGAACATAACACCATCATTGTAACTAAACAATGTTGCCAAAGATTCACATTCACATCTACTGCACATGACGGGATTACATTGAACTTGAACCGCACTTCCTGTTGGTGTGGCATTTGCTTTCAGCATTTACAGTCAGCTATCTGCTTTCCTGTATCGTATATAGCATTGTACTCGAAGCGAAACAAATAAATTATTGAATTACTCATCGTAGCCATAAAAATTCAATACAAATATTGAATTGATTTCAATTCTTCAGTCAATTCAAGTGCGGTAGGAATTAATGCATTAAGTAATTTCCGTACATATTAACTTCAAACACTGTTGGTAACACGTTGATTGATTAACGCGGTAAACGGTATGCACGAATTCAAATATTTACTGCAAGAATGGGTCAGTAGGTCTACTACGTGCTGCTAAGCGTCAGGGAGTGCTGCCAATGCATTAAGCAAATATGCGGATAAACAAATTGCCATGCAGTTGCTATTTCAGGAGCTGCGCACGTGAATCATTGTTTTTTTTTTTCGCTGGTCTACGCCTCATGCGAATTATATGGACTAGGCTGCACTCCTGCCCATGCAGGATATGGCTAAATCAACAAACGTGAAGATGTTAATAACAACCTGGCTTATTGGGATAAATCGATAGAAATATTATAGGATTGTGGTATTTTGAACAATAATCACGTTTCATAACGTGACCCAAACGAACATAAACTTGGTTTAAAATCAGAGCAACTTATTTGAAATACATTACTATTATTATTATCATGGCCTTTCCAATCCTGCGGATTAGCCTTTTAAATTGCCCCGTCTTGCACCTCCTCCACCAGGAATCGAACCCAGATCTCCTAGGTAGGAAGCAGGCGCCATCCTTCACATTGAAATGCATTAAGTTACCAACCAATTAAAAACAAGCACTGCAGTTTTTCATTTCTAAATTAAGCCCTCGAGAAGACAAAAAAGTGAAGTAATTGTAATCATGTTATAAGTTTTTAATTCGTCCTAATTTAGAACGTAACCGGATGTAATTTCGATTATCGTTTCTTGCACCACCAAAATAAGCTTCAACATACTTGTTATTTTCTCCAAAGGAAGTTTGTCCTCTAAGCCAAGACCAAAAAAGGCTAAAAATAAAAGGCGCCGACAACATAAAAAGTCCCAATAAGTTATAAATAGAGATTCCATCAACTCCATGCTCTTATACTTCATCTGGTTCCATCAGGTGTTCCACTACTAGTCCAACTACTAACCTCTAACGCCTCTAATGTTATTGGCCATGTCACACGTTGATCTAAAACCGCCTAAGCAATAGCCCAATATATGCAGGACGTGGTGTGAGCATGACTCCTGTCGGTGCATTGAAAGTGTTGCACATAGTGCATACAGTACGACACAACAATTTCATGTTGGGAGCTTGGAGGTCATTGGCCAGACAGATATTATTAGCCATGGTCTTCTTACACATTCATCACCGCGAGGTACAAGATCATCTTCAGCGTGCACCACTCGACATCCACATGCAATCGCGGGTTCATCTTTGGATTTTTAGCTCTTCGATGAAAAGAATGCATCGAAATATGTAAACTATGCATGGACATGAAATCATTTAAAATCTGGAGTCTTTATTTTCAGTGGCAATACAATGCTGGCGATGTCTTTGGTTGGATCTTGATTTGAATCCTATGAATACACTTTGCCTTGCTTCTCTGACTTAGGAAATCTCTAGTTATATTTTATACAATTATCCACTCCTGCAAATGCGAAATACTCTCATCACTGCATTCGCAAAAACATTTAAGGGTTCTCGCTTCGTTATCCAAGAATTATAGCTGCAACGAGCATAAATTGCAGGGAATAGTGTGGTGTTGTGTCTTCGTTGAACACAAACTAGACAAACCTCGTTACTTTATTTTACTTGACGCTCTTGTTTCTTCACAATTTCCACGCGGCGTCGGTTAGTTTCGAACAATAAATTACCATTCAAACGTTTTCGTTGTTACTCGACACGAGGGCAAATATGCAAGCATGCATTCCACGTAACCACACAGCGCCACAAAGGCGCAAGCCTTTGGAAAGAATAAACAAATATAAGAGAAATCACAACTTTAATACGCTTTCAAGTTGTTGAAAGAACAACAAATCCTCAAAATTGCACCAAAGGTAAGTGCACCAGTAAAACGCGGGTACGATGAGTCTAACCCAATTTCCCGTTGTGGAAAGTCTCAAAATTTTGAAAGCAGAGGTAGTAAAATTACACTTCAAACAGAATCTTTAAGAGTTTAATTTATGACTTGACAGATATATATATTCCATCTATTTGATCCATTTAGAGAAACCTAGAAATCTCCTGAATTCATAGAATTTATTCCAGTAATATTATTACGATGATGAAGTAAAAATACATTCAGTAATGAATCATGCCTATCCCCTTGATATGTTTTGGGTTGTACGCACATGCCTCTTAAGTTGTTTGTTATTTCTTATTATTAGAGCGTACTGCAACCATGGCGGATATCGACACCGTACTTGACCCCCATTATATTGCATCAACTACCAAGATTATTAGGAGTTATTGGGACTGAATTCTATGAGAGTACATATTATACTGAATATACTTCCAGCAGGATTTAAACCCGTATCCCCCGAATATGCACCTGGCCGTCACTGCTACAGTCAGGCGACTTACCGACTGAGCTACGGAGCGGGGAAAGCATTTATTAAGTGCTTCATTAAAATATTCAATGTGAATAGTAATTAAGCGACCGTACAACTTAAGAATTGTAACTTCCAGTTCATAATGCGTTTTGTGTTACAATTTCAGTTAAACTTATTTTAAGTATTTGCGTGAATTGCAAATTCATTTATTAACAGAACTGATCCGAATGTTTTGATGAAACTTACGAAACTACTTAACAAATAGTTATTAGCTTACTTTTTAATCAAACTCCAGTATTTATCATAATAATTTTCAAACATCCTCTGTCTCTGGGCTAGACCAGCTGCCCTCAAAATTAATGTCTAAACGTCTATCAATAGAACTATTTATCCAGTTCAAACCGTTCAACCATCCCACCGTCATTCATCATTACTATCGAGCAATTAATCATTAAAGTCAATCAGAAGTTGACTGCACATGCGCCAATAAAACTTGTAAACTACTTATGAACTTAAAGTCGAAACTATCTATATGAAGAACAACATAATTTCCTAAGATGATGCCATAGTTTTCCCAATGTTAAAACTTTCATTTCATTCCTCCAACCTTCAAAACCTCCAGAAGCATGACTCATAATCTGAATACCACCGAGTACCAGCATAAAGCATTGAAATAAACAAGTTTGATTAAACAATTGAATTGAACAATTCAAGAGTTTACAGAAGAAAAAAGTGTTTATTTTAATGGCAAGTACATAACATAACCTTGAATAGTTTAATAGCAATTTATTCTGTATTCTATTCGTTGTCAGTTGTGAATAATGCGCAACCACATCGAAGGATAATTAATAAACACGTAGAACACACATTAAATCAATTCCATTTATATTATAGACCGTCTATTGACGATGAGTAACAAATCATTGAAATAATCTTTATTGAAATAATTCATTATCGATTTCTGTCAATCTAGAAACTTCTTGAATGATTGATCTTCAGATTGAGTGTGGTTACAAAGTGTTTAATATTCATTATGTGAATAAAACTATGATACTAATTATTTGTTTATATAAAGTTTTCGGCTTGTTCAGTATGAAATTTTTGTACTTGGTTAATATACGTTTTTGTTGGTCTGAAGAAGGCAACAAACCGAAAACATTATATAAATAAATGGTTAGTATAAATAAATGTTACAGTTAAGTTTTATCCACATAATGACTGATTTTCATGTAGAACTAGTAGCAATTAATAGAAATATAAATGAATGTCACGTTCGGAAATGTCTTATTAGTCAGCAATGAAAAACCATGTTGCTAAGTTGTTGTAATAGTTATCAGGTATAATTCACTGAGAATGTATAAACACGGACAATGATTTCCTGTTAGTACAGTAGCTTTTTACATTTATTGCATTTGATTGCACATTTCCTGTGGCTCGATGAGACTAGATATACTGAAATGTATGCTAAAAAATAGAAAACTCACCTAAATTTCAATCAAGCCGCGATTCAATTCAAGTAAAAATTAAGCCGATTAAGACTTTCTCAATACCAATCTAACTCTCCGTTTTCTACTCCATCAACATCATTATTCTTCACGAGTCGTGGGCATTCATCAAACTGAAACAGTCTAAGGTGATTTAAATTCTATCAACAATAATCATACTCCACTGAATTAACAAACAGTCCACTGCTTAACGCCTCCAACAACAAAGCAAGGTATGCGCGCCTCGTGCGACGTGTGAAATTAAACCACATAACTTTGTGTAACGTGTAAGGTTTTAAGTTTTAACAACATGCTAGGCCTAGTGGTCCTTCCTTATCCTAGGTAATTCTAGCGAGTGCTAGAATCGTCAGAGCGTAGCAAATGACAAGCACGTGCCCTGCGTGACGGCACCAACAGCCTTTCAAAATGACGTAGATTAATTAATGTTTTCATTAATTACAAGCTCTAGAGCTAACGAAATTTACGATTTTACCAAACTATGCACATATATGTTAAAAAATTGTAGTCTAGAGAACCATAAAAAGACCGAAGAATTCCAGGAATAAAAGGAATTTATTCTGATGTCAGTATTCATCACGTTTATTGAAAATAATAGCCAATTGAAGAGACATAAAAATCCTCACTTGAGATGTTGTAAAATATTGCTTCCCTTTTGATCTTTTTTGCCTTGAAGTGATGATCAATGAACCTTATCGTGATCGGTGAAACACAGAAGTACTAATGGATGATAACAACAATTTTTTTTTTAAACAACCGGTATTTTAACAAATTAATTTACAAGTCTTATGACTCGTTGCACGCAACCAACAATAGAACCAAAAGTCACAAGTACACCTCGCATACATTCGAGATCCTCATCAAACAAACTAACCTAAATTAAAATAAATACATAATTCTAGCACAAATCAAAACTGCTAAATGGTATACCATGATGTCAGTCGAAAAAAAAAAAACCTCAAACTTTTAACTTAATTTTAGAGCAGACAGCGGAAAATTCACTATTTCTATATGTCTCTGCTACATGATATTGTCGGCTGTTTTCTTCTAACCAACATCAATTCCAACACGATTCTATGCGCTTTATGCGTCGCAATGCAAGCGTCCTCGATTTTATCCGGGACTCCACCATCATCCAAAAATCCCACAAGGTGGCGCCCCCAATGACGGTATAATTAGATTTCTGCCAGTTGGTCAATAACCTTTTTTTTTTTATTATTATTTTGGGTGAAGAATGCGAACGCCATCGGACCCGCCCGTATAAAGTTCAAATTATCTAATCTATTTCCATGTTGCTTTCTTTTTTGTACAGAATTTTAAATAAACCGCATGCATTATTTATTGAGAGCAGTTGGGCCTTGGCAAGCAGCAGCATTACGCGCCATTTGAATGAATACAAAATGCATTTTTACGTTTGCTTCTAATGAGGAAAAACAAGCAGCAGCACATTCGGACGTGACTTTGGCCAAGTTTAAGATGGCTTAAGAGTAAATAGAAAAACAAAACTCGACAAAACTATAAAATATGACCCTATGTGTTGCACGTTTGCTAGTTTAGTTATTTTGCTTGATTTGAAAGGATCGACAGCAATTTATTCGCAGTTTTTCGGGATTAGTCATACTTTTGTCGAATCTCTCGATTGCGAAAGTGGTGGTTACGACAAATGTTCGCTGTTTTACGATCGTTGAAAACATTTACTTTTAACGATGTTTTGACTACCGAAAAATATTAGATTACAAATCAGAAAACACAAAGAGATGTAACTTCACTTTTAACTTGTGTCCAACATTCCACATTTTTCTTACAAACTAGGTTAACCACTCTCGATGATTTGTATCGCGATTACATGCACGCACATAATTAAAACACTGCCCGCAATTTTCACAGGTTCGCTAATAGTCACGCTGAAGGCAGACACATTAAGAATAGCTTGTAATTTACGAGACGATGCATTAAATCCCGCAATTCGCACCGCACCCCTTTAATCTATGCCGTGCGATCAGACTATTTATTCAGCCGCTAGAAGTGCAACACATTTCCATACTCTACCACACGTTGCCACAGGGCCAACCCCTCCAAGAACGACTTCACATTAAGAAACACACCAGGAACAGCGAACAAAGAAATGTACATCAAACATTTCGTCAGAACATACAAACAACGAATTGTAGGAAACATAGGAAGTGTAAATATAGAGCACACTCGAAGAAGCATTTTTTGCATGGCGTACCATCTTTGTACAGCCTGAGCCCATTTGCCTAATAATAAATCTCGAGATTAAAGGAGAGTCCGCATTACGAAATCGCGGATTTGCAAATAATCAATCAGTGCGCACGTCCGAATAGTTTAGAGAATTTACTTTGATTGGAATTTCATTTATGCGAATTTTATTTCCACTGACAGAAAAATATGCATGGAAACACACAAAAAGAAACATTTAGAACTTCTACGTTGGAAAGTTTGCTACTTTAAACAAATGTACAAGGCAGTGATTTAAACGCATGAATGGCATTTAATTTTAATTCATGTTATTCACGCGGCGTGCTCAAAGATAATGCCATAGTTGCGGTAGAAAAGTGTAAAATAGTGTATAATCGAATATACTCGCGCATGAATTTACAGTAAGTAATTATCGTGCAGTGCTACTACCAAGGAAACACGAAACTCACACAGAAGGTGCAAGGTTGACAAACAACAACTCTTCAACTGGATGTCAATATGAACCCAACAATTTTCTGGTGTGAATCGTCGAATCCTTTTTTCCTGTTGCATTATAAGAAGAAGAAAAAACTTAATAAGGTCACCAGTATCATCTGGCGTCTGGTCTCGTCTGGATTAAGCTTCGCACAATGCAACAAGACAACGTTTATTCACATGATCACCATCCTCTCTCATAATCCTCGACAAACTCGTTCCATTCATCATTCAAGAAGAATCCGCCTTCTACGATTCCGGTGTTAATGTGAGTGTGTTAGCTTAGTATGAAGTGCGCGTTTGTATGCAGCTGTAATCCTTTCCTTCTCATTTTCCTCCTCACAATGTACTTACAATATACAACCCGCCTTCGTAAGTTGATACTACAACTCGTTAGAACATTTTGCCTCCATTATAATATATAAACCCTCCATACTTTCATGCAATCCAGGAAAAATATACAAGTACAAGAAAAAATAGAATCGCCAGGTCCAAATTCAATCCATTTACCAGCTGGCTATAATTCCTAATAAGAAAATGTATGTTGCAATGTTTCTGCTGCACTCTACGACAATAAAACTAAAATAATCCGCCTTGTACGCAAGTAAATCATGTCTGGCTTGCTAACTGAAGGCTGCAAAATAAAAATACAAGTAGTCGAGTGCTAAACTTAAACTTATACATCGCATAACTCGCATGCATGCAGTCCAACTTTCTGTCACTGGTGTAAGCAAGCTGCATTCGGTTTCTTCCCGTTTCAAAAAATTTTAACGCTTTGCACTTCATTTCTGTGACGCTCGGCAATTCTTGCACAGTCGGTGTGTTTATATAGTCTTTCGTCGACATTGCAGTTATCATTCTTCGTTCATTGAAACTGACTTACGTCTGTGCACCATGCGCATCTTCAGCTTGAACCCGCATCGCCACAAAGCTGGTTCGCGTCCTTCAAAATGCAGTCACTGCAAGTAAATTAAATTGCAACGCGCCAAGACTTTAGCCTTGACTTTATATGTTGTGCGCTGAGGATAGAAGTGAAGAGAATAATTGGTGATATATTAAAGATTATTACAATTAATAATACACTGAATTTTTCAAATTAAAACTGAGAAAAACCCTCTGAAAGCTCGTTTTAGTCAGAAAACTTAAAACTCTTGGCATTGCACTTGAAATTCGACAACTGTAAACATACTGAAGTGCTTTTTAGCACGAATAAACCTCCACGAGTCTACCTGAGCCAACTAAAATACGAAACCCCAGCTGAGACACGAATTCCGAAGCTCCAAGCTGCTGAAGTGCATGTCGTAAAAGTCCACAGCAAGAAATAATCCAATAATTGTAATTATCCTAAGCTGAAGAGTACCAGCTTCCAATTTCAAGCTCAGGTAGCCACGCCAGCTCAGTAAAAGTGACATACGTTTGCTATACCCTCAAGTTTGAAAGTGCCAGAAATAGCAATAATAATAAATATCCAGGGTGGTCAGACTGGCCATCAGTGCAATCAGCTGCCGGGCGTTCAATTAGGCCGAATTGTTTGCGCGCCTTGTGGCATTGCGCCTCTTTGTTCATGTCGTCAATTTTTGGGCGAGCCGCTCATTGATGCATTACAGTTTCAGCAGGCTGCACGCCGGGTGTCGGCACGCCATAAAGCCCAGTAGAGGGTGTGTTGAGTTAGTTAGAGCAAAAGGGCGCCCGCAACACCCGTTGCTTGCAACCTTGCTATAGATTCAAGTCAATAACCTTCATTGGACTTGAAGTTGAGGGTGGAAGAAGTGCAATGAGCGTATGTTTAACTAATATTTGTTTTTCATCGACACATGAGACCGATGATTGAAGGGATGAGTTCATTTGATATTGATTATTGCACATGGTGTTTAATTGTAACACGCCTTTATAAATTCCTCCTGGACTTTCCAATTCATTACAGGTAATGGTCGTTAATATTCTGTTGAATTTAGTTTTGATAGTTACTTCCTCAAGAAAACAATTTTTATGATACCCATGAATAAATTACGTCCAGCACCAATGAATTCTTCTGTTGAAATCTTCAACAATTCAGGTGAATAGTTAAACAGCTAAAAAGCGTGATCGCAACGTAGTTAATCTAAATGCAAAGTGCGCTCCCAATATGCATTAAGTGCATTATTCGATTGTTGCCTTCTACATAAAGTCGTTAAACGCACAATTCCATGAATTTATACATTGCTTGAAAGCATGCAAAGGTTTCCAAACACTGAAAATACTACAAGAATTTCCACACTCCAACGTCTACTACTTAGTTATCCTCAATAACAATCAAGTTGAAATCGACCAAGGCTCTTCCATGACCAAAATAATAAACTCCTAATTGAATCACACTCCCGCACTCCTCTTCTCGCACACCCGCTTGGACCAATTAAAACTAATTGAAGTTTATTGACGCCTGAGAATTCAGATCGGCGACCAGAAGACTTGAACAAAACATTTCCAACTGTATATTCATTTAGGCAT